>ML675618.1:9643746-9815222 GCA_007922155.1 Mesoclemmys tuberculata
GTGTGTGTGTGTGTGTGTGTGTGTGTGTGTGTGTTTCTCCCTGGGTTTGGAAATCAGTGACAGAACTATCCAGTTTCAAGGCCAGGTGTACTATCACCCTGTCTTAGGCCTGGTCTACTCTACACTACAGAGTTAGGTGGATGCAAGGCAGCTTATGTCAACCTCACTATGTAAGAGTATGTCTACACTGCAAACTGAAGTAATAGAATATTAGAGTGGGAAGGGGCCTCAGGAAGTCATCTAGTCCAACCCCCTGCTCAAAGCAGGACTAACCTCAGCTAAATAATCCCAGCAAGGGTTGTCACGCTGCAGCTTAAAAACCTCTAAAAGATGGAGATTCCACCACCTCCCTAGGTAACCCATTCCAGTTCTTTACCACCCTTCTAGGTAAAACACTTTCTAATGTCCAACCTAGACCTCCCCCACTACAACTTGAGACCGTTGCTCTTTGTTCTGTCATCTGCCACCACGAGAACAGCCTAGCTCCATCCTCCCTGGAACCACTTCTCAGGCTGCTATCAAATCCCCCCTCATTCTTCTCTTCTGCAGACTAAATAAGCCTAGTTCCCACACAGTACTCCAAACGCGGCCTCACCAATGCCGAATAGAGGGGAATAATCATTTCCTGTGTTCTGTTGGCAATGCTCCAACTAGTGCAGCCCAATATGCTATTAGCCTTCTTGGCAACCAGGGCACACTGCGGACTCATATCCAGCTTCTTATCCACTGTAACCCCCAGATCCTTTTCTGCAGAACTGCTGCCTAGCTCATTGGTCCCCTGTCTGTAGCTGTGCATGGGATTCTTCCATCCTAAGTGCAGGACTCTGCACTTGTCCTTGTTGAACCTCATCCAATTTCTTTTGGCCCAATCCTCCAATTTGTTTAGGTCCTTCGGTATCCTATCCTTACCTTCCATGTCTTCAGTGATGAACCAGAATGACTGTTGGCCTCCCTAGTTTTCTGATATGCCTGCCTTAGCTCTTTGATTTTAACATGGCACTGCTGCACGTCCTTCTCTGCCATACCACGTGATAGCTTCTCGTAGATATCTAAATTTATTTTGCTGGCTCGGAGCTGAGCCAGAGCAGACTCTTCACTCCGCAGGCTGATGAGATCCAAGACCTCCGGTTGACGGCATGCTGGAGCACGTTTGGGGTGTGCAGTGTTCATGAGCAGTTCAGCTACAAAGCTCTCTCCATGCTGAACAAACAGGAAATGGGAATTCAAAATTCCCTGGGGCTTAAAGAGAGGGGCTGTTTCCTGTGCACATGGCTGAGTGCAGCAGAGTGCAAATGTCCAGAGCATTATGAGGTACATCCCAGAGGCCGATGACATTGAGTTACATTGTGCTCTGCTTACATAGATGCTCATTTGACTTGTAGATTTGGACTTCAGCACTACGCCACTTGCGGAGGTGGTTTTATTAAATCAGATTTTACTGCGATTTAGGTCGGCGGAACTGACATGCCAGTGTAGATGGATCCTTTATGTGGTTGACATAACCACATTATGTCGACCTACATCAGTGTAGACCAGGCCTAAGTGTCTACACTAAAATTTTGCTCCACCAACGTAACTGCCCTGCTACGTTGACTTAATAACTCCACCTCCACAAGAGGTGTAGAGTCAATGTTTATGTAGTTAGGTCAAGGCAGTGACAGTGTAGACACTGTGTGACTTATATTCACTGTTACTGGCTTCAGAAGCAGTCCCACAATGCCCCACACTGACAGCACAATTAGTACAAGCGCTCCTGGTTATGATGTTCACCATCCACACAAGAAGTACATTGCGGATGCATAAAAGTGATTTAATTGATGCGGTGGCTGTGTGCTGACATAACTTAGGTTGGCATAATTTATTGGCATAGATATGACCTTAATTCTGCCCTCATTTACTTCTGTTCAACACCTCTGAAGGCAATAGAGATGTGTAGGTGTAAGTGAGGTCAGAATTAGCAGACGTGTGAACCAGGGCAGCATTTGAGTTGCAGATTTTTTTTAACTGATAAGGCATGAGCCAGAAAGAGCTCAGTTTGACTCTTTGCTGGGCTGGCATTTAGAGAGATAATCAAAAGCTGAGTATATTTGATCTGGAATCACCGATGCACAACAAATGTGGATACCCTTTTTACAGTCACTTATAAAGTAAATATCATTTGAGAAGTCTCTTAAAAATATTTTGCATCAAATCTCTAATTGGTACACACTGTGATTGCTTGTAATTTGTGACAGACAACTCTAAAACAGCATGAAATTTAGCAAGATGACTTAATTGCTAAGAATTATAGTACTAGTTTATTCCACTGCAGCTTTGAATCTACAGGTGTTCTGTGTGTTTATGACTGGAAACTCAATGCAAGCTAGTTCACACAGATTCCAAGTGCCAAGGTAAAAAGAAAAATTAGATTGAAGGTTAAATGTGCATCTTAGAGACCTGATTGTTAAAACTCTTACAAAAAAATAGGAGTGATCAAAAATCAAGCGGTAAAATCTAGGAAATTCTGAGGTGCAGTTAAATGTATCAGAAACCAAAGTTCATGCTTTCCCTATGCCCCTGCTTTGCTTTGTGTACCTGTGAATCTTTATTAACTCTGCAAGCTAATAGCTCTGGCCTATGTCATTTCGTTCCACTCTGATCACTCATTCATTCCTTGATACATCCACACTGCTCCTGCTTCATACTCACCCACCCATTCACTAACCAATTCAAAATTACTTACCTACCCACGGATTCAGAGTGCATGCAGATGTCCTGACCTCTGAAGGCTGCCCCACTGCTGTTGCAGCTACTAAACTCCATGTGTCTTCCTCTTCTGTGCTGGGGGTGGAAATCTTGCGGCAACTGTATCAGGAGGCACTCGTTTCTTGAGCACCTCCTGCTGCTGCATGCAGTACTGCAGGCCTTTTGCCACTCCTGATGCCCTTTGTAGGTTGTCAGCCTCACTTGACAGGCCTTCAGAGGCTCAGTATTCCAGCTGGGTCACACAGTCAAAAATGAACCCCTTCCAGGGTACTGAAACGCAAGAAAAACTGTTTATTTGCCCTCACCAGAGTCTTCAGCCCTTCACTCAAGCTTCCCAATGAGTCTTGTCCCTTCTTGGGGCTTACAGAACTTTGCCAGTGCCCAATGTGGGAAACTCTGGCCCACCCACAATTCCAGGTTCCAACCCAGGCACCCTATAAACTTCAGCCATGTACCACTTACTTCAATTTGTTGCTGCTCCTTTCCAGGGCCTCTTCCCACCTGGCCCATTTATCTTCACACCTTACTTCAGAGTTAAAGTTCTCAGGTCTTATCTCTCCTAGCTTAAGCAAATAAAGCCAGAAATTCCAGTTATTCCTTGAGGCTGAGGCTGCAGCCACAGCCCCTGTCAGGAACTGAACTGCTAAGACCCTGCAGCTCCTTTTATCTTCACTTGCAGGGCTCTGATTGGCTGCTTCTGTGAGGCTTCTCTAGGCAGGCCTGGAGGACTCACCTTCACTGCTCCTTTCCTCTGGTAGGTTGTAGTAGACCACAGGTCTCCTGTAGGGAACAGCAAAGGCCAGCAAAAACTGGCCCCATGTCACAGGTGCTCACGGGAGTTGGATTAGAAGTCAGGATTAGAGGAGTGAGGATCCATACAGAAACTCCTTATTTAGCATGCAGAACTTTTAATCTTCATATATTTCCATTCCTGCAGATCTCACCTTGGGGACTTCAAACATTCTGCAGAAGGATGTGGAATTTCCATGCTCCTTGTGTTTCACTGGGCCATTGGCTCTCTACCTGGAGAATTTATGAAGTCTATAATGCAAACAGGCAACAACCATGGAGATCTGGAAGTCTGCATGATCCTCTGGATTGATCCTGGATTGTGCAGGAGGAGTGCTACAGTCCATGTAGGGGACTCTTGTCATAGAATCACTTAGCGCTCATGCTTTTATGAGGAAATGGGTTGCATAGAGAGAGGTGACCGTTCTCCTGCTAAAGCATCCATGAACGCTTGGGTCTTGAATGCTCCAGTTTGATGTGCTCATTATGACTAGTGAAAAATTTTCCATTGAAAAGTTTTTGACAGAAAATTGGGTTTTCAACTGAACATTTTTTTACATAAAGTGTCTTCTTTCCTTCAAAATTTTCGAACTTTTCAATGAAGAACTGAAAATTGACAACATTTTGCCTGAAAACAATGAAAAGTTTTTTGTTTTTTGATGAAAAGTTGAAATTTTCCACTTATCAGTGGAAAATGAGTTTTTCTGATAAGTTTTAGTGCTCACTTTACCCCATGCTCTTCCAAAGTCAAGAGATGGCACTAGCTCATATAGAGACTGGTGATATTTGGCATCCTTTTTAAAGTCCCATCTCCCAGACACAGCTGATTACCTGAGAATCTCGGGTTTCATTTTGAAAGAAGGTACATTTTTAGCCTTTGTTGCAGATAAAAGCTTGAAAATGCTATCCCCTAAAGGCTTGAAAACCATAAGGCAAATAAAAAGAACCCCAAATTTATCATTTTTTAAAATGCAATATTTAAGCCAATCTTAGAATTTTGAAGCCTAGCTCATGATTCTTTTAATGTTGCTCAGGTTGGTAGTACACTCCATAGATAAAGCAAAGGGTCTTCAGCTTCAGTTAATAAGACATCTGTACTAAGTCAGTGTTGACTGTCCAAAATGCAGCTTCCTCAATGGAAGCAGGGGCCTCGCATAACCATGTGTCAGGAGTGGGTCCTGGTAGCCTCTTCTCAGTGAAGTTAAAAACAAGTTCTCCTAGGCATTATAAATGCTGAAGTACCTCCCCAGACTCTGGAAGAGCTGCCACTCTTTCCCAGACACTGGAAGCAACAACGAGCCATCAAAAACAATAAGAACCAATGCTTTTTTTGGCAAGGTCCAAACTACAAAATTCCTTCAAACGTCTCAGATTTAGTCCTATGCTGCCTAGTTCTTTGCACCTCTAAACCTACCAGCTAGCAGATGGTTTAAAAAAATTATAATAATTAAAAATCCTGATGAGCACATACAAATTTCATGTCCTATATCTCAAATAACTTGTTTAAATAACCTGGGAAAAGAGATTTTTTTAAAATGTCCACTAGCACATTTGAACCTCAGATGAATTTCACTGGGGAACTTAGTCAAGAGGTCAAAAACCAGAATTGAATGGAAAGACACAATCTTAAATATAAACTGGCTGTTCTCGTCATAACTCATTTCTGAAAAAGAAAATATAATTCATGCTGAGGTGTCTGAAAGATCACACTTCTGAATCATAAAACTGTCTGCACCATAGCCTTTTGAATAATCAGGTTTGCTTAGAATCAATGTATTAAATGACTGAAGCAAATATATGTCCATCATAGTAAATGTTATGATATACAGTACGTCTGTTGATGGAAGAGAGAACTCACGTTTACCAATTAAAAATGCAGGCTTTTGTATATTTCCAGGCATAATGTGTATCTGGATTTGTGACAGCTTCAGTTTATAAATATGCTAATAAATCACTTCAAGTGACCACAAGCAACATTAAAAGTTGGTTTATAGATATATAATTAAAAACAGGTTTTAAAAGCATCCTTAAAAATAGCAAGATAGATTAAAGCAATATATTTTCATCAGCATGGTAGCTGTGTTACATGTCCATCACTGGAAAAAGATTAATTAACCACTTGACTCAAGCCTGCTCTGGAGATGATGGGTATGGGCCCTAGTGCCGGCTTTACCAAAAACTATAGGTGCCTTGAGTGGCAGGAGGCAGAAAAATAAACCAACTTCTTTCTGTATCTCCACCTTTCAGTGGGAGCCTCCTTCTCCCTGCCATCCCTCTGCCACATAGTCACTGCAGTCTCACTTCCCACGGCCTCCCAACGGCAGCACCTTCTGCCACCCTCGACACAGACTCCAGCCAGGGCCCCCACATGAGGGGGGAAAGGGTACACTTTACCAGGACCTGGAGGCCCTGGGGAGCCCGACCCAGGCTGCAAACCCCATTATCATGAGGAAAAAATGTAGGCAAAATTGTAGAACATGCCTGAGGATAGTCATAGAAACTTATTTTCCTGTATCTATGTATCTATTGTCCAGGTCATGTGAGATTTGCTGCAGCCAATCAGAAGCGGCGTTCGAGCAGTCTCAAGCAACATTCTGAACAGTGAGTTGCTGGGCCTGGTGGTCCAGCCCAGGCCCTTCTCTAGAACAGAGAGTGTGTGTTTGTGCAGTTAAACTAGGACTTGTGGTCTGTGACCGAGAGACAGAGATTTGTGCTTCTCTCTGTGACATGGTCTATCATATCAAGATCAAGAACTACCAGTCCCAGAGTTCCTTGTGCACAGGCAGGAGGGAGGCACAGCTGGTGGGAGGGGCAAAGCAAAGCACCATAACACAGCGGGAGCCAGTGCTGCTGCTTCTTCTGGTAGGATTTGCAGGTCCAAAATATATGTGAGTAAGTGTCTAATTCACTCACAGTCACACACACACACACCCATCCTGCCATGTCTGGTGGTGGCTACAGATACAAAGCAGGCAGCCAAAAATGTAAGGAGGTAAAAGAAAGGGAACTAAAAGAAGCTGAAGGACACCAACCTATCCTCCAGTTTTTCAAACAAGACAAGGCTTTTCTGCAGTCAGGCAAAATATGAACTAGGGAAGCAGATGAACAAAATCAAGATGGAAATGATTTCAATATAGAGACTGTCTGTGGCACTGGCAATTGACAGAGAAAAGCTGCCAGAACGTGCATCATGTGACTCCAATCTAATGCGTGAAGGTAGTCCGGTAGTATCACCATTAGCACCCCCGCATTCAGAAGGTTTACAAGAAGCAGGAGAGAGCAGTGCTAAACTGTCTGATTCTGGTCTTTTCAAAGATCCAGGCTTGTGGCCTGAAAACATAACAGTTTCTACCCATCAAAAAATTGTCCTGTCTGGTGTCCTGACTTTTGAATAAATGCAGTAGCTAGCAAAGACAGTGCCAAAAGAGATTGATGGGCATAATTTTCCTGAATTTCTTCTCAAATCTTTTTCATGGCTCATGAGATTGTATGTACGGGGTGAGGGATTGTGGTATGTGTGTGGGAAGGGGCCTATTTTACAAGTTTGTAATAACTTTGCTCTCTGCACATTTTACAATGTCCAACTGATGAAAGTTTGGTACAGCTCTTACTAGACCAGCTAGGGGATGTGTCTTATTTAGCTCACCAGGTAGAACTGCTGCCTATGGACTCTATATCTCCGCTGCAATAAGTGATTCATGGCATGGTGGGAGAAGGTCTCAGAGCCCAGATTCCAGCTCCAGCCCGAACATCTATTCTGCAATTTTTAGCCCCTCAGCCTGAGCTCCCGCAAGCCCAAATCATCTGACTTGAGCTCTGAGACTATGTACTGCAAGTTTTATATAGCAGTATAGATATGCTGAGGGTCCTAGTTTAATTTTTGGCTGCGATATCTGCACACTGTGACTGGCCTTGACAGAGCCTTCATGTAGTGACAAAACTGGTGGCTGGCCACTGGTGTTGGCAAGTGTAAACAGCTCCTCAGTTGGAGGGTGACCATTGCATTCAAAGCCAACAGATACTCAATGCATATTTTAATTTCCCTAATGAAAATTGTTAGATATTTGCAGCCAATTATTTGCTAGGATTCAAGAATAAAAACCTACTTCAGTACGTTCATAGCTATTTTTTTGGTCTTTCCTAAAATACAATATTAATCTGGTTTTGGCCTTGAACAGTTCACATTTTATTTTTTAGTTGACATCTGACAGAACAAACTGGCTGCTGCGACTTCATATATGACAATAAGAAAACCTTTGTTTCCTGAGCAAATTGTTTTACCTCTCATGTATATGCCGTAGCATTAGCAGATAGGACCTGATTGTGCAAGGTGCTAGGCACCTTTCATCTCCATTGGCTTCACCTGGAGTTGAGGTCAATCAACACCTGGTGGGATTAGGCCCATAATTGTGAATGTGGATTGATTATTGCAGCATTTACTGGAGTTTTGCTGAGTCAAGGACTTCAGGAATGAGACCAATATTTACACTTCATTATCTGTCAAATGTGGATGGTGATACTGATCTCCGCTGTTCAGCACTTTGCAGCATAAGATCTATGAATTATTGTTATTTTAATAGTATTATTGGAAAACGTGTAAAACCAGCGAAAGTGAGAGTAGAATTTGGCTGAGTCTCCAGTTTAAGAAAAAAAAATATTACAGAACCTAAAAACTGTAACTGAATGAGATATTCCTTAACAGTGCAAGTAATGTGATTATTATTTTTTTCCTTGAGGAGAAAAATTCTTCAACTCTTGCACTTTATTATCAACCTTTCTCTTTTGAAAATCTTAGTTATGACATGTTGACAGGGTTTATCTGGGTTCAGTAAATGCATCAGCTTTAAATTGTTCATGTTCTTCTTGGTATTCTCATGGCACTGCAATTATAATTACCTTTTTTTTATTCCTTTCTCTTGATAATCTTGACATAAGAGACGAGGACAACAAGCTTCAGAAAGTACAGTTGTAGCCTATAGGTAATCTTTTGACACATGAAAGACAGCTACAACTCATTCAGATTAAAGGGGAATGGGAAACAAACCCATAGGTAACCTGCAAACTTATATTAACAGTGTCTTTGGGGTTGGTAATATTTATTTTGTATGTCTTATTTATTTGAATGTTCTCTTTTTGTAGTAGTATAGAAAATGACATTCTCCTAGTGTGTTTGCAGTGCTAACATTATTAATTTACTTTATAAATATTTTAATTAAACCATACACTAATTATCCCAACACAAATCGTGCTACAAGGAAGGTATTGAGTTTCATGTCTGCTCAAGCCAGAGGAAAGAAAGCTGAAAGGCAGCCAGGTGGCCCTAGGATTTGGGGCATATGCACACTCCCACAATGGCTAACTATCTCAAAATAGGTTCTCTCTTTTCCCTGCATTGGGGAGCCGCTGAGACAATAACGCAAATATGAGGAGTTTCTCTCCATATATAAGTATCATTTTTCCCCAAAGTATGGGCTCTACCTGAACACTGAAATCTAAATGAAGAATAGTTCCAATTTTTACTGGTCCAAATATTCACAATTTGAATAGTTTGGTGTATCACAAGAAATCTAGATGGTGGAATTTGGAGAGCCAAAGTTCCCATGACTTTAACGGGATTTCCATGCATGGACTAATAACAGGATATCATAATATCCTCTCCTTTTTTCTAGGGCCCATTCTATACTTACAGGGAAATTCGGCAGCAGTTGACGGGAGTTACGCAAGCTACGTGGAGTAGCTTGTGTAACTTATGTTGACTTCCTAAGTCCTCTTCTGAGGGCTGTCTCCAATCCTCTGCACTGACGGGAAATGCAGGGCTGTTGAAGCAGTTCTACAAGAATAAAATGGCAAAAAATAAAATTTCCAATAAATTCATAGAAAGTTTTCAGGACAACTTTTTGTTTGAGAAAGCGGAGGAAGAAACTAGGAGGACCACCATTTTAGACTTGATTCTCATCAGCAGGGAGGAACCGGTTTACTTAGTCCAGTCTCACCACAAGGGGCTGGACTTGATAATCTCTTGAGGTCCCTTCCAGCCCTACATTTCTATGATACTATTATTTTAAAGGCATGTCCATAACTCCACTGGAGTAACTCTGGATTTCCATTAATATAAGTGGAATTTTAGCCTCATGTTTAGAAACCACACCTCTCAATTTTAAACAATTACCAGTAAAGTTGTGAATGATAGCCATGGAAGTAACTAATGCTTGTATGCCCAGGGCCAGCCTTAGCAGTGGGCGAGAGAGGCCACCGCCCTGGGCGCCATGCGAGAACTAGGTGGGCTTACGGAGGCAGCCAGGCAGCTTCTGGGAAGGCAGATGGACCCAAACTGCAGGGGGGCGGCTGGACAACGGGCCAAGTAACTCCTCTAGAGCAGGAGTGCCCCACCTCACTGTTCCACTGCTGTCTGAAGCCTCTGCTGCTCCAGCCCTAACCCCCCCGCCCCGCCATGAAGCCACCCCTGGCCACGCTGCCTTGGGACTGTGAGCCAGCCTCCTTATCTGCTGCACAGAGTGTGGGGAGAGGCTGATGTTAGGGTGCCGCCCCCACCTGTGTACCCAGTATCGGCTGAGCTGAGGTTAGGGGACAGGGAGCCTGTCTGTACGGTGCCTCTGGGTCAGGAGTGGGAGCTGCAGGTGGCCGCTGCTAGCTGAACAAGTCTTCAGGCTCCTGAGTGATCTACTTAAAGAAACAGCATGCTGACACACCCACTCAGGAACACACAGTCGCCCACACACACTCCCCCAATACATATACTCTCACACACATACAGTCTCCCTCACACAGTCCCCCCAACAAAAGTTCTGTCTCTCACACACCAATCTCTCTCATACATTTCCCCAAAACACACACACACACACTGTCACCCTCACAGTGTCCCCCCAACATACACCCTCTCACACGCAATATTATTGTTGTTGGTGGTGTTACTTCTTGATACTTCCTGTAGAATTGTGCAATGCACATATATTCTCTGTAATTTTATTGTTTTATTCATAAATTCGTTAAAGATTACAATGCTGTTTTAGTTTTTTGACTGGTCTGTGCATTTCGTAATTTTATTTCTCTCTTATGCTTAAATTTAATTCTTTGAGTAGTGAGTTCTAAAATGCCTACCCTATCCTGGCTGAAGTAATTATCATTACTTTTACTTACTATATTGTGCTTTGTTATTCATTATTTAAAGTGGTACAATCAAATGATAGTATCCTTCTAGAATGTAAATTTAGCTTGTTTCACCTTAGCAGTGCCAGTTTAAAAAAAATTATCTAAACACATATTTTAGATACTGTAGATGAAGATTTCTTATTTTCAAATAATATTTTTAGTTATATCTGTAAAATAACTTAAAATTCATATGAAAATAAATGCTCTTCCAAATCTGCTACTAATAATAATTATGGAGTCAAATGTTAGTGGGTCACGTATCATAGAATCATAGAAGATGAAGGTTGAAAGGGACCTCAGGAGGTCATCTAGTCCAATCCCCTGCTCTAAGCAGGACCAACCCCAACTAAATCATCCCAGCCAGGGCTTTGTCAAGCCACACCTTAAAAATCTCTGAGAGGAGATCCCACCACCTCCCTAGGTAACCTATTCCAGTGCTTCACCACCCTCTTAGTGAAAAATAAATTGTGATTGGTAAACATAAATGCCAAAATAATTAGAAAATTAAATTTCCATTCTTAATAAAAGAGTGAGAACCCCTTAATCATGGATGTTAAAATGAAGCAAGTATGTTTTTAATAAAGTGAAAAACAACTGACTAAAATGGACTAGATAATGGCAGTAACAGAGAGCATGTCTGTGAGAGAAAGTAAGCAGATTCTAAACAGATTGTATTTATTTATGTATATTTATCACTACTAAAGATGGTGTACCAAGTATCAAATCTGTATTTCTCATCTCTGTGTTACAGCTCCAGAACTCTACTTCCAGGTTTGAGATTGGGAATGTCTTGCTGCATTTTCTCCTGATTGTGCTAAATTTACATATAAAACTTAAAATGTGGCTTTAATGGGTGCTTAAGTATTTTCTTTTCTTTCTTTCTTTAGCAGAGAGATACATTGCTCCTGTCAGCCAATTTCTAAGTTACGATTTGCAAAAAAACTCCCAAAACCTAGCATTTTCAGGTGCCTTAGTAGCCCCTGGAATCACAGTTAAAGTTGCCCCCACACCTCGAAATCTGAAACGGTGTCCCTAATGAGCCAGGAATGGCCAGAGGGCTTCAGGATGGCTGTGGGCTCCAACAAAATGCAACCCCTGTGTGACAGCACGGAGCCCGTCTTGAACCACAGCTGAGCACCAGGCATCACAGCTGCTGCAGCAGCACAGAAGTAAGGGCAGCGATGCACCATGTACCACGGCACCTGTACATCGGTGCTGTAGCGGGCAGTGGCATTGCCGTCAGAGCTAGTCACCCCAGCCAGCAACTGCTTATCTCTGGCTGCCCATCCCGTGCTTTATTTGCAGTGGGACCAGCCCCAGCGCCTCTTTCGAAACAAATTAAACACTGAGGAGAGGTGTCAGAGCCCAGGGCTCATGGGGACTTGGGGAGCCCATAGGGGGCTGGTGCGATGGGGGACTGAGCAATGGAAGAGCCACCCACAGTGGCTAGGGGGCCAAAATACAAGTTTGTTCAGGGTGCCATTTTCCCTGTGGCCGGCCCTGCATATGCCAGTTGACTTGTCTGAATTAGAGACCAGCACAGCATGCTAACCTTCTGTTAATTTACCAATCCAAACGTCAACAATGAAGTTTGTGATCCAAGGCATCCCATTGCACTAGTATCTCTGGAGGATGTTAGACAGAAGCTACTAAGGTTAGACATTTTTAAAATCAGCCGATAACTTGCATCCAAGAGTCTTCAAAGAGTTTGCTGAGGATCTCGCTGGACAGTTACTGTTGATTGTCAATACGTCTTGGAGCACTGGAGACATTCCAGAGGACTGGAAGAAAGCTAATGCTGTGCCAATTTTTTAAAAGGGTAAACAGGATGACCTGGGTAATTAGAGGCTTGTCAGCCTGACATTGATCCTAGGAAAGATAATGGAGCTATTCATATGGGACTCGATTAATAAAGAACAATGGGTGGGGTAATATAATTAATGCAAATTAAGATGGGTTTGTGGAAAATAGATCCTGTTCAACTGACTTGATATCTTTTATTGATGAGATTACAAGTTTGGTTGATAAAGGTAATAGTACTGATGTAATATATTTAGACTCCTGTACGACATTTGACTTTGTATCACACAAAAAGTTTAAAAAGTTAAAACACCATAAAATGAACGTGGCACACATTCAATGGATTAAAAACTAGCTAACTGGTAAGTCTCAACACGTAACTGTAAATAGGGAATTGTTGTTGAGCTGGTGTGTTTTCAGTTGAAGCTAGATACATCCAGATTGGAAATAAGGCAGAAACTTTTAACAGAGTGAGTAATTAATGATTGGAACAATTTACTAAAGTAACAGGGGGTTCTCCATCACTGGCAATTTTTAAATCAAGACTGGATGGTTTTCTAAAAAATTATTTTGGGGAAATTCTGTGGCCTCTGCTACGCAGGAGATCAGACTAGATGATCACAGCAGTGCCTCCTGGCCTTGGAACCTATGAATATATAAGTCATAATGGAAGTAGGGCCCAAATCAACTCCCACTGAAATCAATGGAAAGATTTCCATTTTCTCCATGGGAATTGTGTCAACACCTGTGTAAATAAGAGGCTCAGAGTTTTCTATATCTATTGTATGAGAGTATATAGATACTGTATATAAAAGATTTATTGGCAAGCATCTGAGATGATTGTATTACTTTCAAATGGCCAAGTGGTTTGTAGATCATAACAAATGAGTGCCAGTAAAACTGTTATTTAGACACAGGACACATGTTTATGGGAAAACGAGTTTGTAAATGCTTTAGAGAGTTCTATCAACACTTACTGATATCCATCCTTTAAACTGTCTCTAGATTGTCTTAGAGCCGGTCTGCACTATAAACTTAAATGGATCTAGGTTAGGAAATGTCCACATTACCCTCCTTCTGCCTGTGATGCATATCCCCAGCAGAAGCGCTTCCACTGATTGAAGAGGGGCAGTGTGGGGGGCTGAGATCCAGGGTACAGAGCACCCAGCAATTTCTACTGAGATCAGTGAGAGCTTCTAGGTGCTCAGTACCTCCAAAAACTAGGCCATTGACTTAGGGGCATAAATATGGATTTAGAAATTGAACATGAGGTACCTATTTTTGAAAACCTGATGTATTTTCCCCCAATGGCTGCCACATAGATAGGATATGGTGCTTACTAGGGTAGTTGGCTGGTGGTGATATCCTTTAGTTCAAGTGGTAAATGCCTGTGTTTTTTTGGAGCTTGAGAACAAGTTAATGTGATTCATAGTTATTGTCTGTAGTCTTCAGAACATAAATCTGTTTCCACAGTTTAAAGGCTATTTTGTGATACACAAATATGTTTCAATATACTGATATACTTGGTAACTTTCTTAAACACATGCATGAAAATGATGTGAGGTTTTTTCAGTTTTCAGAAAAGATTAATCAGTTGTTTACATTTTATAGGGTTTTTGAGGACATCATACCACAGTGTGGTACAAAACAATCAAACACTATCCACTGGGTATATATTCAGGTTTAATGTTTAAGTACAATACTGTGTAACTGATTCAGTTAGTCTAATCTGGGCAATGAAATAGTCTATAGGCATGGGACATGCTGTAATATAATAAGCAATTGACTTAATATCAAATGATTCATTCTGTACTGTATGTGAAGTACACATAGAATTCTGGAACACAGCACATAATGTTCCCAGGATTGTAAAAGTGGCAAAAGTTCTTAGGCTATAAAGGGTGGTACAAGTAAGCACAAAAGTGTTTTAAAACAGATTATGAAGTGGCATGAGAAACCACTTCACATTTAAGATTGCTATAACTGAAGTAGAAACTGACCCCTGCCATTTGACAGGCATCTACCTTTTATAACCTTGGCCCATGTCAGGTGACTACATGCAGGAAATAGTCTTTCAGCTGTCCTGTGCGTCATGCTTTTATTACAGATGTACTGAGTTTCTATGATAAAACTAATTTTGCCCTTTCCAAAATCCATGAAAAATAATATCTGCCTCAAAATTGCTAAATTAAGTCTGTGGCATTTTCCTACCAAATTTTAAGTGAAATGGACAGATGATTCCTAAATTATGGACTCTATAAAAATAGAAATGTTCATCAGAATGCAAAGGGGAAATTTTGTCTACTTTTAGCAAAGAAGTTGAGTGATAAAAGTTAGTTTACTGGACTAATATAGCTGAGGTCTAACACAATCTGAAGAGTAATTGTGACATTCCCCAGTGTACAATCTACACTGTTAAATAGCTGTGTACCCTCAATTCTCCAATCTGGGGTGCCTTTTATCCCACTCCTGGTTCTGCTCTCACACCCAGCCTCTAGCATACAAAATCATTCCCAGCTGAATGATATGAGTGCTCTAGCCAGTCACTCATGAATTATATTGCAGAGTGACTCCAGTGAATTCTCAGTCCCAGACTTGTCCCCAGAAATGTGTGTCTTGTATTGTCCAGTTAAATAATATGCACAAACCTTGGTATCTCAATGGAAGTCCCCAATCCAAACACACTGACTTAGATAAAAACAATAACATAAGTTTATTAACTACAGA
This sequence comes from Mesoclemmys tuberculata, assembly GCA_007922155.1. Lineage (NCBI taxonomy): Eukaryota > Metazoa > Chordata > Testudines > Chelidae > Mesoclemmys > Mesoclemmys tuberculata. The sequence continues at coordinate 9,658,978 of ML675618.1, forward strand.
AAGATAGATTCTAGGTGATTACATGTAATGAGGCATAAAAGTCAGAATTGATTACAAAAAAAATAAAAGGTAAAACGAAACTAATACCTAACTTAACAGACTAAGTGAACTTGAAGTAAAAAGGCTTTTCTCACCACATGCTTACAGCAATCTGGTTGACTCATCCATGACCACTCCCCCAGATCAATGATACTCTTTTTGTCTTTCAAATGCTGTTGATGCTGTGAGAAGAGATGAGGGGAGAGAGGTAATTTGTGTCCTCTGTTTTTCATTTTCTTGTCTTTCTCTCCTCTCAGAGAATCATCTCCATCTGAGGTTCAGTGACAGCAAGTCTGTTGGCCAAGATGTAAACTTCTCACTCACGTTCTTCTTCCTGCCAAAGAATGGCCACTTAACCTGGTAACGGTCTACTTGATTATGTTGACACCTGTCTAAGATGTTGGCTAACTTTTTGTCTTTGAAGAACTAGTTTGGGCTGCTTTTCTAAACTTGGAGCATGTCTCAGCAATGTCATGCAGTAGAATCTAATAACTTTACATATAATTTTCAGAGGGGTAGCTGTGTTAGTCTGTGTACAGTAAAAATGAGAGTCCTGTAACACTTTAAAGACTAACAAATTTTATTTCTGCAGGCATGAGCTTTCATGAGTTGTAACCCACTTCGTCAGATGCAATGAATTGAAATCAAATAGAGGGTATATATATACATCCAGGGTAAGAAAGAGCAATGGGGAGGGGAGGTGTTAGCAAAATCCATTCAGTTTGAGTAGATAAGGCCTATTCACAACCCTTGATTAGAAGGTGAGGATGTCTGAACAGTGACAATTACTTCTTGTAATGAGATAACCATTCCAAGTCTCTATTCAGACCCAGTTTGATAGTGTCAAATTTGCATATAAGTTCCAGCTCTGCCGTTTCTCTTTAAAGTCTGTTTTTGAAAATTTTCTGTAGCAGTATGGCAACTTTCAAGTCAACTACAGAGTGTCGTGGGAGATTGAAGTGCTCTCCGAATGGTTTATGGATGTTACCATTTTTTCTGATTTGTGTCTATTTATTCTTTTGCGTAGTGACAGTCCAGTTTGGCCAATGTGCATGGCAGAGGGGCATTGCTGGCACAGGACGCCATATCTTACATTAGTAGATGTAGGGTTACAACCCATGAAAGCTTATGCTTGCAGAAATAAAATTTGTTAGTCTTTAAAGTGCTTCAGGACTCTCATTGTTTTTACATATAATGTTTACCAGGACAATAGTAATCAGTGAATTACGAGTTTTCAAATGATACCTCACAAGGCATATGTTGAACAAAACATACCATAGTTTTGTAAAAGTGGTGAACGTGGGGTACAGTCTGTCACAGTAATTAAGTCTACTTGAATTTTAAAAGCTGTTAAGATTTTAAACAGTAATACCAAAATGTCTCTTCAATCCCAAAGAGTTTAAAATAGGTTTTGAAGCTGGATTTATTTGTTACAGCTACAAGATTCCCAAAGAGCATACTAGGAGAGGCTTTGTTCTCAATTAAATAAAAAGGTTCTATGTTCCTTTACCTATTTCTCCCCTCATGATCCTTCTGGATATATTTGCAAAAGTAATGGACCAATGCCTTTTGAGCTTGCCACATTGGTTATCACAGTTTACATTTTTGTTAAGCTTCCACTTCCTAATAAACTACCTCAGAGTCCTCAGCAAACTGAGCATGGCTGTTTAGACTGAGGTAACAGACAATTGAGCTGCTAAAGGCTCTACAGAAATTACATGCTTGTTGTCAGGGAATCCTAATCACAGTGCCAGATTTCATAAACAACCTGTGGGACCTCTTGGTACCAACTGGCAGAGGACCCAGCGATGCCTAAGAGTTATAGGGATCCCCTGGATCTGGTCTCTGCATAGTAGTTCATCAAAGAATGTCATGTTAAGTCTCTGCTGAAAGCCAGTGTCACGCTGGTCCTAATAATTGTGAAGTTTATGTACAGATAATATGTAATGAGTTGTGTATACTGAAAATTATGTTCTTGAGGTCGGTGAGTAGGGACTGGTCACCAAAAGGTGAGAAACAGGTTTTTCAGGCAAGTGATGTTTATCTTTCTGCTTACATGTAAACCGAGTATTGTTAGCTTCACAACAGGAGCCCAGTTACAATCTGAGCAAAATGCCAATCATGTGATTGCAAAGTCCCTCATGGAGATTAGACAGGAAAACGCAAGCAGAGGAGGGTTATCCTGTTTACAAGTGAAGACAATGGATTTATGGACTATAACGGGAGGGGCAGACTCACTCTGCATACTTACATCGAGGAGGGAAGAGAAAGCGTGACTTCTCATGACAGACAAGTCTGGCTGTAATATACTGGATTTTGGGTGAGCTTTGGCTCTGTAACAACTAAAAAGGCATTGCCATAAGTTGACACTCTAGCAAGCATGTTGTTTTATTTACATGTAAGCGTTTGCTTCCATTATTTCTACTTGCTTCTCGAATCTGTTTTTTTCTGAAATAAAATTCTTGTTTTTACTATAACGATATCTGAGTGCTGTGTGTTGAGTGGAGCAATGATCCTGAGTTGTAACTGGTAAACGGGTGTGTACTATTCCTTTGGGGATAGTGGATCTGTGAATATTGCAAGTACCCAGTAGAACAGGAGCTGGACACTCCAGGGGGATGGTCAGAGTGTTCAGCCATTGGGGTGTACCTATCATTAAACTTTAATGAGAGAGCGGGGCCTGCAGAAGTCTGGAAAGCAGTGCTTGTGTGGCCGGAGGTTGGTAGTGTTGGGGAGCTGACACACTACAGGCACAGAGAAGGTCTCCTCATGTTAAGGGCAGATGGCAGCAAGGTGCCCCGGGTACTTTGAGAAAGCATCACAACTTGAAGACTGGAGAAATATGATCAATAGGTAAGTCTTCCAGCAGAACAAAACCCAGAAATGATTCCCTTCCATAGGTGTCAGCACTCTGGGACTACGTAGGCCTTGGTTCTGCCACCCTTGCTACCACTGAGTAGCCCTTGATCTGCAGATGCTCTTTGGTAGGGAATGGAGGAGTTGCATGGGAATCTGTACATTTGCTTTTGAAAAAATAATTCCCATAGGCCCAGGGTCGTCAATAGACTGCAGGCCAAAGCTGAACTGCCAGACACTTTTGAATGGACCCTGACATCTTTATTTACTTATTGTTGTTATTATTTTTATTATTTTCTCTGGAGTCTGGACCTTGACTATACCTTGACCAAGAAATTTGGGCCATGACAAAAACTAATGGACTACTCCCTGCTATAGGCTTTTTTTAAGGGGCTATTTATTCACAGAGCTTTTGGGGCCATGTTCTCAACTGATGCAAATGTACACCAGTGGAGGGTCAGGCCCTATAAGTGACATTTTCTTTGTTCTCAAAGTGCTTTATTAGCTTCTGGCCATTTGAAAAGAGATGAGCAATAAACCTTTTATCCAAACTTTTCATTAAAGAACAACATACAACAGGAATGAAACATCAACACAAAACCAGAATAAACAGCTTTATACAGGACAGGAGTGACTGCTTGAACCTTCAGCCTTGTGTCCAGGATATAGTCTGATCTTTTAAGACATTCTGCTACTAGTCCTCTGACTTTCTTGAATTCTCAAGATTGTATGGAATCCTTCAGGAATGCAAGTGGGCATCTGTCTGTAGCTGGATATCTCCTTGGAGGGAGAAGTTCTGGAGGATAGATTTGCAGTTATCTGCAGACATACCTATGGAGAGGGAGAAGGGAGGTTTTATCAGATTCAGTCTCAGGATACTGATCAAGGTGTATTGAATGTCAATCTCGTGACACAACAAGATGAAATTGGTTCTGACAACGAATCCTGCTGGCACCTTAACAAAGTAGGATTGTGGGGTTCTGGCACATCCTAGCATGGTCTCATTCTCTTGAGAATCTTTTGCCCAAACAATCTCCTGGATTTAGAACTCTCAAGGATCTGATTATGGTACATATCAAAGTCCCTGTCAGAAAGTCAGATCAAGGAGGGACTAATTGGGAAAGATGGTTGAGATAATGGATTTCAATTATTTTCCAATCAACAGTTTTGCAGGGCTGAAGCCATTTGCTAGAAGTGTTGACTGGTATGTCAATGGGGCAAAATCAAGACGTGAGCATTTAGAAAGAAGTTGTTTATTGCCTTCACCTCATGTTCTGCTTCACCTTTTATATGGAAAAACCATGGACTGGATATGGGAAACTGTAGGTACCCACAAATCTCTTAAAGCTAAGAGGAAAATTAGGGACTGTTATCAGAGATTACTTGCTCTCAAATCCAGAAACAGGCGAAGGTGGGTTTTATCCTCTCCACAAGTATAGTTGGTGTGGAGTTAAGCAACCTGGCAATATTAGTCATCAAAAGATAGGCTATATTCTTCAGATAGAAAAGGTCAATCCGAACTTTTCCTCCCTGGCCTATCTGATAAAACAGAAGGTAGTAACTGTTAAGGTGGGTGGTTCTCAGGAGAACACAAACATCACATTGTAAGTGTTTGCTCAGCCAAGGCCATCAAGCAGACTGTTTAGTTCTCTCACTACATTATGTAATGCCTTGATGTGAAGGATTTCCTTTTGCATTAATGCAGGGATAACCAGTCTAGATCCTTTCAATAATAGCCCTTAGTTTATGGTAAGATCTGCAGAAACAATGTAAGATGGTTTCACAGAGGTTTCTGACTTTGTCTGTTTTGTCCAGCCTTCTTCGCAGTACATCGTGACTTGACTCAGTAATTCATCTGCCTCTTGCTGCTTTTTGTGTATTGCATCTACAAAACTTTCTAAGAGCAACTCCCCCTGTTTGCTCCTGCTGTGGTGTGTCTGGGACCAGGGACCTGAAAAATGTATTAGCTGTGGTCAGATTCTTCCAAGGTACATGAGCAACTGAGAAATGAAAACTCATAAAACTCATTAGAAAATATTGTATTTTGGGTGGGTAGTGCCTAGATTTCCTTTTGACTTGGAAGAGCAACTGGTGGTGGTTTGTGGTAAGTTGGGTCTTTGTTCTATCCTACTCTAACACCATGGAGAGATTACAAAGTACACTTGGGGTAAATGCAAGACTGCCTTTATTTCCGGTTCACTCTTACCTCCTTCTTGTATGCCCCTAGTGGCCACTCTGTATAGTGTCTCTAAACATTCACAACAGCACACAAACATGCTTATGGAGGTACAAGCAGTTCTCAACTCTTCCTGATGTTGTTGGGAAACTAAGGCACTCAGCACCTCAGAATACTGGACCTATGTTTTAGCAACTAAAATGGCCCATTTTATGCCCATTCCATACTTACTAGTAACTTGCTCTTATATTATGCCCAGTTAGCTTCATGGGTATAGTTTGCGGGGGCATTGCCCACCCATAGTGCAAGCCTCAGGCAGGTACAGAATTTGCCCCCATACACACACTCACTCCCGTTAGCCTGACTGGTGCTGCCCCCCTAAATCTAAGAGTTAAACTACACCTATGGTTAGCTTCATGACTCGTATTGGGGAAGCTGTGACACTGCCCTTAACCATTAATAAAATATAGAGTTTTCATCAGTATTTTAACATGGGCAGTGAAGAGCCACTTTCAGAACATTGGGATTTTTTAAACATTGTATATCGTGTGTTGAATCTGCATGAGCTAATATTACTTTATAGCTACAAGTTATAGCAAAAGTACATCTATTTGGACAGTTTTATTGATTTTCCTGGTTATAAATTTAGAAGCACAGGACAGCCTATGCTTTTTATAAATGTTACAGCTTGTAAAGCTGTTGGAAAACTGGCTTAAATCCACAACTTCTATGTATTTTAGTAATAATTCTCATGCTGTTCTTCTGCATATCAGGGAGTAGAATTTCTGCCAAATATCTCCGCAAAACAATTAATTTATTTCCCATTAACTTCAGTTGTTCTGTACACTAAGTTTAGATATAGCTTTAAACTATGCAGTCAGTCTTGTCAATGTGTGGCAACCTCTAATTGATTTGTTTATTTATGGAACCCTCCACTTCTCTCTCTCTCTCTCGTCCCCCTCCCCCTTTCTCCACTACTCAGTTTGGTCAGCGTAATTTATCTTTGGGAATTATACGAACAACTTCTGAAGCTGAATATAATGAAACCTGATTTTTTTTTCCGGTTAGAAGTACTTTTCAGTATCTCTGTTTGACTGCTCAACTTCAGACACCTGTAAAGGGTCCTGGTTTTGAGAAGTATCTTCAACACTTTATGAAAATCAGGCCTTATGAGCCGTCTCAAGTCGAGTGCCTGGAAACTGAGACATTCAAAATCACTAGTCACTTCTGAAAATGTAGGTCTCATTGCTCTAGCATTCTGGTGATCATCCATCATTTGCTCTTTAAATTCTGTGTCCCATTATACTACATGGCATTAAAGCAAATGTTCTTGATATCTCCCCTACAATTATGATTGTGGAGTTTAGAAGTGATAAATTGTGAAGGGGCTGACAGGCACAGGGGATTGGTAATGTTAATATAGAATTTTTCACCCATATGAGTGGGATTAGATTCAACTAAAAATAATAGATACCAAAATTTGTTAGCATCTGGTGGGTGCCTTTGTGAAATTAATTTGGCTGTCTGGATCTTAGATTGTAACCTCTTTGGGACATAGATCCTCTCTTTGTTGTATGCATGTACATTGCCTAATTTTGGGGCTTCTGGATTCTAATGCAATAAAGTTATGTTCGTGCCTCAGGATGACCACGATCAGGGCTCCATTGTGCTAGTGTACAAAAAGAGCAGTAGACAGTCTTTTCCAGAGGCAGGTGGCCATATTGGGACGGAGTTACATTACTGTAGCTAAAGACTGAAGGTTTAATCCTGCAACCACATACTACTGGTCATAGAAGCCAAGGAGGCTACTAAAAGTAGAAAGCACTGTGCCTGGTAGGACATGTTTTTAGGAATGGGCCCTGAATGAGCATGGAAGCTGAAATTCTGTACTGTGTCTCTCTCTTATAGGGAGAGTTTGTTCTGTCAAGTCATTGAGGCACACTGTCAGTGTGATCTGGGAGGCTTGAACTGCCATTGCCCATGCTGTACCTGTTTTGTGGCTGTTTCAGTTTCCAGGGCTATGTCATCTCTGCGCTATTCACAAACACTAAACCTACAGTTAGACCAAACTTTTTTTTTTAATTCCAGTGTGGCTTTGATAGGTCCAAAAAGACACTTTTCCCAATTGGGTTATAAACAAAGACGTAAAACATCTCCCCACAGAACAGCTAAATTATGAATAGTAATGACTGCTCATGCCTGGTCACACAAAAATATATTACAGGCTAAGGATAATTGTAAGAATTACCAGGAAAATTAGAAATGACTAATTTATTGACATTGATTCTCCTCACAAAAGGATGTGAGTTGATAGCTTTTTTCTTTTAGCTGGAGAACTTCTGTTCAAGGCCCAATCCCCCAAAGGATTTGGACAACATAGTTCTAACAACATCCTAATTAATACCATTAATAAACTCATTAGTCTTTATTTGTGGATTTATATGACACCTGCAGCATGACTGCTCATTATGAGAAAGCTGACACAAACAGATGAAATAATCTGTTAGAGTCCATAAGGGATGACAAAAGCATAATGTAAGATAATGACATTTTACCGAAGATTTTTACAGCTATTTGAATATAGCAAATGAGTACATGTTTTGAACTGCAGTTTTACTTGTTGTTGATACTTGTGCTCTAAATAAAGAAATTACAGATGGGTCACTCAAATGTTGGACGGTGGAATTGTTTACTTGACATACTGATGTCATTAAATGATTAATCCAGATCACTGGCTAATCATGTAGATTTTTTACAAGGAGGACTCATCTCTTTGAGTCAGTTGCTAATTCAGTCCCTGAATTCATTTAGTTCCAGGTCTTTTTTTAAGCACAAGACATTTAAAGGTCCACAAGTTGATTTGAGATGCTTATAAACTCATAGACTCATAGACTCATAGGTCAGAAGGGACCAATATGATCATCTAATCTGACCTCCCGCACAAGGCAGGCCACAAAACCCTACCCATACACATTTATAACAACCCCGAACCCATGACCGAGTTGTTGAAATCCTCAAAAATGAGATTTGAAGACCTCAAGCTGCAGGGAATCCACCAGCAAGCGACCAATGCCCCATGCTGCAGAGGAAGGCGAAAAACCTCCGTGGCCCCTGCCAATCCGCCCGGAGGAAAATTCCTTCCCGACCCCAAATATGGCGATCAGCTAAACCCTGAGCATGTGGGCAAGACTCACCAGCCAGCACCCAAAAAAGATTTCTCTGCAGTAACTCAGTTCCCATCCCATCCAGCATTCCCACAGACCATTGAGCAGACTTATCTGCCGATAATCCAAAATCAATTGCTCAAATTAAACTATCCCATCATAACATCCCCTCCATATACTTATCAAGCTTAGTCTTAAAGCCAGATAAGTCATTTGCCCCCACTACTTCCCTCGGAAGGCTGTTCCAGAACTTCACTCCCCTAATGGTTAGAAACCTTCGTCTAATTTCTAGTCTAAATTTCCTAATATCCAATTTGTACCCATTCGTCCTCGTGCCTATATTAGTACTAAACTTAAACAATTCCTCTCCCTCCCTAATGTTAATCCCCCTGATATATTTATATAGAGCAAGCATATCCCCCCGGAGCCTTCTTTTGGCCAGGCTAAACAAGCCAAGCTCTTTGAGTCTCCTTTCATAAGGCAGATTTTCCATTCCTCGGATCATCCTAGTAGCCCGTCTCTGAACCTGTTCCAGTTTGAATTCATCCTTCTTAAACATGGGACACCAAAACTGCACACAATATTCCAGGTGGGGTCTCACCAGCGCCGTATATAACGGCACTAACACCTCCTTCTCCTTGCTGGAAATACCTCGCCTGATGCATCCTAAAACCGCATTTGCTTTTTTAACAGCCATATCACATTGGCGGCTCATAGTCATCCTGCTATCAACCAATACCCCAAGGTCCTTCTCCTCCTCCGTCGTTTCCAACTGATGCATCCCCAACGTATATGTAAAATTCTTATTATTAATCCCTAAGTGCATGACCTTGCACTTTTCACTATTATATTTCATCCGATTACTATTGCTCCAGTGTACAAGGTAGTCCAGATCTTCCTGAATAGCATCCCGGTCCTTCTCCGTGTTAGCAATACCCCCCAGCTTCGTGTCATCCGCAAATTTTATTAACACATTCTCGCTCTTTGTGCCAAGATCAGTTATAAAAAGGTTAAATAAGGTCGGTCCAAGAACCGATCCTTGAGGGACTCCACTAGTAACCTCCTTCCAGCCTGACAGTTCACCCTTCAGCACGACCCGCTGTAGTCTCCCCTTTAACCAGTTCCTTATCCACCTTACAACTTTCACATTCATCCCCATCTTTTCCAATTTAACTAACAGTTCCCCATGCGGAACCGTGTCAAACGCCTTACTGAAATCGAGGTAAATTAGATCTACCACATTGCCTTTGTCTAAGTAATCTGTCACCTTCTCAAAGAAGGAGATCAGGTTGGTTTGGCACGATCTACCTTTAGTAAATCCATGTTGCAATTTGTCCCAATTACCATTGACCTCCATGTCCTTAACTGCTTGCTATTCTTCGTGTGAAATAAAAGCAGGAATGCATTGTTTTGGCCTTCTAGTTTTAGGGCCTGATCCAAAGACCATTGAAGTTAAAGGAAGGACTCACCTTGACTTCAGTGATCTTTGGATCAGATCTTTAGTGCATTGTTATTGTACAAGTAGGCCCAGTAGTTGTGAATGTTACATGAAATGTACAGACTATAGGTTGGAGATTTTCCAAGCTGCTAAGGGAATATGGATGCCCAATTTGAATTAAATTTAATGGGAACTGAGTGCAAAATCTCTTGCAGGGGCTTTGAACATTTCTACCATTTGGTTTAATCGCAACAGTAAGTTTAATGTTACTTTGGGCTGGTTGAAAGAAAGTGTGATAGGTACCATGAAAATGTCTATAAATAAAAGCTCCTGTTAAGATATAGCATTAAAATTCACTATTGTTCAAAAAAATAAAATTAACTCATTTCACAAATTCACTGAACTTTAGAATGAGCAGTACACAGACTTCTTTTTGGGATGTAGCTCTGTCAATCCAAGGCAGTAAGACCAACGGCTAGATTCACAAGGGGAATGCCAGCACCCACCCCTAGCTGAGTGCCTGACCGTTGGGCTGTAAAGTCATTTTCACTATCTTTCTCTAGCCCCTATTTAAGTATTTCATACAAAGTGAAGAAAGTGGAACAGGAAAGACTGCAAGAGACCCACCCCAGAACTTCCTCTGATAGCCCAATGATCAGAGCACTCATGTGGGAGACCTAGGTTCGAGTTCTTTCTCTGAATCAGGCAGCATGGAAATTGGAATCTGGCTATTAGGTATAAGAGGGGTTTCTTCTCCTCTTGACTGCTTTTTGTGGGAGGTAGGTACATGAGGAGCAGAACTCCCAGATCAGACCCCACAGGCAAGCAAATATCTAGTTAGTGAATGCCAGTGGGACTAAGGAATGAGTTAGATTCCATCAGGATTTAGACAGCAGCATGGGTGCCTCTCAACAGAAATCTAAGTACCTAGGGGACTTTACCAAAGGAAACTTAGGCACCTAGTGATTTCAGGCACCTAGAGAGCTAGGTGACAGCTAAATGATTTTTTCTGAATGCCAGTGGTGCCTAAATGTTGGACTTAGGCACCTAAAGTGGAATTTAGATAACTGGGTCCCCCACGTGAATCTACCCTCAAGTGTCCAAGGTTACATATTGTGCACCTTGTAACTGTGCATATTGTGCACCTTGCACCAGTGTAGGTTTAATTGTCTGTCAGTCTGCTGAAAATCCTGGTTTATAATTCAATTTTATGCAAACTCTTGATACTGGAGACTTAGTGATCAGTGTGGATACCAGTGAGACACAGTATGCCCGATTTGCAGAGCAATAAGATTTAATGTGGAAGGTTTTCTATAAATATACTAGTTAAATACAAAGCCTAAAATTAACTATAATATATCATACTCACTAAGCCTGAAGAGCTAAGCAGTCACTCAGAAGGCTGTATACAGGAATAGCTTTCTTCAGGGGCCCCGCCAGGGAGTCAGTGGATCCTCTGGTTGGACTGGCAGCACCTCCCACGGAGTCAGGTGTTGATGGAGAGCGCCCCTTTGTTTAAGTAGTGACTTCTTATACCCTTCCTTAAACAGCTTTTACCTAATTATCTCTCTACTCATTATCATATATATTAATTACCTTCATTGGGTTTTCACCCTTATCTACAGTCTGTTCTCACCATAATAATTGGGGTCACCAAAACAACATCTGGCAATAGGAGGGGTGGTATAAAAATATGCCCATTGGCAATGAAACAGTGTACCTCCTAGATGTTCAAGGATAACTTGTTGTTCCAATTATCTATGTGCAGCTGCAAGCATACATGTGTATTTTGTCTTATGTGCCGTGGTACACAGAACCTGAGACATCTACAAGGTTACTCTGTAGTCCTATTCATCTCTGCCACCTGGAAGATGTCATGCTACAGGGGTCAGAATACCCAAGCAAGCAACTGAAACAACGCTAGACCTGTAGGACAGTGGTCAAGCAACTCAAATCGGACTGGGCCTCCAACACAAGACAAACAGAAGATCACCTGGGTCCCTGCAGTCTGCTTGGCTCCTAGCCATCTCGCTTCATAGAAGATAAAATTTTAGATGCTTCTTGTGATCCAACACAATATACCATAAAAAAAATCTTTAAAAACAAAATTAAATTAGCAGAATGCTACAAAACTCAACTTAGCTGTATGCCAAATTTAAAACAAAACATTAGCCCTTGTTTAAAACACTTGTTTTCTCATTTTGATCTGTGAGAGGATTTACATGAATAACTCACATTACTGCTGAAGAGACTGATACTCGCAGATCCTCATGCAATGAGATGGGAATGCATATATCCCTAAGAGAGGCTTTTCTAAGTGCCTGTAGAGAGAACTCCAAATAAGATAATACAAATGGACTTTGCCATTAACAAATCAAAATCAAATAATCTTTGGGACAGGCAGAGAAGGTGTGGAGCAGATGACCTTGTAGATTTATAATGATATGTAGAATGTGGGAATCATCTTCTGGTAAAATGGGATCAGCCTCAAAGTCTTGTATTGAAGAATAAAATATTAAGTTAATTAGCAAGAAGGCAGACAGTGCATCAAACTCACTAACTCACAAACTCACTAACACGGGCAACAATTATTACCCGTATGTAAGAGGTCTGTCTCTCACTTTCTCTCTAGAACAGGCACACAATAGTATTGAAGCCAGCAGGTTGGCAACTGCAGTAATTGAGCCTACCTGTAGTAAATGTATGGATGAGTGACTCACCTTTCATTAAAGAGGGTGACTGCCTTACCTATGTTTCTAGATGAGGAATAGCTCAGATTGCACAGACAGTAGTACACTTCATTGTAAAATTGTATTTACAATTCATGAGATATACACCTAATTTTCATGCGCTTCCATGGGGAAAAGCAATCATCATCAAGTGTTTATTCAGGTATATGGTTAGGTAAGAAACACATGGATTCCAAAATGACCCCAAAATTCCTAACAAAATCAGCTGCCAAAAAGATCTGGCATGTTAAAATTCTGGAGCAGGAAAGCTCACTACTCAAAATTTTTGCCAGTCTGTTCTGTCAAAAGCCTCCTGGTCAATGATGACCACCTTAACCACTTTGTAGGCTGTTGCTAGCTTGTCCCTGAGAACCATATAGGCTGCCTGAGCATCCCTTATTAAATAAGGTGCTCGCTGTAGGGCCCACATTCCCTTATACCATCCTGCTCCCATAGCCACCTTCTCAAAGAGGACCAAAAATGCTCTGCAGTCATCACCAAAGTCAAAGCCCTGCATCCGACTGCTGATCCCCAAAGCCATTGTTGCTGCCCTCTGGGTTTGCTCTCAATTAAAGTCCTGCAAATATTTTTGTTGCTCAGCCTGCCAGGTAAGCATGGACTCTCTCTCCAAGTAGCAGGACTGCTGGAAGGTCTGCCAGGTCTTCTGCATGTCCTTCTGCTGTTTGACCAGCCACTGTGATTTCGCCTTCATCTCCTAGCCTGCTGAATCTTTTCCCTGACTCCCCATGGGGTTTTCTGTCAGCATGGATAAAAACAGGCTTCAGGACAAGCTGGCATTTGGTATGGGGCACCCTCTGCTCCAGTCTCCTTTACTCTCACACAGGCTGCCCAGAGATCTTCCTTTTCTAGATACCACCATATAGTTTCTTTACAGCGCTTCACCTCACAACTTTTACATAGTCATGCAGCCATGCTATTAACAGAGTTATTCATCTTAGCTACCCCTTCTCCTAAAGGGTGGGAAAGGGCTCTCTTCACACAGCGCTCCCTTTATCTCACTCACTGATGCTTTCTTCTGAACGATTCCTGGCCCCCACTGTACTTCCTGTGCTCTTTTATCCAGTCTCCTTGTAAATGGCCTAGTTAGCTCATTAGCTGTCCAGCCCCCATCTGATCTGATAAGCAGCCTCTTCTTATCCAGGCCCTCCCTGGGGACGAATTGGTTAAACAGTGCCCAGAGGACTCTCCCCTTGCTGATTCTGTCACGTTGTTGTATTTGATGGTTTCCCCAGGTGACTGTAGGAAGATGCAGTGGCCTTCCCCTGAGGCTGGGCCTGAGGAAGGGCCGCAGCACTGAGTGCAGACTGTTAAAGGGGTGGTGGGCCGGGCTGCCTGGCAACCCAAGAGCCGGACAGCGACAGGTCCGACTGACTGGCCAATCCACCCGGGGGGCGGGCCGCTGCCGAGGCTGGGAGGATAAAAGGCAGGGCCCGCAGCTCAGGGAGAGGCTGGCTGCTGCTGGGTGCAGATGTATTCCCCCCTCCCCCCGGCTGCAGTGCAGGCCCATCCTAGCCGGGCCACTGCCCCGAGCAAGGTGCACTCCGAGCAGAGGTACTGGGAATTGCCCAACCTACCAGGGCCCCAAGACTAGATAGGGCCTCTGGGCCCTAGGGGTACTGGCCCTGATACTCCGGCAGTGGGGCTCAGACTCCGGCTTCAGCTTTGGGGGGCAGGGCTCAGGTTATAGCCCATCCCCACCCCGCCCAGGGGCTGAGGCCCTCAGGCTTCGGTCCCCTCTCCCGGGGTCTTGTAGTGATTTTTGTTGCCCAAAAGGGGTTGTGATGCAATTAAGTTTGAGAAGGGCTGGATTAGCTTCTCCCAGGGTTTTGGCTGCTTCCATGATCTTAAACTGCAATTCAGAGCCTCATCATGGAGTGTCTGCCAAGGGAGAAGGAGTGCTGTAGAAAATAGCCCCCACAACTCTTCAGTGGAAGATCAGCACACCCCAAAATAAAAGCACAGATTGGTGTACTTCCTTAGCACTCCCTACTGTTAACTGCAAGAATGGCTGACGTCTGTCTTTCTGCCTTCTCTTGGGGCAAATTTATTCATTTGGACTTATGTGTTCAAAGGTAATTTACAATGTTCTTTAAGTAAAGTGGCACTGATGTGTCATCAAACAGACTATACCTGCTCTGCTGATAGATGAGCTGTTGGTTGAGCAGTATCCTTTTGTACTTACTCTATCCGCTCCCTGTGGGAAACTTCTCCCTTGCATTCACAAATGTACAAAACACAGCACGCAGAAAAAAGAAAGGGAATGTATTCAGCAGATTGTCATTGACTCTGGCAGGCATCTCCACTTCACCTTCAGCTTTCAAGAGGTACATTCTTCTGTGTTTTTTATCCCTTAGAAATTTCAAGAATGTCAAGTAAAGTTCTCCCCAGACACCCTTTTTTATTTTGGTGGTGGTTTTGTCAAAGGAAGATTTGGATGACTATGAATTGTGTATTATTAGCATTTTCTTAGCCCTTAAATTGAGAGCATTGCCCTTAAATTTTGATTAATCAGGTGTTAATAAAAATGACAAAAGGAGTTTTAAATAATCTGGATAAAAATCCCTTCCCCTCTCAATTAGGCTTGATTTCCTTGGCACATGTGATATAAATATTCTATTAGTTCTCCCATCATCCATAGGGTCTTCCAGAGGAGACGAGATCTGAATTTTTAATGTCAAATACAAGCAGAAGCCTCAGACCACCTCTATAGTAAAAGAAAAATGCTGAAAGACTTTATTTATTCCTCCTACAAAGACAAAGGACACAAGACTCTTTCCTTTTAAGGTTATCTATGAATGGCGTGTAAATAGGTAACAAGAGCCCAGCAGATGAGATGAGCCACATTTAAGGAAAATGTTAACTATCAAGTCCTGTTCTTTTTGTTTGTTTTTATCCAGGAACTTCATGGGAGCAGAAAGCAGACATGATCACTAGACTTGAATACAAACGTATTTACAAGAACTGATGCAAAAGCCAAAAGTAGAATGGAATTCAAAAAGAATTGGATCAATTCATGACAGGATAGACATGGAAGACAGGATAGACATGGAAGACAGGATACTGGGCAAGCATGACTACGGTCTGACCCAGTATGGCAGCTCTTATGTTCTTATGTAACTGTTCCTCTAAAATTCTGCTAGAACACGGGCATGCACAAGGGAGGGGGCATGCAGGGGCAAGCCCCCCTCCCTCCCAATAATAATTGAGGGCACAGAACTCTGGCCCTGGGGCTGCAGATGTGCAGGTAGGGGAGTGGAAGCGCAAGCTCCTCCTGGGGCGGGGGGGGGCATAGAAGTGCCCCTTCAAAAGAGGTCAAAGTTAAATTTCGGGGTACATCCCTGGGTAGATCATCTAAGATTCCCTTCCACACATGCAGAGCAGGAGTTGGCTGTAATACTGCATACTTAACACAGCAGATTTGTTTCTATCATTGTGTGCCTACTGGTTGCTATATTTTTATGCTGATTAGTTTTCACTAATCTATAGGCATAGTAAATGTTTTTTCTTTTATGTGAAAGGCTAATAAAATTTAATGTCTCAAACTATTAAGACCTCTACACTTTTCTTTTCATTAGTGACCTAAGTCATAGTGGCTTCCAGTTCTCCAGGGATGAAAAGCTAGTCAATTAACTCACTGTGCCCAGCTTCCATTTACGACCTATCTATACTGCAGGAATTTTCTAACTAGCTCTAAAAGCAGTTCAGCTAAACTGATTTTCAAGCTAATTAGAACACTAGTATAAACTTAGTTTTAGGAGACTTGAGTCTCCAAATTGATACAATAAAAATGGGTCAGGCTATTTAAGCTACCTACATTTGGATCTATACTGTGGCTCTAACTAGTCCAAAAATCAGGTTAGATTTAACTGCTTTAAAAGTAGTTTGAAAACTCCCCCAGAGCAGAGGAACCCTTATGGTTTTCTGCCCTCAGATTGTTCTTCCATTGAGTCACTGGGAGCTGCACACTTTCGTCTGAGTATAGAATTTGATGCTTGGTTTCTGTACCTGTAAAAGTAACAGCAATCTATCATGCTTACAGAACGTTTCATCTTTCATCATTTGATGATTTAGCTAAACTCCTTTCTTTTCCTTGCCCATTTCCTTTGCTAATTTTGCTAGGACTCTGTCGAGGCTGCTGTTTTTCCTGTGACTGTCAACTATAAATGCACTGGCTTATCTAAAGTCATTAGATACATATTTGTAAAATTGAAACTACCAAAGAGATCTGTATTCAAATGTGTATACAAAAGAAATTTTCTCTCTCGTTAGAGTGCCACATAAAACTAAGCATAACGAAAGAATGTACTTGGAATAGAGATCAAGGCAAATTAAGACCATGGTATCCTTAAAGAGTGCTTAACACAAAGTAGTGGGAAGGACAAATAACATCTTACTACAGAAGGTAAGCCCCCACTGCCTGCTCTCTGAATAAGGAATTGTTTGTATGATTTTTGTTTCTTTGTTGTAATCTCAGACACAGACTGAATACACACCCTTTATGGATATTTCCATGGAATATATATTGAAATATTGTGTAATTCATAAATGTGCTTGATTATTTATTCAAGCCTTCATATCTCAGACAGCAGTTTTCTTGAGATTCCCAACCTAAATGGAAGACAGGGACCAGAAAAAGTGTGGTCCAATAAGTAAGCAAAACACACGTATCCTAAATGAGAAAAATAATTGTAAAAGGTGAATGCAAGGTAGGCTCCTGCAAATTCTACAGCCGAGCACAGTGTTCACAATCAAGCCAGAAACCACATGACAACTCACTTGTGGTGTTAAAAAGTTTTTGTTACAAATGGAGAAGTATTCATAGGCTTTCCTATGACCCACATCATTGTAATATCTAAGTGCTTCACAGACATTACTGAATTATCTTCAGTATCTTGTGATGTGGGAAAATTCTACTTGTGTGCTCGCTGCATGAAAGAAGGCAAGGACACATGGGATGGGCTTTAACCAGGCCACAACATTATTAGTCAAATTGCATCCAGGTTTCCCATTGGGGGGACAGCCCAGTTCAGTCATTTGCATCCCATTGATCCTTTGCCAATTCTTGGGGGCTTGCACACAAGGGGGAGCCAATCATCACACGTGGTAGGTCTCTGGGTGCCTCCACTAACATCCTTCCTCCTGTCAGGGGTTGAGGTGAGCCAGCACTGCCATCAAGAGTATTGGTGGGGTGGTCCCCCTGGGGTAGTGCCCTGACCCACGTTTGCATTTGCCCCCAGAAGGCTAGACATGATGCCCTCTGGTATAAGAAGATGCCCTTGGGATGCCCACTATGTTACCTTTTGGAGCTGGAGCCCAAATCAGCAAGTTCCTGCATTGGGCACCTGCCAAAAGTTGTGACAGCTACATGACTCTCATGTAGGTCCAAACTGTGACTTCCAGGGAGATGAGGGAGAGGGGACTAGCACAGCCCGCAGTGACATAGCTAAGGAAGGAAGGTGAGTTGAGTGCCTTCTCCTCATGCCAAATCCTGTAAGACCTTATAGCTGTAAATCCCATGAGACTTCTAGCTTATCGCACAAATCCTGTAGGGGCTGGAGAGCTCTCAGCTCCCAAGCCCTCTTGTTCTTTTGCCCTCTCCCATTGTGGGAGCAACCAAAACATACCCCTCAGTAGCCCTCTTATCCTCAGCTGGGGGGCAGAGGGACAGAGCATTTAAGAGACTTGCTTTAGTTCACACTGGAAATCTGGCAGAAATGGGGCGAGACCCTAGCTCTCCTGAGTCTCATGCCACATATGTTACTACAAGACCATTCTTCAGACTATCTTTATTTAAGGAGGACTCTATTCACAAAGTTGCACTGGTTTAACTAAAATGTGATATAAATCACATTGGTGCAACTTTGTGTGTTGACACTCTTAAACTTTGTTTATTGGGTTAGCTTTCCTTTGTTCATTTAGGCAACCAAACCCAATAAATGACCAATATAAGTGTGTCCACAAAGGGGATGGCATCAGTTTATTTAAACTAGTGCAAGTTTGTGGGTGGACAAGCCCTAATACGAAATGTGTGAAATCTTACAGCACACAGGTTTATTTTCTAAAGAACTGAGAACAAGTCAGACTAGGTTTTCTAAGGGCACGGTGTAACATCTCTGTCCAGGGACCTAGTTAAATCCACTTTGGTCCTGCAGCATAAATGGGACACAACCGATGTTTTTTTTTATTTTCGTTCAAATTTCCCACTGTTGCTTTATCACTGGTGAGAGTACTAAAGTAGACTAGCCATCAGCATTTTAATAGTGTTGTCCAACCCTATCCTATAGGACATAGCAGAACTGAAAAAGGAGCTTTTATAGAGGAAGTGGACCTTCAAGATTTCTAAATCACACAAGCAGATCCAAGCTAGCTGATGGTTTTGTAAGAAATGTGTGTGAAATTCATGGTTTTTGCAAGGTTGAACCCAAGGGATAACCAAATGAAACTCACCCCTGAAATTCACTGAGTGATTTTTGGAACCTGAAACTGAAAAATCTTGTCTGCACTAGGGAAAAATAGCACTAGCTGACTCCATTTGTGCTATTTGTGTTCCATTTGAAACAGCCCTAGTGTAGATGCAGTTTAGTTCCTTTAAAACCAAGTAAGCTAATTGAGGTGGACCCTAAACTCTTCTCTCTGCCCATCTATATAAAGCCAGTATGAAGCTGGAAGAATAAGGATGGGTCCATGATCACTGAAGCCAAAGTTCATAAAATTAGCCTGTCACTCACTCAAAGGATTTCCAAATTTAACTGAAAACTCACTATTAAAAATTGGAAGGCAATATGATCAAATATTACAGTTATCGACTTTGCCATTTGTAAATTAATGTTACTCATTTCTCAGTGCACACGCTGAACAGTCATGACCTTTTGTTGTCTGCAAGATTGTCTGGTAGTTGCTGATATGCTTGCTTTATTCGTTATTAGACACTCAGTGAAAAAACATGAAACATGAATTTTTTTGGAGCTGAGAAAGACATACCTACATATAATTCCATGGGATTTTGCTGAACTTTAAACAGCATTATACTTACTGTTAATAATCTTGTAGTGTAAATTATTATACATTATGAAGCTGGCTTTTCATGTAGAAGGACAGAACTCCATTTATAGACTTCTGTATCTTTGGTGTCAAAACATGATTAAAGTGACTCCATATCATGCATAGTGTGGGCAAAGGAATGCAGAGCTAAAGAAGATGTGGAGACAAAGGCATTCCAGTGTCAAGTGTATTCCTTCGCACAGTTTTGCACACAAAGCAGTCTGCTTAAATTTAGCAGCAAAGAGCGCTGTAGGAAGTTCAGATGGTAACAGTGATCAATGAAACCAATCAAAATGGTGTTTCCGTATCTCACTGGACAAAAAGTGAAGATTAATTGACTCTGATTCATCCCATCTTTAAGTTGGGAAGTTCATTGTCTTAGACAGTAAAGAATATCCTATTCACTGATAATGTTAACATTAGAAGTCAAAACTTCCACTGATTTTTGCAAACAGTATCTATTTGTGAATCTTAATTTACTACAACAAAATTTAAAATCCCACTGATTTTAGCTATAAATGCAACTACATTCCTTAGGGCTCTTATTAAAGATCAATGTCTTTTTTATTTTACTAAAGTTATTGCGTTTTATGGAAATAAAAGGGTTTATTCAGCTACCACACTAGATTCTTGTTGATATACCACTGGCATGCAGCCTGGACAGATGACAGTCTTTGAAAAAAAAAAATCATTACTCTGGCAGAAATACTTTCAAAAAAGTTGTTCTTGGCTTTTTTCTACAGAGAGGCCTGTTTTCAAAATAAAATAGTTAAAATAGTTAAAACCAATTTTCTTTAATAACATGGCAGAGTCTGAGATTATACAAGAAGAGCTGAGGAAAGGAAAGACAGGAGCGAGTACAGCCATCAGCCAAACATAGCATAGGGTAGGTTTACCCTTACAGTGGCATGTAGAGTACAGACACCGCACGCCCCCTCTGGCATAGGTATAAATAGCAATGCAGACTGTGAAGCACAGATTAGGTGAGTTAAGTGCCTACATGCCAGAAGCCTAGGGGATATACCCTATGTGACTTTCTACACACCCAAACAGTGCCTCCCACATCTATACTGCTATTTTTAGCAGTGTAGTATCGTGCTGCCTCTCCCTACCAGAACCTTTCCATGCTCCCTTCCCCCATGAGAGTCTTTCATTGCCATGCAGAGATGACGGTACTTGCCGAGCATGGGGGTAAGGGGACAACAGAATGAGGGAAGCAGCTTCATCAGATGTTACTGAGCATGCTCGCTCTTGTGAGCACGTTTATTCAAGCCAAGCTGCACATCTGGGGGAGGGGACACATGAACCCTGCCATGCATCATCTCTGCTGCCGCGTGTAGCTATGCACAGCACGAGTGTGGATGTAGCCTGCTGTTCACTGGGGCAGGTGATGATGTTACGTTCTTCTGTATGGCTGCGAAACCTGGACTCTATTTAAAGATGATATCCAGCGTCTGGAGGCATTCCACATGCGCTGTCAAATGCAACTATTACACATAAACTGGTTCGACTTTGTCAGAAACAGCAAAATTGCCTCCAGAACTCAACTCCCCAGCATCAAAGACATCATCTGCCATCATCGGTCCTCACTCTTTGGACATGTGGCTCATATAGACAGCTCTGTCCCAGCCCACAGAGTGATTAAGTGTGCCTCTGGTCATCAACCACCCCTAACCTGGAAGAGATTATCCAATCACCCACTCCTAACCTGGTTGCAACAAATCTGTGATGGCTCATCTGCTAGTATCAGATACAAATGGAACAAAGCTGTTGGTAGAGGCCATATGGGATTGTCACAACGGACCTTTGCTGTCTAGGAAAACTAATGAATGAATGATGAATGCATGTAGCTACATGTACCCTGCATGCAACCGCAAATATAGACAAAGTCAGAGAGAGATCATTCCTCTGCCACAAATAGCTCTGCACTTCAAGCGCCGGACCTAGTAGCAATGCACTGAGGTCTAGAAGGCTGGTTTTGTATCATTGGTATGCTTCCACCACACAGGAAAGAGGAAAACAGTCCTGCTGAAATGTTGTTGCTTTAGTAAAGTATTGCACCAGAAAGTTATTTTTTAAAAAAGTGAAAAGAATGTAGAAATATAGTGAAGTTATAGTAAAATTAGAGGGCTTTTTAAAGTGTTTGACATTTCATTTCAAAGCCGACAAAATAAATATTGAGGAAAAATATGAGTATCCGAATGCTTTAAAAATTGTCTCAGCTCTGCCATTGTCAGTGTTTGTTTCTATGAGCAACTCTTGGCCCTCATGGCTCCTGCAACCCATCATTATTTCCCTCCCATTGGTCTTTCGAGAGGTGGCAGGGTTTGTGCTACGAGAAGAAGGTTTAGCTCCCTAGACCTGCAGATTTCAAGACTATGGAGAAAGGGTCCTGCCTTCCCTCATTCCCATGTGATCTTAGTGGGTTGCTAGCCCCATGTGGCAGAATAATGGGGGCCCTGTTGTTAAGGAATTAATAAATACTGTTTTGCTAGAGGGGTTTGGTAGTTGCCAGCAAGTATCTTTGATCTATGAGCAATCACAGACCACATTGAAGCTGATGGGTGTGCTAGCCAGTCTTCACTCTGGGTAAATGAAAGAAGCAATTAAGTTCCTTTATGGAGTGAAATAGCTGAAACAATAAAAGCCAAAGCACTGGCCACATGGAAGTCCTGAGCAAGCACTAACTCAGGGAGAATAAGAGGCATTTACCTGGGAACCAATTTACCTGGGAGCCTATTGCAGATGCATAGGCTGAGGTGTTGGATTACAGCTACATGTGCAGGTGCCAGAAACAGGAAGCCAGCAGAAAGCAGTCAGACTCAGGAAAGTTGGTGATGCACTGGTAGCAAGTGGCTATGACAGAAGCCAAGAGAGAGATGAAGTGGCTATGACAGAAGCCAAGAGAGAGATGGCTGCTTTGGGGCAGAGTACTGGCTGGAAAGGCAAGCTTGGAATTGTTACCAAGGAAACTGTCTCCTCTTGTTTGTTCCTGCTGTGTTCAGGGAAACAGGACTGGCCATACATTCTTTATAAATAAACAGGATTGCACCAAAGAAATACCCGACTCATATAATCGATTTCTCCTTCTAACAGAAACAACCTGGCAAGGCCCTGAATATGGGCTCTCTGCTTGGGCTAAGAGGGCCAAGAGTACGATCAGAAGAAATCTCCCCAGTGTCCATGTTTGAGAGCAGCAAGTGCTCATTGATTGCCTTGCAACTTCCAAACACCCTAAATATCCAGGAGTTTTTCCTGACCTCAGAAGGTGTGCAAGAGGTCAGACAAGATGGTGGTCTCTTCTGGCCTTAAAGTCTATGAGCCAGGGAGTCTATAAAGAGCATATTTATTTAATTTTGACAGTTCAATGGCCAGAAAAAAAGAGCATCCAAAATCACATGACTGACAATTTAAGATGAATCTCTGTGGTCTCTGGTTTTGTTTCTATCCACTAACTTGAACGGAGGTTTCATATAAAATGTAATTTTACTGACATGGTAGATTGATACAGAGTTCTGATGCCTAGTCTGCCATTTTGTCAATCCATCATCTTTGCAATGGCACCGTCTCAGTGTTGTCAATCTGAAGCATTCAAAAATCATGTGTCAGGTCCCAATGCTCCTTCATCCCCTAAAAGCTTGAGATTGGCTTAAAACCATGGAATTTTTAAAGAAAATAATATATGTGGGATTCTTTTTGTTTCCTTCTGGGTTTTGAGTCTTTAAGGTGTACTCTCATTATGTTTTCAAACTCTTCTCTGAAACCAGGACCTTAAATAAAAACATACTTAAAAAAAAAAAAGAACCATGAGATTTTCAGGGAATCACTCAACTCCAGGACTCCGGGCCTTATGAAGAACATCAAATATCCCGGGGTGGGCAAGACTGCATGTTTATAACATTCACAAAAACAAAATTTCTTCTTCATGCTAATGTTATTTCTTCATGAACACAGCAGGCCAGATTCTGTTTTCATATATATGTGTGTGTCTTCCACTGACTTCAGTGGAAGAGTTGTCCAAATAAATGAAAGCAGAATTTGGCTGACTGAACATAAATCAATTCAATACCTTTCTGACAGAGATTTTCTGTAACTCTTTTATTAAAGGTGAAAGAGTTATTTTGCTAAAACTTATACTGGAACACAGAACAGATATATCATTATTGCGCACCCATGCTTCTCTCCACAGCACTGGCCCTGCGAAGGAGTGGATTAGCTGACTGAAGCAGCTACACCATTCTAAAAGAGAATACAACCTGTGCACCTCACTTGTGCATGCCCTCTCTCAGTTCTAGTGTAGTGAGACAAGTGAAAGTGGAGAAAGAGGGTCAGGTTTCAGGAGGGACCGAGTTTGATTTGTTACCAAGGGGCTCACAGATACAAGCAAATGACAAGCTTCTATCAAACTGGAAAGCCTCAGCATATAACACTGGCCACTCAGCATATTTAATAATACTT
The DNA here is from genome assembly GCA_007922155.1 of Mesoclemmys tuberculata. NCBI lineage: Eukaryota > Metazoa > Chordata > Testudines > Chelidae > Mesoclemmys > Mesoclemmys tuberculata. The sequence continues at coordinate 9,682,900 of ML675618.1, forward strand.
AATAAAGATTTCTTGTCTCTGCCTTCTAGCCATCTTATTTATTACTAGAGAACTAGTTCCTGCAGGATGGGCCTGACATCTCTCCTAGCACAGGCCAGTGCATCCCCAGAACAAGCTAGTCCATATGCTGAGCAATGTTGCAGCCCTGCCCACAAACAGACTCTACCCTCAGACTCACATTGACTGCAATAGGACTACTTGTGAGAAATTACTCACCGGTGTGAATAAGAGAGTTGCAATTTGACACTTTCTGTTTTTATGCAAAATGTCCTCACTGTTTTGCATCTTATGTGACCCTTTAAGTGTTCGTTAATTTTGTCAAACTGGAATTTACAATTTTAGCCATTTGAAAAAAGAAGGTGTTGGAATAATTTGAGGGTGGGCGGGGTGTAATCTCAAAAACTCTGTGCATAGGGTGTGGGGGTAAGCGCCCAGGGATGGAATTAGAACAGTGTGAAGGTTGCAAAGTTGTTTTGAAATGATAGAATTAAAGTTGCCTGTGCAATCTTAATCCTACCCCTTTGTGTGTATTCATTATATGATGGTCTTTTGCCACATGATCTAATACTATTTTTCCACAGGACCCCTGCCTCATTCAGAGCACAGGACAGACCTGCTCAGAGTTGTGTAGTGAAAGAGGCTGTTGTTTATAGGAGTCTCGTCTCATGTGCTGCAGAAGTTGGAAGATGTGTAAATATAATGCTCATGAAAAAGTGTTGAAAGTGACAGCCATGGAGATGGATTTTTTTATTTATCCACAGACAAACTCAGCGTGGATGGCAGGAATGCATAGTCCCTCACTAAAGCGCTTCAGAACCTGACCTAGAAGGTAAGTGGAAAGTTTCAGATTCCATGATCATTCAGCTTTTGGTCTCTGCTGTGGCACCAATTAATGTAAGTTCTGATGGTGGCTTCTGTCATGGGGATATCTGCCCATTAGTAAATGGACTGTAACTATTCCAAGGTACTGGAACTATTACAGTAATGAATGAGACTGGGAACTGCAGGAAGAGAAAGAAGAGTCTCGTGATTAAGGCAGATGAATTTTGCTCTGGAGAACTGGATTCTATCCTGGACCCTGTCTCTGTCACAGAGTTCCTGTGTGATGCTGGGCAAGTCACATAAACCAGACTTTTCACAGGAAGACACTGTGCCCAACTTGAGATGCTGGGGGTCTGACCCGCAGAAGTGCTGTGCACTCAAACTGCAACCGAGGTTAATGGGAGCTGTGTTCTGAGTGTCTGAAGTGCTGTATAATGCTAAGTACTCTGAAAAATTGTATGGTATAGAATAAAATGCAGTTCAGATTATAGTGACATCAAAGCTCATTAGCTTCATGGCTTCTTAAATTGGGTACCCAAAATGACTTGATGCTTTTAACAACTGTGGCTTTAATTTCTGTACTTCTGTTCACCATCCGTAACAATGGGGATATTAAATACCAGCTCACGTCACAGAGTGTTATGAAGATACATTCATGAATATATGTAAAGAACCAAGATCCTACAGTGAGAACCCCACAGAAAAACCCATGAGGACATAACTAATTCTGTATACAGTTCAGGGTTTGGAAGGTGTGCAGTAAATAATGCATGAGGCCACACTCTGTACGATGGTTGTGACCGGGTGTATAAACCCCACCCTAGAACTGAAGAGGTTAAGGAATAACTCTGGGCCTGGATGACGTCACCTCTGCACCTACAGAGCATGCTCCAGTTGGAAGTGGGGCTTAAAAGGGAGTCAGACAATTCAGTTGGGGGCTGACAAGGCAGGGAAAAGGACTTGCCTTAAGAGCGCCTGAGAAAGGGCAATGCAAAAACCTTCTCCTAGAGAAGAAGAGCCTGCCTGCTGAGCCCAGATGGGCTGCAGGTTCAGTCAGCATCTTTTTCTGTTACTATTTTGGGACAGACTGCAAGGTTTGGACAACAGAGTGGGTGGTAGGAAGTGGCCTGGGGGAGGCAGCCTGTTCCTGGGAGAGTGCCTGTGCTCCCATGCCAACTGTTCGTTCCTTAAGAAGGACACAAAACCCCTCACATTCTAGACTCTCCCCTGGTGGGAGGAAGGGGAAGAATAAATACCTTCCAAAACCTCCCACGGTGGGTGGGCATTCCTAGGGGCTTGGTTATTGACCCGCACGAACCCAGGCACCCCACCACATTGGGAAGAGATAGGACTAAGTAGACAACCTCCCCGGTGGATCAGCTCCATCCCAAGAAAACAAAAAGACAGACTGATACCAGGCGAAAGCGTGGAAATGTGGCAACTAAAGGCCTGATTCCCCTAACCACTAGGCAATGCTTCCAGCAAGCACAAGCCATTACAATGTATAAAAAGAAATATTGAATAGCTCCCCATTCAGTGACCACTGTCTAACCTCACCCCATCCCTGAATCTTACTACAAGTGCTTCCTATAACATAAGGAAAATAGGTACTGTCTGACTTGCAGCTAATGAACTTTTATGTCATGCTGATCTCAGTGGAGCTTTACTGTGTGCCATTTGAGTGAGGATTGATTACTTTAAGTGCCTTAGTTTACCTCAAAATCATACCTTTCTATCACTCCTAATCTAACCTATACTGGCTTAATTAGCATTTTTCTGCAAATACCATTACACTACCAATGATAAGCAGCTTCAAAGAAAATGTGCCACTCATGTGACAGTTGTAAAGAGATGGAGTGAGATCAGATTAGAGGTAAAACAGTCTCTTACGTAGGAAGGACAATTGTTTTTTCTCCTCCTGAACTAAGTAAAAGCTACCTCACAGCACTGATCTTTTGGAAAAGATACATGCAGTTGGCAAGAGGCCATTTTCCACTAAAAAAACACCAAGCTGCTTAGTGAATGTTTAAACAGTTACGTGCCGTATAGTAATTCATGTGCCAAGCTAATTTTATTTTTATTTTGAGATGAGAAACCAAATGAATTTTGGCAAACATTATGGAATCAGAAGAATAATTTCATTTTGTATTTTAATGTTTTTAAATCCAAGAACATAATAACCTTTTTAATTGAAAGAAAATAATCCCTCATGGGATAAAATATTTGCTTGTGTTATGTTATCTGACATTTATTTTCTTCTTGTTAAAGAAGTGAAGATCAATGAGTGGATGTCACTGGTCCTATGAGCCTCCTGTCATTTCTCAATTTCTGAGGTCTGAGTTTTAGCTTCTGAATGATTAATAATACTAAATAGCCTGTTATGAGTGCCAATCCATTGTTCTAATATTGGTCCTTTATCAGCTAAAGGAATAAAACCTCCCACAGGGAGTACCTTTATCAGCTGTGCCTTAATGTTAAAGATGTCACTTTTGTGAATCCAGTCCCACGTTCTTTTTCTTTTCCAGTAAAGCCGGTAAACTTAGTTTCAAAAGGTATTTTAGATTCTGCAGGAAAAAAATAGAATGAAAAGGTTAATTAACAGAATGCTTGCCATTCACTCATCTTCAGTTAAAAGTTAACTTTGCAGCAGTGTAGACATGCAGTCACGTCGGTCTCAGTTTCTGCACTCTGGGGACAAGCTGCATGCATAATGCACATCTTCCCTACATCTCTTCCTAATATTAATATTTACTCCTGACAACTCTCCTTGTAGCTAAAGTTCCATAATTTATTTTCAAATACAGATTCCTGGTTACAGTTCTAGACTGTTTCTTTCATTTCTTTCATTCCTTCACCAAACACTTTGGGGGATGAAGGATCCAATTGTGTAAGTACATCAGGCCCAGAATACACTCAGCAGGTTTTCAGCGACCCCATATTCAAGGCTGAAAATGAATGGCAAAGATTCCAAAAAAAGCAAACTGACTTAATCACCTGACTTCAAAGAGAGCTGCTGGATGTTCAATCCTTTTGAAACTCAGGCTACTTATTTAGTTGCCTAAATAAGTATTTAGGAGGCTTATTGGTTGGTTTGCAAGAACCAAGCCAAAGACGCCTGTGAAGCCCTTTACCCAGCCCTTGTCTACTTCTAGTAGACATATGTACATGCATAGCATAATCTTCTTTATTTGAACGCTATTTTAGGGTTTTGTACTACCCCCTAGTAATTTCTGACATCCTTTCATGAAAAATCAATAGCAATAGAGAAGTGCTGAGTGGACTCCTTGTGGGCTCATCTCTTCCTGGGTATACAAACTGTAGGGTTTGTTTTCGGTTTTTGTCTCAAGTTTTCTTGAGTCTCTTTGAGGGGAGAAAAGGGATATGTTTGGGTAGAAAGGGAGAGTCAGTATTGTTCATTCTTGCTATGGGGGAAAGTCTTTTTCATAGAATCATAGAATATTAGAGTTGGAAGGAACTCAGGAGGTCATCTAGTCCAACCGCCTGCCCAAAGCAGGACTATCCTCAGCTAAATCATCCCAGCGAGGGTTTTGTCAAGCCTCAGCTTAAAAACCTCTAAAGATGGAGATGCCACCACCTCCCTAGGTAACCCATTCCAATGCTTCACCACTCTCTTAGTGAAAAACTTTTTCCTAATGTCCAACCTAGACCTCCCCCACTGCAACTTGAGACCATTGCTCCTTGTTGTCATCTGCCACCACTGAAAACAGCCTAGCTCCATCCTCCCTGGAACCACCTTTCAGGTAGTTAAAGGCTGCTATCAAATCCCCTCTCATTCTTCTCTTCTGCAGACTAAACAGGCCTAGTTCTTATCTTATCAGTGACACTATTTCAATATCAAATTACATTTTTGTGGCCACCATCCACTTCTGCTAGAAAGCTATTCAAAACAATATTGCAAAAAAGATTTCTGCTACTAGGGAATATATTATTATCCTTCTCTTTGTGCTCAAGCAAGGATGAATCATTTTCACTTAAAAAATTTCACCTTCAAGGACAAACCAAAGGCCTCATTCTCCACTGCATTTGCACCTCTGCAAAGTGTTGGAAGGGGAGAGGGAAATGACCATTCTGATTTGACAACATTTTACTCCTACTCATAAATGACTCCATGGGATGCAAGACCACCAACAAGCAGGACCACCTGTTCCAGCAGCCCAAAAAGGGAAAACTTCAGAATGTTATGAGCAACTAAAAACAGGATGGGAATGGAAACCTATGGAAATGTAACTTGCAGCTGCTCCTGCTATAATTCAGATTTTCTATTTTTTTGAGAAGAGAATCCTTGGATATCAAAGCATGGACCCATCTCTAATCCCTTTTTCTTTTGGGAAAATGGAACAGTATCTTTTCTTAAAAATTAGCAGTCTAATTGAGACAAAATTGGCTTCAGCTGCAGTCCAAATCTCAAACTTTACCTGAATATCATTTGAAGTTCAGACTGCTTTAGATACCATGGACCAGATCCTGGGGTGTAGCTGAACTGCACATTGCACAGGTCAGTGGGGGTAGTGGGCAGAGATGACTCAGGGCCTTATCTAAAATCCACTGTAGTCAGTGGACTCCCATTGACTTTTCTGTATTTTGGATTTGGCCCTCGAAGCTCATTTTTGCATTCTTTTAATCCTGCGGCTATTCTCTGATCCCCTCCCCTACAATATGTTAGAGCACTTTCAGGTTGAATTATTGCAAGTTTCTGGGCAAGTGTTAGATTGCTCTCATCGAAGTAGTTGCCATTCCATGCTAGTAAGTGTCCAAGATGTTTTTTACTCTTACTATCTATCTTACTATCTAGGTAATCTAGACAGCGGTCAGTCACAGAGGGCAAGTCTACTTGCCATCATTGGTTTGGTGACATCTACTTACATTTCTGAGCCAAAAGATATGACTGATATTTAGATATGGTACATATCTAAAGAACTGAGCTGTTTGTTGTCTAACTTGCCTTTTTTAAATATGTGAAATATTTTTGATCAGTTCATTATTTAACTTTTGACGGTGACACAAATAAGTAATTTGTTCTTAACTATGTTAGACACAATAAATAGGTTAAATTATGTATTCTAATGCACGGTAATAGTTACTTATCACTCCTATGTGTTATAACTGTGGTTCTCAACCAGGGGTGTGTGTACCCCTGGGGTACGCAGAGGTGTTCCAGGGGATACATCAACTCATCTAGATAATTGCCTAGTTTTACAACTATATAAAAAGCACTAGGGAAGTCGGTACAAACTAAAATACAATGACTTGTTTATCCTGCTCCATATACTATACACTGAAATGTAAGTACAATGTTTATATTCCAATTGATGTATTTTATAATTATATGGTAAAAATGAGAAAGTAAGCAATTTGTCAGTAAATAGTGTGTGGAGACACTTTTGGATTTTTATTTCTGATTTTGTAAGTAATTAATTTTTAAGTGAGATGAAACTTGGGCTATGCAAGACAAATCAGACTCCTAAAAAGGGTACGGTAGTCTGGAAAGGTTGAGAGCTACTGTGTTATAATATTCCCCATCTAAAGAGTTATTCTGAAAATCAGACACTTTAATTTACTGGCAAGATTTGGATTGAAAAGAAATGTTGTGTTATGTGGTTAACTGTAGCTGAGATTCATGACACACAGTTATAAATCAAAATTAAATAAACAATTTTGTGTAGCAGGTAAATGTTCTACCCATACTCCAAAACTTTAATATTGATTTTTTTTTAATGTTTTGTCACACTTTTCAACTGGGTCTCCTGCCATGATCTGCCAGTTTTCCGTGCCTGTTTGTGTTGTGTTTCTCAGCCACTCCATAATGTGTGTTTCTTTGTATTCCCATCAACACTGAATGATTATTGTTTGGTAGAACTGTGGGAAACTTTTTGCCCAAAACTTCAAACCTGGCCATGCTACCTAGGGTTATTTTTAAAACAAGGCTCCTAAAATTTTGGGCCAGATTCACTAAGGGCTTTCAAAGAACCTAGGCCCAGCTTTGAGTCAACAGGATGAATTTGGGAGGGATTGTTTTTCAGTTTATTTGTTTGGTTTTTGTTTGTTTGTTTGAGTGGAAATCAGGTGAAACCTTGAACTCTAAGCAAAACTCAAGGATTAGAACTCTACAAACCACAAGTTCAAAGATCTTTGCAGGAACCATTATGAACTGAATCTAGTGAGTTGTCTGATCTCTTCTGTACAGTCTCTCTTCTCCCAAAACAATTAGAACAATGTTTCACATTGTTTCTAGTGACTGTGGCTACGTAATGGACTATGTAAAGGAAGCTTTGTTTTCCTCCTGTGTTGAACCAAAATAAATCGCTTGGTTGCCAACTAGGAGAATCAGTATACAGCTGATGTTATTCCAAAGTAAATTTCTGAGTGACATTTTGAATCATGTATTCATGCTATTGTGTCTAACCCTCTTTCAATCTCTAATTGTGGGTCCCTTTTTGTGCATGTTAAGTAGTTTTTCATCTTGACTGAATTCTAATTTTATCTGAACCTTTCCAAGTATACATGATAATTGAATGCAAAATGATTTCTTATACATTTTGGAACGAGAACATGGCTTGAACAAAATATGTTGGTTTCATAAATGTGAAATAATAACTATTTTCTGAATTATATAAAAAGGTCCAGTTTCAAAGTAAAGGCTTCTTTAATTGGGCATTCAGAAAATGTAACACTTTAATTTCTGAATCACACGGTAGTACAATCATTTAGAGCAATAAAACAAAAGCTACTTTAAAGGAATATATTTTAATATATTTCTTTGTGCCAAATACAATTTTTGGCGATATTCTAGAATTATTTTAAAGGACTACTGTGCAAAAAATAATCAAAATGTTAGTTTCTATAAGTTGAATTAAATGTGATACTATTTTTAATGTTAATTTTGAATAATTTAAATGTCTCCATTTGAGAATGGATTATGCGCATAGTAATAGCTGCAAAAAAGGTAGTCTCAGAATTATTTATCACATATTATTGGAGGTGAGGTACAGTGAACACAAAATACTACTTGATTATTCAAGTGGTCAGTCATTAAATTATTGAAAGTATAAAGGAAATAACGAATATTTTTAAGTCTATTTTAAATGTAATTAACCATTATTGCACCAACTGTCCTGATTTGTTATCATATAATAATGAGAAATTCAATCTTGCATTAGGAAAGAAAAACACCTAAGTCATTAGATGTTATATTGGTTTCAGTAGACATAACTTGATGAGGAACTGGGCAGAATGCATTATTCTGAAAAATTGTGAAGCTTCTGTAACATTACAATAATTAGCTATGACAATAATTGAATATCCGTTGACAAGTACATTATGTCTTAATATTGAGACCTAAATTATCTTTTTTGTGACTAAAACTCAGACTGACCTCAATGAAATCATGAGGAAAAGACTGACAAGTAGTTAAGAGTTCTGCTAATAGCAAATATGAATATTATAACATATTCTGGGTGAAATGTGGCAAAAGGCTGCATTTTACCATTTCAAGAACTCAGGCAGATCACATAGCCAATTTTAACAGTGACCTAAGTTAACGAAAACACAGTCAATAGATGAAATGTGTTTATGAAAGATTCTAGGGCTAGACAATGATGACAAACTAAATTACAGTGCAAAGTAGCTGAATAATAGACTAGAATATGAATTATTTTCAGCTGTTATATAGTAATTCAAGCCCATTATTGAAAAGCAATGTTAATTGAAACTTATTTAACCCATTTCCTTACCATGTAAATTACAATGATGAGCAATTTATGGGTATTTTAAAAATCTCTTGGGCTACCTCCATGCAGTGCCAAGAGGTCACTCCAACTCCACAGACCTCCTATTTGGCTACTTCTTGGGTGAAATCCTAGCCTACTGAAGCCAGTAGGTACCCTTGTCTTCAGTGGAACCATGATTTCATTCCCTGTGCCTTAAGCCAGAGAACAGGACTTTATAGATCACCAATCTAATAAGGAACTTGGCAGAACTAGGCAGCAAAGACCAAGAAAAAGACTCAAGTGATTTTCTGAATTCTAAATTTTGTATTTTGCTTTGATATACCTATTACTGCTTGAATCACCAACTGCTGGAATGACACAATACAGTTCATTCCATATTGGTTCTAAAATGACATGGAGGAGTGGCTGATGTAGCAGCAAGAGCATTTTAGTACTAAGGCTTGTCTACACTTGGGCCTGGTCTACACTTACCTTTGCGATTCGGTGGCAGTCGACGGGAGATACGCAAGTGACATCAATCACTTGCGTATCTCCCATCAACTTTGCAGTGTCTCCTCCGCACGCCATCCGCACTGCGCTGCGTCGAAGGAAACACTTACCGGGGTGGTTTTCCTGCGTTGCTTGCTGGATCGACTGAGCGCGTCTATACACACTGCTCAGTTGATCCAGAGCAATCGATCTGACAGCGGCAAATTTGCTGCCGTCAGTGTAGAACCAGCCTTGGAAATCTATCTAGATAGCTATTCCAGAATAATTATTCCAAAATAGCTATATTGGTAAGTTTCCCAGAGTAGACAAATCCTTAAACAGGACTTGATGCACCACCCCATTACATGATATACATTTAAAAGGAACCTATATTATATATAAACATGTCGTCTTGTGGCCCCTTTGCTGAGCAGTGGCAGAATTAGTAAGTAGCCTTGAAGGTCAGTTCCCTGTGTGGAGCAAAAATTGGTGACACAGTTAGGTAAGTGATTTGTTTGTTCATACGTGGTACATGAGTCCTGTTTCCTTGAAGAGAAGTGATCAGATTGCACATTGGTAACTCCTTTTAGCAGAAACCTCAACTCAGGCACCATCACCCTGTCCCCAAAAGCTGTCTTGGACTTCTATATCAGCAGCACCTTGAAGAAGTCTTACTGGTTAACAACCTTTGTGTACTCCTTTTTCTCCCAGGGTTGCCAACCTTGCATTTTAGTTTTTACAGACATGAATATCTAAAGTTGATTTTTTATTTTTTTACTGACACTGTAAACTTTTTACTGACATCGCTAAAAATACCATAGACAATACAATAATGTCACAAAAGTGTGTACTCACTCAGGATATTCTGTACTCAGGAATACGCAATTGTTTTAGCTGCAATTAATTGATCAGTTGGTCGTGTGCAATGATAGAAAATAGGAAATTGAATAAGTCATGGTCAGTAGTTTTATATTATAAGAAGTGATTCTGAGTGACAATAATCAGTGTTTATTTCTACCCAATTTCATGGATGTTTTCATTTATTTATGGGTTTACAGATAGTGTTAAAACTGTACATTTTTTTACTGACTGTTCGTAAATTTATGGATGACTGGCAACCCTTCATCTCCTGCTTTTTGTGTCTGGGAAACCCGTGGTATGAGGCTATTCATCTAATTCACATGGCCTAGAAAAGTGAGCCTGGATGTCTACCCTTCTTCAGTACCACTGCTCAAAGGAACCTAACACCTGGTCTGTGACCCATTTGTGCTTAGGGTAGCCCAACTGAAAATGCCAAGGAAAGGGCAGGCTGCAAAAGGAGAGCAGATTCTCCTAAACTGGTGGCTAACACTGCAGCTAGATTTACCAGCCACTCGCAAACAGTGCTTCTGATCTCTCACACTGGTTATCAAGAAATTACAACAATAAATTCATAGCCCCCTTTATTGCATTTCAGTCTCTGGCACCCAATCAGCAACTGGGTTCAATAAAGAGATAAAGATATTGAAACTCTATTCCCTTTATCAAAAATGTTCTCCTGATCCCCAAAGGGTCAGCCACATTGCCAGATCAATATAAATTTGGATCTTACCCAAAATATCATGCTGCCAGCCAATCCTTTAGTGACTAAAACTAAAGGCTTATTATAAAATGAAAGAAAAAAATTATAAGAAAATGTTAAATGGTCAAAGCAATCAGATACATACAAATGACTTTAAAGTCCATATATATGAGATTCTCAGCAGAGTTGTGCTGTTTGCAGGCTTGTGCAGTCCCCCTGTTGTACATCCTTTGTTTCACAGGTTCCATTGTAGATGAGCTGATCTGGTAGGAGGCAGAAATGGAAACAAGTTGGGGATGGTACAGCTGCCTTTTATGTCCCTTTGTCCATGTGGCTTGCCCCAAACATAGGCACATAGCACTTGGCATGGAAAAGCCTCAGAGTCTCCTGTCCCTAGGCATGTTCTTACATGCCCTGGTGACTCATAAGGTGTAGCCTCTTCTTTCACTTGATTCATTGCACCATTAAGCAGGCTGGCTTAGTGCTGCTGCTATCCTGTCTGGGGTGTCACCCAGAAACACAGCACAAGTTGGAAACACAAATATACTATACTGTGGTAAAGTCAGGCCAGAGGCCCACGAAGAGAGGTAAAGTGCGAGCCCACAAGGAGGAAGCTGGCAGTTTGCCACAAGTGGTGTCAGGAGTGGGATTTCACACAGTGGGCTTAAGCCAGGGCGGTTCTGCCCCATACCACTCCCAAGAGGGAGGAGCTGGTGAAAGCCCTGGTGCAAACCACAGCTGCCCAGCAGGAAGCTACCTGGGTCCAGGCAGCTGCACAGCAGGAGGCCATGAAGTTGCAGCAGGAAACGAACCACCTGCTGATGAGCCAGGCTGCCCAGGACTGCACCTTACTGCAGTGTCCTGGTGGAGCAAGGTGGGCACCAAGAGGGGGCGCAGCCTATACAGGCAAGCAACTACCTGCAGAAGATGATGCAGGGAGATGATGTGGAGGCATATCTGCTTGCCTTTGAGAGAATGGCCCTGCAGGAAGCCTCGCCCCGAGGGCAGTGGGCCAGTATCCTTGCCCCGTTCCTGGGGGGGAGGCCCAGGAGGCCTACTATGATTGGTAGCAGAAGCTGCTGCAGACTACCCCCAGCTCAAGGCAGAGGTCCTTGTAAGGTTGAGGATGATGACAGCCACACGGGCTCTATGAATGGAGTTACTGGGAGGGCCAGGCACTGAGGTCCCAGCTTTTTTACCTGGTTCACCTGCCGCGAAAATGGCTATGCCCAGAGGTTCACAGTGCAGATTGAGAGTTGAGACCCTTGTCCTGGAACGGTTCGTGAGATGGCTGCCACCCGACCTGTGGCGGGGGAGTTAGCCGGACTGACCCCACCTCATATGATGACTTGTCGCCCTCATTGAGAGACAGTTGGTAGCCAGGGGGCTTTCGTGGACTGCCGGGGAAGAAGGGCACCAGAACAAGGGGTTGTTCCCCGGCCCATGGGCCCGGACTCCCGAGAGAGCGGGCAGCCCCATGCTGGGGAGAAGGGGGACTGGAGAGTGGCCTGAGCCTTCCAAGGGGATTAGGGATCCCAGGGCCTGAAGTCGGGCAGCCAAAAAGATGGGGGACTGTTGCGACCAGGACACAGGATAGCAGCCCAGTGCCCCAACAGGGATGACCCCATGCAGTGTGGGCTGGTTGAGTTTTCTGGTCCCTGCAGCCTGGTCTACCCAGTGGGGGTGGCGGAGGCCACCCAAAGATATACGAGGCCAGTAACAGTGAACGGTATTGGTACCATGGCCCTAATAGACTTGGGGCATGCGAACATTCTGGTCTCAGGGAAGCTGGTGGGCCAGTACCAGCTGTCCTGGGCCAAACGCACCCAAATACCCTGTGTCCATGGAGCGGTTAATTGGTATCCAACCACTCCAGTCGAGGTTGGGATTCAGGAGAGAACTGTAAAGGTAACAGTGGATGTCATCTTGAAACTTCCCTACTCAGTGCTCATAGGGAGGGACTTCCCAGGGTTTGGGTCCCTACTCCCTGGGGAAGACTCCCGGACAGGTAGCGACCCAGAGATTAGTAGGGAGGCCTCCATGGGGTGTCCTCCCCCAGTGTTCGCTGAGTCCACCCAAGTCCTGTTTCCTGGCACAGGGAAACAGCGGAAGACGTGGCAGGAGAGGCAAGTGGACAGCCTGTTACGAGTGCGCTGTTGTGCGACCCAAGTAGCCCAACCCCCTAGGGTTGAGCAGGAGGGGGGACAGGGATACATGGTAAAGTCAGGCCAGAGGGCTACCAAAGGGTATACAGGGCCAGTATGTGGGTCCTAAAGGGTTAAAAGCCCTTCGCCCTACAGGCAGAGGAGAGACTGCAGCAGGGCAATTAGAGACACCTGAACCCAATGAAGAGGGTTGCCAGGTGTACTTAAACCCTGCCTTCCCAAGAGGGGGAGGGAGGAAAAAAAAAACAGGCAGAAGCTGCCAGAAGGCCTGTGGCAGCTGGAGGAGAGAACAGGAGACAAAGCTCCTCTGCAGCCAGGGAAGACAGGGTAGCTGGGGGCGCCCTGTCCCACAAAGAAAGGTAAAATGCGAGACTCACCAGGGGGAAGCCAGCAGTTTGCCAAAATACATATTTAGAATTTATCAAAACTGGTAGGTACATATAAACATGCTTATCAAGTTTAGCAAATTATAACTTTTCCAGTGGTACCTGAGATAGCATCTCTTGTAAGATTCATTGTACTTTTGCAATATTGATATCAATAATATTATAAATGATCACTTATATTCCAGACAGTGTCACATGGTCTACACTTAACACTTAGAACAACATAGATATGACACTCAGAGACGGCTGACCTGACCCCGGGTGCAGATGCAGCTAGATCAAGGGAAGACTGCTTCAGTCAATCTAGCTACAATCAGTCAAGGAGGTGGATCTCCTACCTTGATGAAAAGCCCTTCCCCTTGATGTAAGAAGCATCTAAACCAATGCACTACAGCAGCATAGTGCAGCACTGTAGCTGTGTTGCTGTAACATCCTTGGGGCTAGTCTACACTAGAAGTGCTACATCAGTGCAGCTGTAATGCTGCACTCTGAAAAGGCTCTCATGAAAATGCTCTATGCCGATGGGAGAAGGCTCTCCCATCGGCATAATAACCTCATTTCAGTGAGAGGCGGTAGCTACGTCAGCAGAAGCTCTCCTGCCAACAGCACTGTCCACACCGGTGCTTAGGTCAGTGTAATTTATGTCAGTTAGGAGTGTGGATTATTAAACATAAGCAACATAAATTATACCAACGTACGTGGTAGTGTAGACAAGGGCTTAAGTATAGACATTGTCTCAGAGTTGAACTACCACGGTATGTACGCACTGACGGCGGCAAATTCGCCACTGTCAGATCGATCTATCCGGATCAGTTGAGTAAAATTGAAGACTCGCTTAATCAATCCAGAAATCGATTAAATTAAACCACCTCCTCAAAAGGTGCAGAGCTGCATTTACAGGAACACATTTCCCATCAGCACATTGCAGTGGAGACAGCACGCTAAAGGGAAGTTACGAAGTCAACAGAAGTTACGCAAATTTACCCACATGGTTGTTATCAGAGCATTCAATGCCGTGGGTGAGATACACCACATGTTGTGATAGACATGCGTAGGATCCAGGGATCTTGAAAGGTGTGTTGTGCGGGATGTTGATCATTGTAGCACCAGAGATATGTCTGCAGTTTTGCATCTGTTGTTCTGGCAGGGTCTGGTGCTGCTTTGAGTTGGTGTGTCCTGGTCTTTGTAGCTTGTGTAACTCCCGTCAACTGCTGCTGAATTTCCGGGTAAGTTAGACTAGGCCCCAGACAAAGAAGACTTGGAGTGGTGGTGTTGTAGACAAAGGAGAATGCTTTACCCCACACAGTATTCACAATGATTCCCTGGGAGTGGTTACTGCAGGGCATCTTCATTCTTTCTGTGGGGAATTTCATCTTGAGTGTTAATACATCAATGACCTCTAATGTGCAAGCCATTGGTACCTTTTGCTATAATCATCTTTTTAGTCTCTTTATGTACTTTCTGTGGTAGAATCTCTGTACTTGGGCTGTACACAAGTAGTCATCTTGGTTCTGTCTATCGCTAGCTAGAGAGAATAGGTGGGTGAGGTAATATCTTATATGGCCCAACTTCTTTTGGTGAGAGAGAGACAAGCTTTCAAGCTTACACAGAGCTCTTCTTCAGGTCTAGCAAATGTACTCATGGCTTGTTTTCACATACAGTGCTACAGTGGTGCAGCTGTAGCACTTTAGTGAAGACGCTTCTATACTGACAGGAGAGCTTCTCCCGTTGGTATAGTTAATCCAAACTCCCACAAGAGGCAGTAGCTATGTCAGCGGGAGAAGGACTCCCATTGACATAGCACTGTCCGCATTGCGGGTTAGGTAGGTATAACAACGTTGCTCAGGGGTGTAGTTATACTGCTATTGGTCTGTCCTGTAGACCTGGCCTCAGAATGTCACAGCTAAACACAAGATGGAACAGATTGATTAGCGTAAATAGTTAACACATATTTCAATGGAACATTCAAGGTAAAATGGCCCATTAACAGCCTTCCAGTCATAGGGAGAAAAGGAAGTGTGGGGAGGAAAGTAGCTGGAGGACTTGTTAGTTGGGTTATAGGTTGTTATAATAAGCCATAAATCCAGTGTGTCTATTCAGTGCGTGATTTTTAGTGTCTAGCAAAGTTATGAATTTAAGCTCTTAGGCTCGTCTTTTGAAGGTGTTGTGCAGATGTCCTTTGAGGATGAGAACTGATAGGTCAGATATAGTGATCGCTTTGTGAAAAGCATTCACCCACAGGTGATGTAGTGTTTTTGTCTTTTATCATTTTCCTGTGTGAGTTTATTCCAAAGTGTAGTGACTGTCTGTCTGGTTTCACCCACATGGTTGTTATCAGGGCATTCAGTGCACTGGGTGAGATCATCACACGTTGTGATAGGCATGCGTAGGACCCAGGGATCTTGAAAGTTGTGTTGTGCAGGATGTTGATCATTGTAGCACCAGAGATATGTCTGTGGTTTTGCATCTGTTGTTCTGGCAGGGTCCGGTGATGCTTTGAGTTGGTGTGTCCTGTTCTGTGGGGAATTTGCATCTGATGATGAATTTGAAGGGGATGGGGGATTGTTTGAAGGCCAGAAGAGGGTGTTCAGGAGAGATTTCTATCAGAATGGTGTCCCCATTGAGTCTGGGTTGTACTTGTTTGATGATACCCTGTATGGGTTCCAGTGTGGGTTGGTAGGAGACAACAAAGGGTGTGGTTGGAGGGGGGGTATTTCTGTATTGAAGCAGGTTCTCTCAGGGTATTTGGTGGGCCCCTTCCAAGATGTGATCTACTTCTTTGGTGGAGTGTCCTTGTTTGGTCAAAGGGGCTTTAAGTGTGCATAGGTGTATATCCTGGATCGCTTCACGTTGGATGGTCCCTTGAAATACATGTTAACTACTTATTCTAAATAATCTGTTCCAGCTTGTATTTATCTGTAACACTCTGAGTGAGTTTCCCAGTTCTGAAGAAGAGCTCTGTGTAAGGGTGAAAGCTTGTCTCTCCCATCTGCAGAAGTTGGTCCAGTAAAAGATATTACCTCATCCACCTTGTCTCTCTAATATCCTGGGACGAACACAGCCACAACAACACTGCATACAACAATGGAAGGTATCTCCAGATAGTCAGTCTGAACTGTACTATTCAGTGCGGATGGCTGGTGGGCAGGGGACAAGGGAGATTACCACTCAAGGATCCCCATCTCCCCACAAAATCCCAAGCAGGGGAGAACGTGAAGCTTCAATCCAAAAACAATCCCACACATAGGTAAGAGAGGGGGCATCATATACCAAGTGTGAAGGAGGAAAGAGAATCCCCACCTAGAAATCCCATCGTCCAGTTGTTGATAAAATATCCTTCCATCTTTTTGGTGGGTTGGGAGACAAACTACACTCCATGAGCAGGGGAAAGAGAGGTAAAACCCTCTCCTCAGGCTCCATGTCTTGCACATTTCCAGCCACAGGATCCCACACATGCAAACAGACAGTCACCTAGGCAATCTCCACTACCCAATTTTCCTATCTCCACTACCCAATTTTCCTCTTGCCAACCATTAAACCCCAGGTCTTATCTTTGCAGTTGTCCAGGGAGTGGCAGCCCAACAATATTTATTCCCTTCTCTTCCCATTCATGGAGGTAGTATGGGAAAAAGCATGAAGATATTTGTGAGAGAAGAAGAAAAATAGAGCATCAAGGCTGGCATTACTAATGGAATGAAGGGACAAGAGTAATGCAATAAAAGAATGTAGGGTGAAGATGTAAATGAAACAGTTATGCAGGGCTTTGAAAGCAAAGCCAAAAATTTAAAATTGACAGGGTAGATAACTCAGAGCTAGTAAAAGGATTCAAAGAACAGGGTACTGTGGTCAGACTTCTGAGCAAGAGAGAGATACTAGCTGCTGCATTTTGGCTATATTGTTGAAGTTTTGTTATGTTTTAAATGGCCAGAAATGTTTCTGGAAACTCCTAAGACCCAATGTATGATAGGAAAGCAGTTTTCCCCTCCCTCCTGCTGCCAACTGTATTAATAAACATGTTATATAAATGAAGGTAACATGTTTTGATTCCACATTTTTAAACACCGCTTAACACTTAGCATAGACCGGCTTTATCAACTTCAAAAAGATGTTAGTTGGTCATGATTTACCTCTAAGAAAGCCTAGCACAGTTTTATATGCTGCCTGCATTAGGTATTAAGTGGTGTTCTAAATTGTGTGAATCAAAACATGTTACATAACATGATTCTTTAAAAATCCTTTCTGTTATCTACACAGGGGTTGAGATGATCCAAGCCTGGGCTATGGCTTGCAGAAAGGGTCGTGGCTTGAAGACTAACAAGGCACATCTTCACTAACAAATTAGGCCATGTAAGAATATGCCCTTGAGGAGGCAGCTGACACAATGTTAAACACGGCAATCCCCATCTACACTGAGGCTGGGTCTACACTGATGGCGGCAAATTCGCTGCCGTCAGATCGATTGCTCTGGATCGACTGAGCGGTCTGTATAGACGCGCTCAGTCGATCCAGCAAGCGACACAGGAAAACCACCCCGGTACGTGGCGTGTTCTCTTCGTCGAAGCGCAGTGTGGATGGCGCGCAGAGGAGACGCTGCAAAGTTGACGGGAGATACGCAAGTGATTTACTGCCGCCAAATTGCAAAGGTAAGTGTAGACCAGGCCTGAGTGTTTACTATTGTGTTAGAGTTAGTTACCACAAGGCAAAGTCATGTTCTAACACAACATAACATGCTAAGGAAATTGTCACTACTGTGACAAAAGCATTTCTGTGTACCAGCTACAAATGCTTTATGGGCCACATTTTGAAGAACATGGAGGTAAACTACCTTTACATTGCCCAAATCATAAGCATTCTCTCATTCTCTCCAACGGTTGCTACTATCTGATATGGCCCTTCTCAAAAAAGAGACTTTCTCCTGCATTTTAACACCTTTTATTTTCACTTTGAGATTTTAACCTTCCTATGTTTTAAACTTAGTTTCAGGGAATAGAAAACAAAACCATTAACATAACTTGTTCTGTGAAGATTTCCCCTTCTGGGTATTTGGAAGCTCATGTGCCCAGAACCCCACTAGTACAGTAAAAGGTTCAGTTCTCAGTAAATTACAGAAAATTGAAGGACAGAAGAAAATTAATTGAAATTGCAAAGAGGTTCCTTTCTAGTTCCTGGTAATTTAATCCATTCTGTATATGTATTACACTTTGCATGAAACTGTTTTACCTGAGTTGCCAATTTACTCCTAATTTCTGGATTGCTCTCCTTTGTCTAGAGTTATATTTAGGGCCTAATCATGCTCCCAATAAACTCAGTGAAAAGCTTCCATTGACCAGTGGGTACAGGATCAGACCCTTTGGCCTTGTCTACTTTAAGGAAATTTGCACTGGTGTAACTGCATCTGTGTAGTTTCACCAGTGTAAACCCCTATTGTAGAGGTCCTGAATTGGCAGAAAGTGGAGTTACCATTGGTGCAGTTTAACTTCATGCAACACATCTCCATGGCGATGTGTTGCTCCAGGTTAAGGTAATGTTGATTTGCCATGTCCTTCAGCCATGCCTAAGTCTGGTGGATGCTAGGTACTTGAAGGGACTGGGTTTGAAGCATGATTTATAGATTCTAAGATTCTAAAGCCAGAAGGGACCAGCGTGATCATCTAGTCTATGCTCCTGTACAGCACAGGCCATAGGACTTCCCTAAATTAATTCCTGTTTGAACTAAAACAGAGCTTTTAGAAAAGCATCCAGTTAGGATTTTAAATGATGGGGGAGCCACCACAACCCTTGGTAGTGTTTGAATGTTGAAAAGTGCAAAGTAATGCACACTGGAAAAAATAATCCCAACTATATGTAAGCAGGATCTGAATGAGCTCTCCCCTGCCAAGCTGGCTGTATTTACATGAGCTTGCCCACCCTGCCTAGATGCTCAACGTGATGGGATTACTTTGCCCAAATGATCATTTTGGCTGGTGTTGGGTTACAAATTATTTTAGTGTTGAACGTAGGAGTAATTGTATGAGTAAAGGGCAGCAGAACTGTATTTAGCCTGTCCTGATTGAGGGGTCACCCTTATCTGAACTAAACTTGGTAAGCAGGGGGCTCAGATGCAGACCCCTGTGAAAGGTAGAGGGTGTGGGGACAGAAGTCCCTGCTGGGAGATGTGGCTCTGCCTAAGAGTCCTAAACATGATTTAACCAGCCCCTCCCCACTGTTCAAAGATATAGCTAATTAAGTCTCCATTAGGAATCTTTTGTTTTGTTAAGTGATCACTAGAGCTGAAATCACTTGTTATGGGACAGCGTTTTCTGCCCAGGCTTCTTCAGCAATGAGGTTCCCCCACTGAGAGCTGACAATCACTATGAGTTGGGTGGAACCTCAAGGGACTGACCAGCAGAGGTCACTGTAGAGAAGTAGGCGGCAGCAGAAGGTGATGGTGTGTAGTGGTGATGGATGGTGGGTCAGCCAGCGGAGCAGGGAGTGATCAGTGGAGCAGGGACCAGCTGGCAGGACAGGGTGGCCAGACACCAGAATGAGCAAAGGGTCTTCTTTCTCCCCTCTCTAGCCAAGGTGCAAAGTGAACTCTGCAGCTGCACTTCTGAACTGTGGCTGTTTGACTAAGGACGACAACTGTGAATGGGGTGCTGTGTGGGGACAGGCACATTAAAGGAACCTCTGGTTGCTGGACTTAAGAACCTGAGGCAAATGGACACTGCCCAACGTACTCTGGGGTGAGACTTTTGCTCATGGTCTTATGCTTGTGAATCCTGCTTGTGGTGTTTTCCTAGGTTAATGCCGGGTTACTTTCCCCCTTTTATTAAAATGTCTTTTTCACACTCAGCCTCTGTGCTTGCAAAAGGGGAAGTATTGCCGCTAGAGGTGCCCGGGGGTGGTGTGTAATTGTCCCAGGTTACTGGGTGGGGGTTTGAGCAGGTTTTGTGTTGTACTATTGAAAAGGAACCCCTAGATATTGAACCCGGCCCTGCTGCCAACTCTGACTGGCAGAAGGGTTACATATACATACAAAATGATGGGGTCTAAATTAGGTGTTACCATTGAAGAAAAAGATCTTGGAGCCATCGTGGATAGTTCTCTGAAAACATCTGTTATTGACCACTCTTTTCTTTCTATTTAATGCCATTATGGATGTTGCTTCTTCTCCAGACTTCCTACAAAATCCTAAAAAAGAAGAAGCTGTTGGACAGCCCTCTTGCAGCCAAGATGGCTGACTAGAGAGAGGCTGTCCTTATGAGACTAGATGGAATTATGAACTGGCTAAAACAAATCTTAAGTGAACAGACTATCTCTAGAAAAAACACCTAAAGATATAATTGATATCAAAAGTATTACTAATATACACCAAACTAATTTGCAAAGCTTGCTATTAAGACTAGGGGAAGCTGAGAACAGAATCTCCTCGCTAGAAGACACAGTCTATGTCTACACTACAGTTGATGTTGGGATAATTTATGTTGCTCAAGGGTGTGAATAAACTATCTTCCTGAGCAACATAAAGCACTCTGACACAAACGCCGGTGTGCACAGCGCTACGTCGGCAGAAAAGCTTCTCTTGCTTAAATAGCGATCACTGCTCGTGGAGGTGATTATATTATGCCAACAGGAGAGCTCTCTCCTGTCGACATAGATAGAGCGTCTTCACCAGACATGCTGCGCTGGTGCAGCTGTATTGGTGCAGCAGGAAAGGACCATTAAAGCACAGCAGAAGAAGGTTAATGATTTTGCAGGGCATCAAGGAGAAAGAATCTGGAAAAAAAGGAGGCTTGTGGAATTTTTATCCACCAATGCTACTTTCTCTGCGCCCTGTGATCAGAACTTACGCTGTGTCTACACCAAAACTCACTGCGGTAAAATTTATGTCGCTCAGGGGTGTTAAAAAAGCCACACTCATGTGTAACATAAGTTACACTGACCTAAAAGTGCTGGTATGTACAGAGCTCTGTGGGTGGAAGAGCTTCTCCCACCAACATAGCTACGTCGCCTCGCAGGCTAGAGTAGTTAAGCCCTCACTCATCGGTTTAGAGATGTTACATTAGAAAACTGACAGTAGCGCAGCTGCATCGCTGCAGTTCCACTGCTGTAAAGAGTCTAGTGCAGCTGTAGTCTCAGATACTGAGAAAGCCGCACTACTCCATTTGCACCAAAACCCCCTCCAAATGTAAGGTTGTAAGCCGTAATTGTAAGATTTTTTTAAAATACAGCAATAAGGAAATCATTCTTTTAAAAACCTGTGAATTTAAAAATCTGGATGTATTTGATCCATTTGCCCTAAATGTGTGCTTACAAGAAAGATACAAGAGCAAAACAAGGTAATGAAGATTTGAGTTTAATAATGAATCTTTTCAATTCCCCAATTGTAAAGAAATCTGATCTCCTAAAATCCTATCCAACAATAATTATTATTGCTGGTTATGATTCACCAAATTACTGAGAATGTGATAATACAGGACCATCAGTTGTTTTGTGAATCATACCAGTTCAGGAGGTTTTCTTTAGTTTTCATTTTTGTTAAATGAGTTGAAATAAATGTTATGTTGATTTATGTTGCTGATGTTACTGTCAGGCAATGGCGCTCGTACAATAATCCAGCCTCGACAAGGGTCTAGTCAAAGTTAATGCAGAACTGTTCTGCCAGTGAGCCCTTATCTGCAAATGATCCAGTTATGTTAGAACAAGGATATTTAAACAATGTGTATAACTTATATATCCACTACAGACTTATTCTTAAATTAGACAGTAGCTACCTTCCCCCTTTTTTGTTGCTGTGAGTAGTGTAGAAACCGTGCCCTCCATTGATATTAGATTATTTCCTCTTTATAAAGTTAGAGACGATTCAGTTATACCCCAAATGGGTGTTTTAGGGGTGGGAGAATGAGTGACAGGGCTACTATCCCCTTCTAAACCTGCTGGACTTAAGTCCTATTTCTATTTGGATAAGAGTTATGTATTTTAAAGTGATGTTTGGTCAGGGTTGACCACTTCATTTCCTTGTCTCGGTTTTTCTATCCATTGCCCATATTACACCTATCTTTTGCCTTTCCTGGGCCTTGTCAACACTACACAGTTTTGTTGACAAAAGTCAGCTTTTGTCGACAAAACAGGGAGGTGCACACACTGAAATGCTCCTCCCACCAATGTAACTCCCCTGCTATGCTGACACAGTAAAACCACCTCGAGGAGAGGCATAAGGCATATGTCAGTGAAGGAAGGGCAACAAAGTGTCTACGTTGCTTACATCAGCTGGTGGCTGTCATTCTCCTCAATTTGGAGCCGTGAAATTGGCAAGAAAGGCAGGCAGCTAGAGCCCAGCTGACCCCAGCTGCCCTGGAGAGCTGGGTGCCCAGACCTCCCTCCCAGGTGGGAGCCAGAGTGAGCAGCCCTGCAGCTAGACCATGCTTCTGGTTGGAAGTCAGGGTGAGAAACCTGGATGACTGGATCCTGCTCCTGGCTGTGAGCCAGGGCAAGAAGCCTCAGGTGGCTCTCTCCCGCTTTTCCCCCCACTGCTCCTGGCTAGGAATGTAAGGGAAGCTGAGAAGCCAGGGTAGCTGGACCCTCTTCCCTGGGTCCAAGAAGCCCTGGGCGGGGGAGAAAAGACCAGTCTCTCAGCTCCCCACACTGCCCCACTTACGTTAATGGAAGTGCTCCTGGTGAGGATGCACACCACCGACTGACAAAGTGTAGTGTGGACATCAGCCACTGCAGTAATTAATGCAGTGGCTTTAAATCGACCTAACATAGATTGATTCATCTTTTCAGGGAAGACATAGCCCTAGTCTGCCTTAAACTCTCTTCTTTTCCTCTGCTCCTCATACCCTCATGGCAATTAGGGAAAACCCAGATATATTATTCCAAGATCTGGAACTAACAATGGACTAAGCAGTGACACTATGTGACACTATTCATGTGCCTGATAATGAGATATTTGACCTAAACACTCCTTATGGCTGATACTATAAATTGTGTTTCCTGGAACATCAGAAGGGTGAATCACCTGATAAAAGAAAAAGACTTCTCACCCATCTAAAAACTCTGAAAGCAAGATATTATCTTCCTACAGGTAACCTACCTTAATGATTTGGAAGCAGAGAAGTTTAAGAGAGGGCAGCTAGGGGAAGGAGTATTTAACCAAACCAAATTTGCTCTTTTTAGACTCAAACGAACATACGGGGAGTCAGGGGAAAGAGCAGGGAAAATTCTTGCATACAGATTAAAAATGAGAAGTCAAAGGTCCCAAATAGTATCACTCAAATCAGAACAAGAGCAGGTTATTACTAATCAATAAAATAAGACATCAGTGATCTATTTTTGAAAGTCTACCAGGTTCTTTGATTCACCACCTGACCCAGAAGAACTGAGTAATTTTCTTAACTCTTAACTTTTCAGAAGATAAGTTTCAAGCTGGGCTCTCCCTTGCAGCGGAAATAATCAGGGCCATGTCAGAAACTAGTCTGGGGAAGACCCCTGGCCCTAGTGGCCTACTGAAAGAATTCTATCAAAGTCTCAAAGAAATTCTGGCTCCTAAACTGTTATACGTTTACAAAGATGCTTTCAAGAAAGGTACTTTACCTCCTACTATGAGGGAAGCCCTACTTACTTAGTGGGATTTATTTTTAAAAGGCCTACTTCAGCTAACACACATCAGTTGATTAATGTTATGGCATTCCACCAACATTCTAGAAATTCCCACGCAATCATTTCATTTGATGCAAAGAAAACCTTTGACAGAGTGAACTGGCTATATTTGTTGCTTTCCATGGATAAATTTGGGTTTGGGAAATCCTTTATTCCTAGAAGAAGCTGCTATATTCCAATCTCAACTCTTACATCCTAACCAATAGCACAATATCCCCCCTCCCTTTGATCTATTTTGTGGAACTCAGAGATGCCACCTCTTGTGCAATTTAGCATTAGAATTATTTGCAGTATTAATTAGAGGACACCAAGTATCCAAGGGATCATATCAGTGCCTCAGGAGACAAAAATCCATCTATATGCAGACAATATTCTCCTGTTTATTAAAAGTCAGAAACAATCTATTCCGAATGCCCTATAAACAATAGACAACTTTTGCAAGATAAATTGGTATAAGTTAGAAGCAATGAAGATCTCATTGGAGTTAGTTGGAAGTGGCTCTCCTATAGGACATTTGGGTGGCAACAGACAAACCTCAGATATCTTAGCATCTTGTTCCCCAAGGAAATTAAAAACACAGTCAAGGTTAACCTAGTCTCATTAATCATGCAGTTAGCAAATGATTTAAATAGACAGCAGGCACTTCCTCTCTTTCTGTGGTGGAATATAAACATAATTCCCCTTCCTGGGATCCTTTTTATTTTGAATTCCCTTCCAGCCCATAGTCCTCCTTTTTTTTTTACCAAAATCAACAACATGATCAGGTCCTTTTTCAGGGGTGCTGGTAACAAACCCAGGATCGCCTACAGTTCCCTATCAAAACAGGTCGTTTCAGATTTCCCAACTTCAAACTTTACCATCAGGCAATAATACTTAGCCAAGCACCACAGTGGCTCATTCCCTCATTCTGTAGAACCCGAGACTGGCTCCAGCTGGAAACAGAATTAGTTGCTCCTTTACCCCTTTCCAATGTACTGCACTTGGACTATTACCGATTCCCTAAAGAACTATTGTGGCAACCAGAGATACTTGGCATATGATGTCTACTAAGTTTAAAAAACACCCCCTTCTACAGACTAAGGCCTCTATCTGGGGCAACTCAAAACTCTGGATAACAGGCAACTTCATCATTTAGTCAGATTCAATTAGGAAAGGGATTTTGATCCTCATTCAATTTATTAGAAATGATACCTTCCTCCCTTTTACAATACTAAAAGAAAGGTTCAAGCTAGACACTAAGAAGGCGTGGCAACATGCCCAACTCAAACTTGCCATCTGTCAGCTGTTTGGCCCCAGTGCCAGTGCTATCTGTGACCTACCTGAACTGCTTTCATTTCTACAAATATTACTTGGATCGCCAAGGCCTAAGGCAACACTATATGCACACTTGGCCAACAAATTTGAATTAAACACGGGTTCCCTAAAAAAAAAAATAATAATAATAATGGGAGAAGGAACGAAGCCTACAGCTCCGAATTGGTCCTTGGACCTTCATTTAAGATTAACCCAGCAGGGAGGCATTGGACTCCTCTCCACCTATTCGAAACGGGTGCTGCTAAGTCAAGGCAATGTTGGTGCTGTGACTCTGCAAATGCTTACTTAGCCCATGTGCTCTGGGAATGCGCCTACCCTGTATGTTTTGCAGAGTTAACTGCAGAGTTAGTCTTTTCCTATCAGATAAAATGGTGTTACAAGTTAAACATGTAATCTTAAACCTAATGGATATTAATTGGAAGCAGAATAAATCTGAAAACCTTTGGCTGAGCAGAGCATTAATAATTGCTAAAAGACTAGTACTATATTGCAAACATGAAAATCCAAAAAGTGACCAACAGTTGAAGACTGATGCATAGACATCGTAAGCTTGGCCACCATGGAAAGAATTATATACTGTAATAGAAATACTCAGGAAAAAATTATTAGACATATGGGATGCTTTCTTGGAAGTATCAGAATGATCTGTTAAATGCAAGGGCTCTGCCTCATTACCCTCTTTCTTCCCTTCCTGCCTCTATTCTGTTCTTCTGAATTTTGCTTCTCTTTATCTTAACTTAATTTTTTTAACTAGTTGGATTTTTATAAACACATTTTGTTTGTAAATTGTGTAATATAAATAACTGATTTATACTTTAACCATTCATATATATAATCAAATGTTTCAAGTATAGCTTAGGTTACATAAGAACATAAGAAAGGCCATACTTGGTCAGACCAATGGTCCATCTAGTCCAGTATCCTGTCCTCCAACAGTGGGCAATGCCAGAGGGAATGAATAGAACAGGTAATCATCAAATGAGCCACCTCATCTGCCATTCCCAGCCTCTGGCAAACAGCAATCCCTGCCTGTCCTGGTTAATAGCCATTGATGGACCTATTCTCCATGAATTTATCTAATTCTTTTTTGAACTCTGTTGTAATCTTGGCCTTCACAACATCCACTGGCAAGGAGTTCCACAGATTGTCTGTGTGAAGAAATACTTCCTTTTGTTCATTTTAAACCTGCTGCCTATTAATTTCATTTGGTCATCCCTAGTTTTTGTGTTATGAGAAGGAGTAAATAATACTTCCTTATTTACTTTCTCCACAGCACTAATGATTTTATAGACCTCTATCATTTCGTCCCCTTAGTCATCTCTTTTTTAAGATGAAAAGCCCCAATCTTATTAATTTCTCCTCATGTGAAAGCTGTTCCATACCCCTAATCATTTTAGTTGCCCTTTTCCGTACCTTTCCCAATTCCAATATCTCTTTTTTGAGATGAGGTGACCAGATCTGGACATAGTATTCAAGATGTGGGTGTACCATAGATTTATAAAGAGACAATATGATATTTTCTGTCTTATTATCTATCCCTTTCCTAATGATTCCCAACATTCCGTTAGCTTTTTTGATTGCCGCAACACATTGAGTGAATGTTTTCAGAGAACTATACACAATGACTCCAAGATGTCTGTCTTGGGTGGTAACAGCTAATTTACCCCATCATTTTCCATGTATAGTTGGGCTTATGTTTTTCAATGTGCATTACTTTGCATTTATCTATACTGAATTTCAGCTGCCATTTTGTTGCCCAGTCACCCAGTTTTGGGAGATCCCTTCATAATTCTTCACAGTCTGCTTTGGACTTACCTATCTTGAGTAGTTTTGTATCATATGCAAATTTTGCCACTTCTCTGTTTACCCCTTTTTCCAGATCATTTATGACTATGTGGAACATTACTGGACACCTGGGGGAGACACCTATTTACACCTCTCCGTTCTGTAAACTGACCGTTTGTTTCATATCTTTTAACCAGTTACTGATCCAGGAGAGGATTTTTCCTCTTATCACAAGACTGCTCACTTTGCTTAAGAGCCTTTGGTGAGCGACCTTGTCAAAGGCTTTCTGAAAATCTAAGTACACTATACCCACTGGATCACCCTTGTCCACATACTTGTTGGCTCCTCAAAGAATTCTAGTATATTGGTGAGACGTGATTTCCCTTTACAAAAACCATGTTGACTCTTCCCCAACGAATCTTATTCATCTGTGTGTCTGATAATTCTGTTCTTTACTATAATTTCAACCAATTTGCCTGGTAATGAAGTTAGGCTTACTGGCTTGTAATTGCTGGCATCACCTCTGGAGCCTTTTCTAAAATTTGGTGTCACATTAGCTATCCTGATTTAAATGATAGATAGGTTATGTACCCCGGTTAGTAGTTCTGCAATTTCACATTTGAGTTCCTTCCGAAATGTTAGATGTATACCATCTGGTCCTGGTGACTTATTACTGTTTAATTTATCAATTTGTTCCAAAACTTCCTCTAATGACAACTCAATCTGGGACCGTTCCTCAGATTTGTCACCTAAAAAGAATGGCTCAGGTTTAGGAAATTCCCTCACATCCTCAGTTGTGAAGACCAATGGAAAGAATTCATTAGTTTCTCCTCAATAACCTTATTTTCCTTGAGTGCTCTTTTAGCATCTTGATTGTCCAGTGGCTCCACTGGTTATTTTGTAGGCTTCCTGCTTCTGCTGTATTTAAAAATGCTTTTGCTGTTACTTTTTGAGTCTTTGGCTAGCTGTTCTTCAAATTCTTTTTTGGCCTTCCTAATTATATTTATACACTTCACTTGTCAGAGTTTATGCTCCTTTCTATTTCCCTCAAGCGGATTTAACTTTCACTTTTTAAAGGAGGCCTTTTTGCCTCTAACTGCTTCTTTTACTTCGTTGTTTAGCCACGGTGGTATTCTTTTGGTCCTCTTAATATGTTTTTGAATTTGGGGTACTTTTAAATTAAGCTTCTATTATGGTGTCTTTAAAAATTTTCCATGCAGCTTGGAGGGATTTCACTTTTGGCCATGTACCTTTTAATTTCTGTTTAACTTTTTTTTTCCTCCTTTTTGTGTAGTTCCCTTTTCTGAAATTAAATGCTACTGCAGTGGGCTGCTTTGTCCCCCCCGCTCCCAGATGTTAAATTTTATTATGTTATAGACACTATTACCAAGCGATTCAGCTGTTTTACCTGTTGGACTGTTCCTGTGCTCTACTTAGGACCAAATCAAGAATTGCCTCTCCTCTTGTGGGTTCCAGGACTACCTGCTCCAAGAAGCAGTCATTTAAGGTGTCAAGAAGCTTTATCTCTGCATTCTGTCCTGAGGTGACATGTGCCCAGTAAATACATTGATAGTTGAAATCCCCGATTATTGCTGAGTTTTTTTTATTTTTATAGCTTATCTCCCTGAGCATTTCACAGTCACTATCACCATCATGGTCAGGTGGTCGGTAGTATATCCGTTCTGCTATTCTATGCTGTAAGAATGCTATAATGTTCTTATTAGTCAAGCATAGAATTACTATCCATAGAGATTTTATGGCACAATTTGGTTCATTTAAGATTTTTATTTCATTTGACTCTATGCTTGCTTTCACATATAGTGCCACTCCTCTATCGGTTTGACCTATTCTGTCCTTCCAGTATATTTTGTACATTGGTATTAATGTGTCCCATTGATTATCCTCATTCCACCAATTTCTGTGATGCCTATTATATCTATATCCTCATTTAATACAAGGCATTCAAGTTCACTCATCTTAGTATTTAGATTTCTAGCATTGTTTATAAGCACTTTAAAAAATGGTCACTTTTTACCTGTCTGCCATTATGTGATGTAACTGAATGGGACTCTTTTTCATTTGACTGTTTCTCAACAGATTAGGTAGCAATTTGGTTACAATATTTTGAGAAGTTTATGTATTATAAGAAGTTTATATATAG
The DNA here is from genome assembly GCA_007922155.1 of Mesoclemmys tuberculata. Classification (NCBI taxonomy): domain Eukaryota; kingdom Metazoa; phylum Chordata; order Testudines; family Chelidae; genus Mesoclemmys; species Mesoclemmys tuberculata. Next base: position 9,711,951 of record ML675618.1, read on the forward strand.
TTTATATTTATTTTTTCTGTGTGTGTGTATGTGTGTGTGTATATATATATAATGAATAAAAAGGTAATAGAAAAAAGATAACAATAGATTTAGAAAAGGTACAGAGAAGGGCAACAAAAATTATTAGTGATATGGAGCAACTTCAATTCAAGAAGAGGTTAAAAAGACTGGGACTGTTCAATTTAGAAAAGAAATAGCTAAGGAGTCAGTAAAATGAATGTTATGGAGAAAGTGAATAGGGAAGTGTTATTTACCCCTTCACATCACACATCCTGGCGTCACCTGATAATATTAAAAGGCAGTAAGTTTAAAACAAACAAAGAAATACTCCTTCACACAATGCACACCAATCTGTGGAACTCATTGCCATAGGATATTGTGAAGGACAAAAATATAACTAGGTTCAAAAAATAATTATATAAGTTAATGGAGGATAGGTCCATCAATGGCTATTAGCCAAGATGATCAGACATGCAACCCCAAGCCCTGGGTGTCCCTAAACTTCCAACTGCCAGAAGCTGGGACTGCATGATAGAGAATGGATCACTCAAAATTGCCCTGTTCTGTTCATTCCCTCTGAAGCATCTGGCACTGGCCACTACTAGAGATATGATACTGGGCTAGAGAGCCCACTGGTCTGACCCACTATGGTCATTCTTATATAATTCTCCTCACTGTTAAAAATGTATGTATTTTCAGTCGGAATTTGTCTAGCTTTAACTTCCAGTCATTGGATCTTGTTATATGGGGATAGGTGCCCAAGCAGTGGATCCTTAATATATCCTTAAATATTCATGGATCCTTAACAGCTGCTCCAGGTAGTCAAAATTTATGTCAGAGACATGATTAAGCCAGGGGCACAAACGAAGTGGCAGCCTATCAGTAGGTCTCACAGGCCATGTCTAGACTAGAAAAATACATTGTGTTTAAAAACATGCTAGCTAACACATATTAAGTAATACTTCTCAATTCTAATATAAGCAGTGTTAAACACCTTTAAAGGCCCGGTCCACACTTACCTCTGCGATTCAGCGACAGTCGACGGGAGATATGCAAGTGACGTAAATCACTTGCGTATCTCCCGTCAACTTTGCAGCGTCTCCTCTGCGCGGCGTCCATACTGCGCTGCATCAAAGGGAACAGCGCTACCTTCGATGCATCGCTACTCCACTTACCGGGGTGGTTTTCCTGCGTCGCTTCCTGGATCGACTGAGCGCGTCTATACAGACCGCTCAGTCAATCCAGAGCAATCGATGTGACGGCGGCGAATTTGCTGCCGTCAGTGTAGACCCAGCCAAAATGTGTTAACTGGCTGTAGTCAATATAAGAGGGGAGAACTTTCCATAGACATTTGTTTCTTTAACACAAAATGATCATAATCCCCTACATATGAATTACCCTTTCATGTGTAATAGCTTTGATGCTTGCACAGTGCTCAATTCTACTGCTACAGAAGTCAACAGCAAAATAGCTAGAGAGTTCAGTGAGTACAGGATTAAATCCACAAAAATGTGCATCTTACACTACCCGTTTGCTGACTTGTCACTCAATATTTACTAAATAATCATACTGTATATCCTGGTACAAACACAAAACATACACATAATCAGGAACTAGGGTGACCAGATAGCAAGTATGAAAAATCGGTAATAGGTAATAGGAACCTATATTAAAAAAATCCCCAAATATTGGGACAGTCCCTATAAAATTGGGACATCTGGTCACCCAAACAGGAACTAAAAGCATAAAACTGAAAAGAGGTGGTGGGGGAAGAAGGATGTGAAGAAAATGTGCGTATGGTGATGGGGGGGGGGACGAGGAGGGGAAGACAACTGACCATTTATTTTGTATAAAATAAGATGCGATATGAGTCCACACTGTTTATGTGACTAAACCTTTCTTGTTTCAAATAAAATTCCTTTAATGAAAGTTTTTATTCACAATTTGCTTTTCATCTGTAAAGTTGATGGCTCTTAAAATATATTTAAATAAGCATTGTTTACAAAGACAGTCAGGTCGATTTAAAAGTTAGAGACATAATTAATTCAAATAGATTTAGCCTTAGCTCAATTCAGTGTTATTTTCCAAGCCTCTCTCTTCACATGCAAAAGTCATGCATTTAGAACAGGCTGCCTGAGGTCATAGACAGGATTTAATGTGTGTAAGCCTGCTTAAGAAGGCCGATTTGAACTGAGTGGATACAGAGCCTTATTTATGACACAAACATAATCTGAATTAAATTGGTTTATGTTTGGTTCATGTTTAAGAGTGCTGTGTTACCCTTATGCAAGGTTTGCACTGGAAAATAAGAGGTCTACTTGGGAGTGAAGCACTAGAATTATTCACAAGGCATTGCACGGTTTTACTGTGAATCTTTCATATAGGAATCAGAATGGGTATTGTGCAGCCAGTGTTAAAATAACAGCTGGCTGCTGTGTGCACAAGTTTGCTGGCATGTTGGCATCTTACCATCGCTTTTAATAACAATAGCTACTAAAAAATCTTACACTTACCAAACCCTTTTGTTCAGAGCACTTCTAATCTATAGGCCTACCATGCTGTGCAAATGCAGCCACTGAACATGGGGAAAAGGAGAAAGCAGTGATTGGCGGGAGAGATTGGCAGCAGGGATCTGGCCAAGAGCACTCAGGCCCATCGTTTGGGGACCGCACCCCGATGTTCCACTTCCGCAATCTGTGGAAGCAAGGCTAGTGCCAGGCTCAGTCCCAGGGATCTCGTCCGCACCAGGAAACTCCTCAGCATCGTTGCATTCAGCAGCACAGCAGGCAGCTCTCAGTGCCCTCCATTCCAACACCATCTGCTGCTTTGATGCTACTGCTGACTTGGAGGGTGACGCTGCTCCCACCACCAGGAACAGTGGCGGCATACTATCAAGTACCAGCGGCACCGTTGCCAGTGTAGGTGCCGGTACCTCCCTTCCTTTGGGTGATGGATGAGTCAGACATGTTACTCTGTCCCTCAGAGCTGGCTCAACCTTTATCACCACAAACCTGAGGCACCTTGGCGCAAAAGTTGGGATCTTTCTCCTCCCAATATCCATCACCTGGTCCACAGTGGGGTTGGGATGGGGCATCTGGCCTGGCATCCACTGGCCACCTAAGCCCTACCCTTGTGCCCAGGGGCTTCCATGGAATTTGTGAGACACTCCTCTGTCACAGAGCTCATACTTCTCAGCTCGCTCTAAAGTGAGATCAGCTAGCAGATTAGTGGTGGGGACTGTTGATCCACCTCAGGTTCAGGCATCAGTGAGCCTTCCCCTTGAAGGGTCTTGAGAGGCCTGCAGAGTTGTCCCTTCCAGTTCCACCAGTCCAGGAGAAGGATCCAGTCTTGGCACAATTAACCACCTCTTATTTGTTCCCAGACAATTCAACAGTGTCTGCTTCCTCCTCTCCCTGAGTGCCTGAAGATATCAAGGCCTACTAGACCTTCTGTAGTGTGTGGCATTCAGGAAGAGTGTCTGCAGGAGAATACACATAAGTTGTTGGATATTCTGCAGTCATCTGCTTCTAGGCGAGTGGCCTCCCTATTAATGATGCACTCCTACATCCTCCAAAGATTCCTTGGAGCACACTGGCTTCAGTACCACTTACTGCAAGGCACATGGAGAAATGCTACTTTGCCCCAGTACAGGGACTTGAGGACTATTACTCCCGTCCAGCTCCTTAGTCATAACTAAACAATAGAGTCTGCCGGGCAGATTTAAGTCCCACCTTTATCCCACTTCTGTTTAGGGGCAGGCTGTCTCACTTTTACAGTGTTTGGGTTTGATTACGACTCACAGCTGGGTCCTAAACACCATCAGATCAGGCTAGGCTATCCAGTTCCTCTCTGCTCCTCCTTCCCAGTCTTCCTCTCTGTCCGCCTTCAGCGGCCCCTCTCATGAGATACTGGTCCTCCACGCAAGTCCATTCTCTACTTGCCTTGGGAGTGGTGGAAGAAATTCCTCCGGAGCACCAGGGTTGAGACATATGTTTCTGGTACTTCCTGGTTCCCAAATCCAAAGGAGGGGTAAAAGCCATTCTCAACCTTTGTGGCCTCCACAGATATATTAGGTACATGAGGTCTGAATGGTCACCCAATCGACTAGTCTCCCCATGTCATCTCAGAACCATTGGATTACTGTTCTGGACCTTCAGAGAGCCTATTTTCAGGGGGTGATTTTGCCAAGCCACAGAAAATTCCTGTGGTTCATTGAGGCGGAGAGCCATTTTCAGTATATGGTGCTTCCTTTCAATCTCTCTTCTGCCCCTGGGGTTTTAACCAAATGAATGGTGTGGTAAAGTCAGGCCAGATGGCTACAAAAGGGTATACCAGGGCCGATATGTGAGCCCTAGGATGCTAAAAGCCCTTTTCCCTTCAGGCAGGGGATAGGTTACTCCAGGTCAACTAGAGGCACCTGGACCCAATTAAGAGTCTAACCCAGGTGTACTTAAACCCTGCCCTCCCTAAAGACAGGGGGAACATAAGAGAAGGAGAGCAAGGAGCAGCTAGAAGGTTGTGGCAGCTAGAGGAGGATCCCCCTGGACTGGTGGTAGTGTTTTCTCTACAGCTGGAGAAGCAGAGCAGGCGAGACTCTGACCCCAGTCTGAGCCTCCAGGGCTCCACCACTACCCCTGCAGCCCTTGGAGGGAGCCACAGAAAGGTACTCCCTGGGCCAGATACACGGACTGGGACTATCCGCCCTCCCCTGTGGGGTTGAAGGGTGGCCCTCAGGCCTGAAGTAAGTCCTGCACCCCACCGCTCTCCGAGAGAGGTGCCCTGGGAAAGGGAAAAGCCAAAAAGCTTGTCTGGCTTGGGGTGGAATTACCTCAGACCCCCGGCCAGAAGAGACTGTGGCTGGCCAGTGAGGCCCAGGAGGAGACTTGATCTACCACAGTGGTCATGATGACTGGGTTCCTCAGAAAGGGGAATTTGTATTCCCATATCTGGACAACTGACTGCTAAGGAAGAGGTCCAGAAAGGAAGTTCTTTTTCATGTACATGCTACATTACACTGACTGAGCCCATCTGAGTCTCATCCTAAACACTGGGAAGTCAACTTTGGTTCAACTCAGGAAATTGAGTTCATTGGGGCCCTAACAGACTCTACAAGTTTGAGCGCATTTTTGTCTACTGACCATTTTCAGGAGATTTGCCATTGTTGCCTCAGTTTGCAATTTCAGCCTTCCACGACAGGTCAGATGTGCTTGAGGCTCTTGGGCCACATGCCTGTGTCATGCTGTCTGGACTGGTTTACAAGGTTAAAGCAAGCAAACTTATATATACAAATGAGTTAAAGTCCAGGGTTTTAAAAGGTGACAGAGATGTAGTAATCTGTCAGTTCTGAATCTCTTTTAGGGCTAAACTGGGTTTAGCTCAGGGAATCTCTGCTTCTGTTTTGTAGCTCTGGCCTTCTCAGAGTTCAAACAGAAAAAGAGATGAAAAAGTTTTTTGTCAACTATTTTTATTTCTTTCTTCCAGAATTCAAGCTGATGGAATGAGCTGTTCTTGCAAGTAGCTTCTTCATGGGCGTGAAGGGGAAATTAACAATGTCTTTGCATTGTGATGTCCCACAATGGCCCATTTAGTTTTGATAACCTTCTTGATGAGTAGGAGGTAACAGGTTCACAGTTTGAGAGCAAACATTTTTTACAGTTCTAAAGCAAAAACTTAAATGTTACCTTATAGTATAGCATGTGATAAAGATATTATAAGTGAGATTAATGCAAGAAGCAATTTACAATCATAAAAATATTGTTATAAATTCAATACCCATCGGAACCATACTAACACATAGGTGAAACAGACTGGCTTTCAGCAATGAATTTGGTAGCGCTTGGCTGAGGCCTAAAGTCTTGGCAACTGCTGGCATCTGGTTTGCCAGCATCACAGTGCATTGGCACACAGGTGGTCCAATTTGCAAGATTGCATCTTTGCCCCCTTCAAAGGTGGCTCAGGACAGTTTACTGCAGACTTTTTACCCCTGGGATAGATTTGTCCATCTTTCTCTGCTGGTCATGGACTCCTTACAGTGGTGGTCTCTTCTGAAAACTATATGTCAGGGCATTCCCTTAATCTGCACCCCCCCACCAACCAGCTCTGTTGTCACTGATGCCACCCTGATGGACTGGGAAGCACATCTGGGGTCGCTGAAAATTCTGGAGCCGGAGACCCCGCTGTATATGAACATAGTGGAGCTTTGGCCATCTTCTATGCTTGCCATGCCTTGCTGCTAAGTGGTTCACATGCTTACCAACAATACCACCATGATATTTTACGTGACCAGGACAGGGGAGCACACTCCAGGGGCTCTGCTAGGAGACAATCAGCTTATGGCAGTTCGGCATCGAGGAAAATATAATTCCAGTAGCTGATCAGTTGCCTGGGGCGTATACTCATCTTGCAGCCCATCTCAACAGGAATTTTTCCTTGAGACCCAAGTGGTCCCTTCCCTGGGTCACAAGTGGTCCCTGAAGACAAGCATCCCCCAGGTCCTTTTTTCAACTTGAGACATTCCAGTGATCAACCTGTTTGCTACAAGGAACAAGAAGAAATGTCATCTGTTCTGTTCTAGAGGGGGTCTCATTCAGGCGCCCTGACTGACACCTTCCATCTCAGCTGGTAATCAGCTCTTCTGTACGTTTCCTCTGATCCCAATCATTACACAAGCTGAGAGCACATTAGGCCAAGCTCATCCCCGTTGCCCCCGGCATGTTTGAGGCAGTGTTTGTTTTGCAACCTTCTTGTGCTATCGATTCAGCCTCCCATATCCCTTCCTTTCCATCCTGACCTACTCACATAGAATCATGATCACACCTTGCATCTTGCGCTCAGTTCCCTGCATCTCACTGGCTGCTTCATGGTTGAATGAGGAGAAGAGTGCTGTTTGGCGGCCGTTCAATTTGTTCTGCTCAGCAGTAGGAAGTCCTCTGCTAGAATGGCCTATTCAGCAAAATGGAAGTGGTTTTTGGTGTGAATGTCAGCCTGCAGAGTTCAGCCAATATTGGCCTCTATCCAGGACATTGTGGAGTACTTGCTGCATTTTCAGTCATTGGGCCTTGAGCCTAGCTCATTGAAGGTGCACCTGGCAGCAATTTCATCCCCGCCATTTATGGGAGATCATTCTTTTCCAGTACCATTGTAGCAAGATTCTTAAAAGGACTTCTTCATCTCCATCCTCCAGTCTGAGAGTCAGTTCATCTGAGGGACCTTACCACAGTCCTGGCAGCCTTCATGGGGCCTCTGTTTGAGCCTTCGGCATTTTGTCCCATTTCGCTCTTGTGTCAGAAAATGACATCCCTGGTTGCGATAACATCTGCAAGGAGAATCTGTGAATTGCAGGCTCTGATGGCAGATCCTCCTAATGCCCAGTTCTCCAAAGAGAAAGTGACTTTACAGCCACCCCCAACATTTTTGTCTAAAATGGTCTCTCCGTTTCATTTGAACCAGGCAGTATATTTACCCATGTTCTTTCCTAAGCCACATTCCTCTCCAGAAGAGCAACATTGCCATACAGATGTTAGACTATGTCTAGCCCTCTATCTGGATGGGACTAAACCATTTTGTGCTTCACCCCATCTGTTTGTGTCATACGGGTATCATACAAAGGGGCAAGCGGTCTCTTCCGTGATCCTGAAATGGATAACATCCTGTATCAAGTCTGCCCATGGAACAGCTTTGACTACGCCCTCACAGTAGGTGCAAGCTCATTCTATGAAAGCAAACCTACATCAGCAGTGTTCCTCAGGCTTGGTTTACACTACAAAATTAGGTTGACTTAAGTTAGGTGGACCTACGCCCACCGCAGTAATTAAATCGGCTCTTGGTGTCCACGCTACCCTTCTCCTGCCAGAGTTGCGCATCCTCACCAAGAGTGCTTGCACTGATGGAAGCAGGGCACTGTGGTGCATTGACAAGCAGAGAGTGGGGCACTGACAGCCATGCAGGGCTCACAGCTGGAGACCCCTGGCTCTGGAGCTGACAGCATGTGAAATAGTTGCAGCCATGAAACTGACAAGGTCAGTTTCACCGCTGGTAGGCTCCCTGTTGTGAAATTGAGCCCTGAGCTGGGATTGCAGCGCAGGCTCTCAGCCCTGGGGCAGGAGAGTGGGGGATGTAATGGGTGACTTACATCAGCAGGAGCATCATTCTAATGTAGACACTTACATAATTAGGTCAACATAAGCTGCCTTGTGTCAACCTAACTGTAGTGTAGACCAGACCTTACTGACATCTCAATATTGGACATTCCAAGTCTGTCACGTGGTCATCCATACATATGTGTATGAACCATTATGCCATTGCCACAGTATCCAGAGCAGATGCAAACTTTGGGAAGGCAGTCCTGGAGTCCTTGTTTAAATAGACCACGAGCCCCACCTCCTGTGGGTACTGCTTTAAAATCACCTAAGTGGAATACACAGCTACATCTACTTGAAGAAGAATTAACTGTTACTTACTGTAACTGTTGTTCTTCGAGATCTGATGCAGATGTGTATTCCATGACCCACCCTCCATCCCTTCTGCATCAGAGTCTAGCCTCTGGGCATTTGGTGTGAATGAAGTCAGGACGGCCCTGCCTCATATAGCTAGGGGAGGCATTATGGCCACAATGCGTGAGTGCCACCCCTCCATGGGTACTGCTAGGCAAAATTATCTGGCTCTGGTGCACTGAACACACACACACACCTAAGTGGAATACATATCTGCATCACATCTTGAAGAACCACAATTACAAATAAGTATCTGTTTCTTCCAATGCATAAAGATGAATTGATCACATAACTAAAATTAGTGGTTGCCTAGATACATATGATTATGACCTCTAATTATGTGTTTGCAGAATACATTCCCAAGCAGTAATATAAAAGGCTACTTTGGTTAAAAACCATCCCGGTTTTTTACAACAAATTAAAAGGAGATGTTCATATCAATGAATACAATTTATAGGTTAAAAATGCACACAGTTGTTACGGGAAGCTAAAGGTATCACTAAATATTCTATGACTGGTAGAGTTAAGGTTAATAAGAAATAATTTTGTAAATATATCCAGAACTAAAGGAATCCTAGTAATAGTATAGGTCCATTTCTAGATAAAAATGGTTAAATTGCCAACAGAAAAGTCAAAGTGCTTAATAAATATTTATGTTCTGCATTTGGAAACAAAGTAGTGTATTCATATTTTACAATGATAATGAAATACTATCCTAACAATAACCAAAGTGGACGTTAAACAATGTCTAGTAAACATTTTAAAATCAGCAGAACCAGATAACTTGCACCCAAGAATTTCAAAAGAATTGACCTAGGAACATTTTGAACCATTCAGATTGTTTTCCTATAAACTTGAAATATTGGTGAATTTTGAGATGTCTGGAAAAAACTAATGCTGTGCTGATATTTTAAAAGGATCCTATGTAACAGGATGACATATGTAACTGTCAACTGACTTTGATCCCAGGCAAAATAATGGAACTGCTGATATGGGTCGCACTCAGTAAAAAATTAAAGAATGGTAACATAATTTATGCTAGTCAGCAGGATTTTTTTTTAAATAGGTCACGTCAAACAAACTTGATTTTTTAAATGAGATTACAACTTGGTTGATAAAAGTAACTGCGTGTTGACATAATAATATCTTTTGGACTTTTGAAGACATTTGACTTCATACTTCCCCTATGCTAGGGGCCCTGTGTGTCTGCATATCTCTGACTCCTCCCCCATATTAGGGGCTTATTAGGGCTCCTCCTCCATGCCACGGACTCTTATGTTTCCCTTTTCTCCCCTCTCCAGAGTATGTTTCTCCTCCTCCCCCTGGAATGGACAGGCAGATGATTGCTGTTTTTTCTCTTTCTCGCTTTCTCCCCGAACATGAAGAATGCTTTGGGGAGGTAGTACACCGGGATGGAGGAATGAAAGAATGAACTTCCTTGCTCTCCTCTCCCTCTGCCACCCTACTAAGTAAGCATCCGGCCACAACTATTAGGTGGCTCTCAGCAGAGAGAAGAAGGAGCAACTACAAGTGCAAATGTCTTTTCCAGTTTTTTGACTTTCACCAAAATCAATAGGGCTCTGCCCACTGACGCTTAGAACATTCCCTGAAATTTTCCATTTTGCGTATGTGTTGTTCAAAAGTTATTACATGACATCTGGACAGACAGTCAAACAGAGAAATGCCATTAGGTTGAGCGTAGGCCCTTACTTTGCTTGGCCATCAACCCATTGGGATAGTTTACCAAAGAATGTTGTGCAAACTCAATCACTTGAAGGCTTTCTACCAAGATTATATGTCTTTCTAAAAAATATGCTATAGTTCAACCACAGGGTATAGTCTGTGCTATGTAGGAGGTCAGACTGGATGATCACAATAGTTTCTTCTTGCTTTCAAATCTGCAGTACTACAACAAACAAAGCTCAAATTCTGAATATCAAGAACTGAATACTCTGAACAAACCATGTGTGATAACAGAATCATAGAACTGTAGGTCTGGAAGGGATCTCAGCAGGTCATCTAGTCCAGTCTCCTGGACTCAAGGAAATTTATTTCAGTATTAAACTACCCTGACAGTTAAGAAGTTTTTCCTAATGTCCAACTGAAACCTTCATTGCTTCAATTTAAGCCCATTGCTTCCTGTCCTAACTTTAATGGTTAACAAAAACAATTTTTCATCCTTCTCCTTCTTATGCACTTGAAAATCTTATCATGTCCCCCCTCAGTCATCTCTTCTCCAGACTGAACAAGCCCAAGTTTTTCAATCTTTCCTCATAGACCTTTTTCATTTTTGTTGCTCTCCTCTGGACCGTCTCCCATTTGTTGACATCTTTCCTAAAATGTGGAGCCCGGAACTGGACACAATACTCCAGCCGACCCAATAGGGTTAAAAAAATGTGAAAAAATTGAATAATGAACACATTTTTAATCAATTGAACAATGAACAATTCTTCAGACAGAGAAGTAGACAAAATTTGTCAAATAAGTTATCCACTAAGCAATATTTATTTACCACCATAAAACAGTGATGGAGTGGGGCTTGCTTTTGCAAGTGGTAGAGCACCTCCTTTGATATGCTACATGCTCTCAATTCTCACTGAAGCACATCACAAAAAAGAACTCTTTTTAAGACCAACAAAAATGTGTGGAGGGTCTTAATTAATTCAAAATTCAAATGGAAACAGGAAGGTTGTTTGGTTGGATTTTTTGTTTTTGTTTTTGTACTATTTCTGCTATTTCTGCTATTATGCAGCATTACTACAGCATTGTACTAGTACATGGGAGCCAGAAAGTGGAATTAACTATTAACCATAATAAAAAATGAAACAGAACAGTCTACTTTCATTTTTCAAGTTGAGACCAACGTAAAAATGAAACAGATAGCATTAAGAGTTATAACTAAAATTAATTTATAAAATTATTTCAGTTGTAATAATCTAAGAAGATAGTAAAATATGTAAGGCAATGTGGTGTGTGTGTGTGAGATTTTTAACATGGCAGTATTCCTTTACATATAAAAATATGTGAAGGTTGCTAAGGGCATGTCTATATTGCCCTGCAATTCTGATTACAGGGGTGTGAAAGGCAGTGCACACTAAAATGTTGCACTGGAACTCCCCTGTGTAGATTTTGATGGTGCAAACTAAAAAGTTCCTATTTTGCATTAGTGTAGTCCTGTTTGAAGATGATAACATTTAATGTGAACTAGGAACCTTTTAGTTTGCGCCCACAGCATCCACAGGGGGGAGTTACAGCATTGCACTTGGTGCACACTGTAATTTACCCCTCCCCACCCTCGTAGCCTGAGCTGAGGGGCAGTGTAGACAAACCCTAAGTGTTTTTTTTCAACCTGATTACCCTGCAAGAAAATCTAGAGCCCTTACCCACTCCCATTTTTTGTAAGTATTCAACTGACAACTTGACAAGCATCCACTGAGTTTTAAACTCTGATTTTTGTACAATCAATATATTGTGGTTGTGTGATTTACACTTCTGGGATATAGTTACATGTGTATCATGTTTAGTTTTCTTATACATTTCTAAATGAAATAGAAAAGGTCACTTAGTAATAAAGATTCTTTGTAAAAATGCAATTTCCACACTTATCTGTTTTCCTAGGGTCCCTGGTGATGAGTGTGGTATAAGAAACCATACAGAATAGCAAAATATGACATACTATAATATAATTAATAGTAGAAACACCAGATGGAGAAGGCAAAATAAAGCCCAAACTACAGTTCAGTCCAAGAATCTTTCCTCAAGTTTGGCTTTGCTCTCACTAAGGGATATTTTTAAAAAACAAAGAAATTCAAAACACTTGGTCCCAACTGTGATGCTTTATGATTGAATATGAACAATTATGTCATTGGTATGACCACTGTTATACACTTGCAACAAGGCTTGTACAAAGTGCATCATCTACGGTGTCAACAGAAAAGTTACAGTCTATCAAAGACAATTATCCTAGTTAAATCCACGTATCAGCTTTGTATCTAAAGTTATGAATAGCAGCTATGTATTTGTATCCCAAATGTGTTTGTTCCTGGGTGACACCTGTCAAATAGATTTACATCAAGGCTAGACAGCTATGTGTTGATGGACCATTAAGGAAACATCACTCTAACAGTGGGTCATAGAAGAAACTCATATCACACAAATAGCTCTCCCAGAGGATGCCTCAGGCACCGAGGGGCCAATGACCACCCCCTGTGAGTCAGCGGACCAGAAAGACATGTGATATGCTCATGTGATCCTAGACTCCATCTTGGTCAGTAATTTTTTACAAACATGTTGGGACAGTAAAATTCCATGCACATGGCAGAGGATATAAAAAGGCACCTGAGACATCTCTATTTTGTCTTCATTTCTTGGTTCATTTCTCTGGACTGGATTTCTGACAAGGAAGCTCTAAACAAGGACTGATGACCCCCAATCTGTTCAGGTGATTCCAGAGAGACTTTTGCAAGATAGCCATTTATTCTATCAGTGCTACAAACCTGATATAAGGACTTTGTAATCACTTGTGTATATATATGAACTATTAACCATTTATAATGCTCTTCTTCCTTTATTTTATTATTAAACCTTTAATTTTTAGTTACTAAAGGATTGGCACGAATGTGAGTTATTGGGTAACATCTGAATTATATATTGACCTGGCTAGGTGTCTGGTCCTTGGGTCTGGAAGGACCCTATAACTGATTAAACTAGTTCATAAATTCTAGTGTGTGGGTGGTGAGCCAAAGCTTTGAATGCCTAAGGAGACTGCATTTTTGACTTCTTGTTATCTAGTGTGGTGATACAGGAGTTTACTTTTATTCCTGGTTTGGTATACTCTAATGATAGAATAACCACTGGTTTGGGGTGAGTCTGCCCCAGTTCTCAGCAGTCTGTCCTCAGCTGTGACCCCCAGAGGCACGAGGACACCGACATCTCAAGACACTGTTTCTAACTTTCTGCAAGCTAAGAGGGCAGACACACCCTTCCTTTTGGGTAGCCATTTCTATCTCCTAGGGCTCTTGGCTGGTCCACATAGAGGGACTTTGTGTAGGGTCCAACCTCAGTTCTGAATTCAGACTGAGCCAGCACTAGCATTCTTTTATATATAGCCTCCACCAGGCAGTCACAAGAAACTTAGTCAACTGATCCATCGCCATCACATGCCCTGTCCAAAGACTACAACTCCCAGCGATCCCTGGACTTAAACAGGCTATGTTCCTATAACAGTTTACAGGACAGTGCTCCATTACCAGAAGCAATACTAATCCCCAATCTTAGTATATAAAGCGGTGGTAATTCCAACTCTCCTCTGTAACTGCAAGACCTGGGTGACCTACTGAAAACACCTGAAAAATCTGGAATGCCAGCACCAACAGTTTCCCCGGCAGATCCTCAACATGAAGTGGGAAGATTGTCGCACTAACATCAATGGCCTCATGGAGACCAATATCTTCAAGTGTTGAGGCCCTGATTATCCAGCAACAGCTGAGGTGGAGCAGACACTATATGTGCATGCCTGATGCATGCCTACCTAAACAATTGCTGAACACCCAACTCATCAAAGGAGAAAGGAAACAGAGAGGCCAAAAGAAATGCTTTAAGGACACACTCAAGACAAACATCAAGAGATGTGGCATTGACATCACACACTGGAAGACAGTAGTCCAAGACAAGGCTAACTGACTTTGACTTTGGCCTCCAGGGGAGCCATGCTGAGATAGTTTAAACAGGCACTCTGCAAAGAATGAGGCAGGCAAAGCCCTAAAATACTGGTGTTTTTTTCTTTCAATAGAACAGTGATAGACAGGAAAGCAGTTTATCTACATTGCTAACCTCTAACAAGAGATATGTAAACAACATCGATAAACATGTAACAACATGTAAACAACATGTAAACAACGATACACTTGCATGTCAAAGCTCTGGTCTACTTGTAAGGAATGACCCTCACTACCATTGTATCTTCCTATTATATGTCCCTGAAGGTCAGATTTAGGCCATGCAACTTACAAAGTATTTTAGCCCTTTCTGATCCAATGTCACACTGGCAAAGACTTGTCAGAGAAGGAACGGCTACTTTTGAGGAAAATTGCCTCGCCCTGGTAGCAGAAAAACACCAGAAAAGAAAGGACAGATAACTGTCATGCAGAAATTGGGGCCCTACCCTGCCTTCCAACATCACTTGCAATGTCTGCCAATGAGTTTGCGGCTGAAGGTTTGGGCTCCTCGGTCACCAAAGGACCCATATAAAATAAAACCTATGAAGAAGATCATCCTTGACTTTCAAGGGATTGATGACAACGACCAGTCCCACTTTTCTGTGACATCATCTGAGTTTCTAAGCCATTCCAGGTTGCAGCATACCTCTTCTCTTACACAATATAGACTGATTAAAGAGGGACATTTTTGCCTGCCCGAGGGTATCTGGGGGACAGGTCTGGGGAACATTCTGAACATATCAATAGTGCATTTTAGAAGTAAATTCTGAAGAAGCAGAGAGGTGAACCAGAGGGCAGTACTGATGTCACCCAGAAATATGCTCCAGTTACATCATTCAGTACGATAGATTCTATTAACAATGTGTTCATTTTCCATGACCAGTTCCTTCTCTCCAGCTAATAGTGCTGGCAAATGTATCTTGCATGATCAGCAGTTTAAATGAAGATGCACTCTTCTCCTGCATTCAATTTCCTGATCTTCCTCTTTAATAATGAAAATGTAATGTTCACATTAACACTTGCATTAAGCTTGAGTCACCATTTTGTTTTATGTCTATGAGCATACAGCGGCTCATGCGTGAAACCATTCATTTTTGTGGCAATCACTTTGTGCTATTAATTGTATTATAACATGTCATATTACGCTATTCTATATGGGTTCTTATACCACACTCATCACGGTAGTATCTGAGTACTTTTAAATAGAGCATTAAGCAATGTGACTACATTCCTGTCATTTGTTGTTTCTTCTTTCATCCTCTCCATAGGGGGGAAAGCATGTGCAGTGGACTATCTCATTTTGGTAGGACTTTTTTTTTTAGGGGGGAGGAGGAGTTGGTTTGGTTTTGATTTTTACTGTTTTTATTCCTTAGGCATTTAAACTGCCACTTAACCATTGCAACGGTTTGTATAATAAGGTGCTTAGAAATAACAGTTTCTCCCTCTACTGTCATCTTAGTTCACCCTTCTGTGCCAGTATTGATAATAGTATTTGTGACTGAGTCGGCGCTATAGGAAAGTCATCTCTCCCATGGCTGGCTGACTGTCCTGCAAAGCGAAGCTGGATGGCTGGCAGGAGGGGCTTTTTGCCTTGTCACAGGGGAGGTTGGCAGAATTCAATGTTTCTATTTTTTCTAATGTCAGGGATTAATATTGATTTTATTAGTATTACTTTTATTTTTACAGTTGCTGGAAATTAGGGAAGGGAGGGTGGAGGCTGCGGTTAAGGCAGCGTTGGTAGCAGGGGGCTCCCTACACAGCCAAGAGGCTCAAGCTACTGGAGCAGGAGTGTGGGGGAGGCTGTGGTCCTGGCTTTGCAAAGCGGAGAACTCTGGCCAGGACTGCAAGGAGCACCTCCGGCCGTGGGGAGGTGTTGAACAGTTCCTGCCTGGGGACAGCTCTCACGCTCCTGGCTGGTGAGTGAGGGAGTGGGGCTGAAACCACGGAGGGCTCCCTACACCGCTAGTGACAAAGGATCCCTGCAGGCATACAGCGCAGGGAAGGCTGCAGTCCTCGTGAGGGAGAGGATTCCAGCCAGGGCTGCTAGAATAAGGACAAGTCCTGGCCATGGAGGAAGCCACACTGCTGATAAATGGCTCCTGCCCAGGGATGAAACCATTCAGTAGTGGGGGGGGGGCCTTCCCTGAAGCCAGGGTCTCATCTTCCTCCAGCCCTTCGCTGTCCTGGCCGGCCCCACTAGGCCAGCAGCCTTTCTCACACTTTCCCCTGTAGGAATCAGGTGTCATATAACAAGCCCTCTGCAGCCCTGCTGTCATGGGAGGGAGGGAACAGGGCCGTAACAGGGGGGCTGCAGAGGGCTCCCCCTGGAGCCAGAGGGGGGGTGACACCTGATTGCTGATGACTGTTACTGACGGATCTTTCTTTTAATCGATTTCAGTATGTCAGCTGCAATTAACATTTACTGACAAATATTGATATAAATTGAATCCTGCCAAGCCTAATTATGGGACAATTGCTCTGTTTGGGCCTTAGGTGCATGCTGCAGCTATGTTTCAGGCCTGAAATAATTCACTATCTTCCCCTGTATTCCTATAAGATGATTATAACTTCTGTTCTCATCCTTCAATGCCCTCAGTGACATATTCCAAGTACTTGTAGATAGAACCGGGCAACGTTTTTCAAAAATTGAAATTTTGACTAAAATACTTATTAAAAAGTATGAAAATTTTGCAGTCCAGCCTCCCACCTTTGACCCACCACCTGGTTTTTTGATCAGCTCTATTCCTAAAATATGTTATAAAGTGACTGATAAGCTTGGGTGCTGTGAATTGTCTGTGAATGCACATCGTTAGTCTAGTTTCATTGCCATGGCTCTATGACTAAACTACTTGCCGTGTCCCGTATTGTATTCTGTTAAAAAAAAATCAGCTAAAATAATAATAATATACTATGTTCCAGGGTTGCTCTGACAGCAAAAGTATGAAAAGATGGGCCGTAAACTTTATTTGTCCCCATCACTAATGCTAAGTTCACATCCTGTCCTCAAATAGTTGTTGACCAAACTGAACCAGAATCCCTTAATGCTCTGTGGTTAGACCAAAGGTGAAGTGGAAAACATGCCGCTTGAGAATCTATAATGATGATGATGATAGTGCAGTGGTAGTTTTACCATATAAGAAAAGGAATTACACTAAAGACAGGGAAACCGGCTTTCTCAAACAAAGGGATCCACCAAAAATAAATAGATAGCTTTATTGCTGTAACTACAAGTGTGACTGAATAAGGTGTGTTGTGCAGATAAAAAGTAGGTAGTAATGAAAAAGTAGGATAGAACATATCTTTTCAGAGTGCTTTGTGTTCATGCTAAGTTGTATAACCGTGGATTGTATTCATGTTAAGCTTTTCCCAGAATGTATTTATTTTTGCTAAGTTATTTAACCAAGGGGAAATGTAAAGTGGTGTAATTTCAGTGGGAGGGGCAGAAACATACCAAAAAGACAGGATAAGATAGATGATCTTGTTGATGCTAGCAAACATACACTCTGTACCAAGTATGGCTAGTGTATTTCTCTAAGCTTTGCTGATTTCTGGTATGCTATGTTCAAAACAAGATAAGATACTGGTAAGAACTGGTAATGTATGGAGGGTTCTATCAATTATTAACAAGTATGAGTCAGATGGATAGATAGATAGATATGAATAGAGTTTTAGCTAACACTTTGGGGCAGACTGAAAGACGGAACACTGCATGACTGTCTCCAGCTGGTTGGTAATATATTGGCCTTTCTTCATTGCGCTGATCTGTCTTTGATTAATACTCTCATTGAGCCTGGGATATCTGGCATCTTATCAATAAATTAATTGAACCCAATACAGTCTATATTTGGCTTTGATCTAAATAAAGTTGAAATATTATGTATTAAAACATAATAATTAACATAACTGACAAATGTTGTGTTTTATATTTAGCAATATAGAGTTGGATTCACAAGGGGGGACTTGGCTGAGTGCTGCAGCACCTAACCTCTAGGCACCCCTGCCAATAAATGGAATCCACAGTCCTCAGTTAGGCACTCCGGCTTTCTATGCAATGCATGGGGAGAGACAGGTACTTAAAAAGGAATTCAGAGAATCCAGGAAACTGAGCAGGGAGCCACATAAACTAGTTAGTAGGAATGCCAGGCCAAGGAGGGGGAAGTGGCTTATGCCCCATCCTCCAAAAAGACTTAGGCACAGGGTGACCATAGTCCCATTTTTGCTGGGTCAGTTCCCTTTTTAATCCCTGTCCTAGATGTCCTGACTTGTTCTTGTCAACTGATGAATGCCCAGTTTTGCCAAAAAAGTGGGGTGTGCCCCCATAAGGGGCACAGAGGAATGTTGTGGGGGACTGGCAACATGAGGTACCAGGCGGTGCGGCTTGGGCTGTCAGCCCCAGATGGCATGGGACTAGGGTGGTCAGCTCCAGCCCGAGGCGGTGCAGGGCTTGAGCAGTCAGCCCTGGGCGGTGCAGGGCTTGGACGAGCAACGTTGCCAGGTGGCTAGGGTCCGCCTCACACAGGGGTGGGGTGGGGCTCAAGCCAGCCCCGCGCAGTGTTCCATTTTTACTTTGGGAAGTATGGTCATCCTAATTAGGCACCTAAATTTCGGCCAGAGGGAGGCACCTCCCTCCACTTGGGATTCATAGCCATGATATCTGTCCTGGAGTTAGGCACCTAAGCCAGGTTACTCCTTTCTCAAGAAAAACTGAGGAGGGGGTACCTTGCCTATACCCACTTGCCAAGTAACTAGAGTATTTCCCAAGAATGTGGGAGACCCAGGTTCACACCTCCACTTGGCTTGAACCCAGTTCTCTTCACATGTGCTCTAACCACTGGATTATGGGGCATTCTGAGGTGGCGCTCTTTCAGTCTCTCCTGTTGAATCTGTTCCACTTTTCCTAAACTACTTAACTATTTAACTAAAATACATAACCTGGGTCTCCCACATCCTAGGGTAGCACCCACACCACCAGCCTGTAGAGTTAATCTTGCTCTACCCCACTGACTGTTGAATTATGTTATACAAAGCTGAACGCTTTGAACAGGATAAATTGAGAGAGACTCACATTAGAATACCTCAGATTCCAGTGGTCAGGACGTGCTCCTGGAAGATCTGAGATCTGGATTCAAATCCTTGTTTCAGACTAAGTGGGAATTTGAACCTGGGTCTCTCACATTTTGGGTAAGAGTGCTAACCATTGGGCTGTGGAATGTGAAGGGCCTCTAGTCCTCTGCATCTGTTTTGTGTGGTAGTCAGGCCATTTGTCCAGTTTTAAGTTGGACAGTCCTTCTTTTCTAAGGCTTGTCCCCCCATCCAATACTGAGACAAAACCAGACCTGGTATCATACAGGGAATGCCATTGTGAAGACTTTGCCACCTTGCCAACAGTGTGCTCTTCAAAATGGTGTCCCCCATCTGGTGTGTAAAGTCATGCCAGTGGGGTGAGGTCACACAGATGGGGGCAGGCCCACTTCATGCCCAGAAGTACTGGAATGTTGAATATTTTAGGAATGTGTGAGTGGCCACCCTATTGTGCGGTGTCTGATCCAGTAGACATATTCTGTGGCAGCCTCTGAGCGCACCTATTAGAATGGGCCCCACGAATGAGATACACAGATATTAGGCTCTGAGCTGCTTGGTGGTATCAGGGCTCAGCTGGCTGTGCACACGCCCACCAGCAGAAAAGTTGGCACATGGCATGCATTACTATTTATTTATTTATTTATTTGTCATTTACTAGCTGTAATATCAGGGCTCTGAGTTTTATTGTGCATTCTGTAATGGAAAACTCTCATTGGTCAATCCAGTATTCCTTGTACCGCCAATTTTTCCAGTGAGATAAATGGAAGTTATGGTGTATAAAGAATGCAGGGGCCAAATCCTGTTTGCCTTATTAAGTGCAAAATTTCCCATGGAAATTTAGTGTGAACAACATGAGCAAAGTCTAGCTCAGGACTGGGCCAATTGATTTCAATATAATATTCTTTTCTATGTAATGTCTCGGAACCCCAATCAAGCCTCAGGTTCCCCTTGTACTAGTCACTGTACAGATAAGTAGCAAAGGACTGGCCTGTGCTCCAGATAGTTTACATCTGCATCTTGAAAAAGACAAAAGAAGCTGGCAATTGGGGTGGAGGCATGGTAGAAGGATGAGGTTACACAATAAAACAATTAGGATGTAGCAGGAAAGCCAAGGTTGCAGCTCAGCATTTGCTTAACATCAATCTGTAGGCATTTTGGCAGTGCTAGGTTTTAGGAAGAAACTTAAAAAAGGAGGTGGCAGCCTCACAAATTTTGCCAAGAAATGTTGCCCATGCATAGAGGGCAGCCTGAGAGAAAGCACACAGAGGTTGAGGGAAGAAATGGAGTAACTTTTATGTGGATTTTTGGAACATTTTTTCCAGACTCAAGTTTTAGAGGGAAGAATTCAAGTTTTAGATGCAACTGAAGGATTATTTCAACATCAAAACACAATGTTTATATAAAAAATGCTGAGATCAAAAACGTGTAAAACTTGAATTGTAATGGTGGAGATTGGGTGAAACATTGAAGCTGGTGGACACAACAGTCACCCTTCGTTGAGGACAAATGAAGCAGTTAAGCTCCTTCTGGACAGAAGACAGCTCAAAGTGCCACCACCCCAGCACAGGTCACATGCAAGGCTGGTCAAGTGGAGCTATGTGGGTAGAGGGGTTTAAATGGGAGCTGAATGTAAATGCAGGGGCAGGGTATTATTTTGCGGTGGTTGCAGCAGACAGAGCAGACAGCAAGACAAACATTGGTAATGCAGCTGTCACAGGGAGACTGGCCCCTTTACGGGGAGATGGGGTGAGCTGCACCTGTGCCATAATTAATTATCTGCTTCCCAGCCTGAGTGGTGGGGCTAAGGTGGTCGGGTAATAGTTTAATGGACACTTGGACCTCTTAAAAGGGCTGAAAGAAATCTGTCTGCTGGTGCTGATCCTACAGGAAAGGTCCTGAGCAGGGTCTGTAGGAGGCTGGGTACTCAAGGGGAACCAGCCTGGGGGTTCAGTGCTCCATACCAGAGCAGGGAAGGACACAAGGAACAGAACCCAGCAGGGGCTGAGAATGGTACTCCAAGGGAACCAGACTGGGGCCCTATTCCTCTATACCAGAGTCAGAAAGACCCACACAGGTTCCCCAGAAAGGAGCTGGGAACAGGCTGAAAAGAAGTCCCCAAAGAGCAGAAGAATCTTTTTGTTTGCTAGGATATTTTAGTTTTGACTCTTATTACCTGGCAGGGGTTAGGTTTGTTTGTAACTTGGCCAGCAGGCTACACCATACCTCCAACACAGACTGGTGTGTGGGGCTGAGGCAACCTGACTTGGGGAAGGAAACTAAGGCAGGTCGTGCCAGCAGTGCCATGCTTGGCCAGTAGAGGTAAGCACTTTGCACTCATGCCCCAGGACAGTAGCCCTGAGAGAAAGGAAGAGA
Organism: Mesoclemmys tuberculata; assembly: GCA_007922155.1. NCBI lineage: Eukaryota > Metazoa > Chordata > Testudines > Chelidae > Mesoclemmys > Mesoclemmys tuberculata. Next base: position 9,733,615 of record ML675618.1, read on the forward strand.
GGGAGTTTTTTGGGCATAGTGCTGGCTGGAAAGATGCTTGGAACAGTGAGAAAGAAACTAGCTTGCTTCCTGCTGTGTTCACAGAAACAGGACTTTGTACATTCTTTGTGAGTAAACGAGATGGCTGTTTTCAGTGATGGCAGATGACAGAACAAGGAGCAACGGTCTCAAGTTGCAGTGGGGGAGGTCTAGGTTGGACATTCGGAAAAAGTTTTTCACTAGAAGGGTGGTAAAGAACTGGAATGGGTTACCTAGGGAGGTGGTGGCATCTCCATCTTTAGAGGTTTTTAAGCTGCGACTTGACAAAACCCTGGCTGGGATTATTTAGCTGAGGTTAGTCCTGCTTTGAGCACGGGGTTGGACTAGATAACCTCCTGAGGTCCCTTCCAACTCTAATATTCTATGATTCTAAATGCAATGATTCTAAATGCAATTCCCTCATCAATTTCTCCTATTCAAAACAACCCTGCATAGCAGCTCAAGTGCAAAGGGGTAACAATATTAATTTCCAAGGTCTGTGAATATTGTATTTATTTTTGTATAAAAGTATGTAACATTTAAAATTATTCTTTGCTATTGAAACATGCCTGCTGACTTTAATGGAAGCATGATCATGTCCTATATAAGAAATTTCAATTAACCAGAAATTTCTTGCAGAAGAGGATGCAATGGATGGATATCTAGCTCTTATAAATAGTATAAGGGATAAACAGAGGCTAATCTCTTTCCCCTGCTCCCATCCCTCCTCTGTGTACTCATGTCTAGTTTACAAAACTGTATATTAAGAATAGACTTCATTACACCAAATCACACTTGTACTAGATGGAAGGACTCCTGTAAATAAAGAGTGTTGAATCTGGGCTTTGGGGAGACTCATTGCCAGCTGGGGACAGCATTCACACGAGTGGCTCAGATTTCCTCTGTTATCTTCACGCCGAATTAGGCAAACCACTCTAGAAAAGAGCTACTTCCTACAACGTGGCTGGGAACTCCACGTGAACACCTACTGAGCAGCTAAAGGTTTCCTGCTACCTACAGCCCACTTCAATTACGCACAGCGTCTAGAGCCAAGAGGACGCACGTCCTGCTCTTTACCTCATCCCCACTGACTGGGGGCGAGCCGGGGGCGGGGAGGCGGATCGTGCCGAGGCACAAAAGAAGAGGCGGTGCACCAAAAGCCGCTCTGCAGCGCCCACCTTCCCCTGGCAATCAGCGCCGCTTCTGTCATACCCCGCTAGCCGCGGGCAGATCTAGCTGCGCGTTACGTCGGAGGCGGGCTTGGGTTCGTGTGCTGACTCTCAGCCGTGCGAGGGGCCGGCGGAGGCTATTTTGGGCGGAACCGACCCACAGCCCGCTTCAAGCTTAGCGGCGGGCGCTTATGCAAGAGAGACGCGAGCGTATTCAATTACAGCGCGGACGTGTGTGCAGCGAGAAAGATGTTCCAGGAAGAAAATCCTGCTGTTACGATGGACTGACGTAGCTCAGGCTCCCGTGTGTAATTTTCACATCGGTGCTGGAGGAGCTGGAGTGGGAACAGGTCCTGCCCAGCAGCAGACCAAACGCTCTTTCGTCTCTAGTTGGTAAGGGTTTCACACACGTAGGTAAAGATCGACGACAGTCGGTCTCTTTGTCCTTTTGGTGTGTTTGCTTTCGTGTTTTGTTCTTGCAGCCTGCGAATTTCCTGAGGTCAATTACATTTTGCTTTCCTGGTTTTGAAAGCAAACAAACAAACAAAAATCCTCCGTGGAAGACTACAAAATGAATTATTTACACCAGAGACTGGAACTGCACTCAATGGAGACAATAAAGACGTATTTTAGATTATACTATTTGTCCTTTCCAATGCCTATCTTGTAACACGTATTTATTAACCTTCTAGAATACAACCATGGGCATCATGTCAGACAAATTCTGAAAGGGGCAAAATCGTGTCAGCATATAGGACATTATATGTGATTACACTATGAAGCAGGGAGCAAAAAAGTGGAAGCATATAAATCTATGAAAAGGTGGAGACGAGGGCAAACAAAGGTGCGTATGTGGGGAAGAAGGCGGGGACAACTGCCCCCCCATAGCAAATGACTCCCTTCCCTCCAAACAGCATCTCCTTGCACTAGTGGCCTGATCCAAACCCTGTTTAAGTCAATGAGAGTCCTTCCATTGATTTAAGAGGTTTTGGATCAAGTCCTGTCTGAACATGTATTTAGGTATGTACTAATTTTGAGAATGGTCATGTGTCAAATAAAAATATATTCTCAGGCCATTCTTGTCCTGTACAAATTCACACGCACACACACATACGCATGTTACACCAAAATTGTATTGCGGTAAAGCATGTAAAGTATATTCTTTTTAATTTTCTTCAGAATACTCAAATGCATCCACTTATGGACTACTGAGTTATGAACGATTAAAAAAATAAAACTGTTTGTTGAAAATATACAAATTCAGACCTGTATCAACATCCCTACTCACAAAAAGTAACAAACAAGAGAGAAATAATGCATGCTCATGATTTTCTCAATTTTGTTACTTTTTTCCAGTTTGGATTTCCTGTAGGAGAAATTCAGACATGTATTCTTACCTAATTTATTGATTATTTTTAGAATTTTACAAATAATTAATTTAAAAGGTGCAGTGGGTTCCCGCAGGAATTGCTGAGCATGATCTTGCTAATTTTTACTCAGACACATAACCTATACTCATGAAAAAAGGTGTTTTCAGGATCAGGACCTCTGATTTTAGGGTCTCTTTGCTTACAGTACGAAGCCACCTAGTAAATTTTATCACTGGAGTAGGAAGAAAGAATTGCCACACACACACACATACAATCTCTTCTGTGCGAGGAAGATTACAAATTTGAAACTTAATACAAGAATAGCACTAAGTAGAAAAAGTGGACATAAGCTTATTAATGGGGAATTGAAGTTGACTTCACCTGTTTATATAGAAGTTCAAGGCCATCAAAATAAAAATCAGTTTGTTCTTTTGTTGGAACAGATAACTGTGGTCTTGGTAGTATAAGTGAATGTCACTGATGCACATCATAATTCTCTGCCCTTTTTGCCATAGCTTGGCTATCATCAGCTTTAAGATCCTGGCAACAGCCAAGCCCACATCCTTACAATAATTGTTTCTTATCCTTGAATACACAAGTATTTAAAAATGAGACCTAGTTGGATTGAAATTCAACATGGATGTGCATTCAGTCATTCAGAAAGTATGTGCAATAGCCTGGCTGGGATCCTTGGATGTAATAAAAAATGTAGTTATATTTACTTACGGCCTAGACCTACAAGCCCCCTTTGGTGGAACTCCAATCAAAGTTGAGTTCTGCTGCAGTGGCCTTGCAGAATCAAGCTCTCATAGATAGGCCAATGTAGCTGCGTATACCAGGGGTGGCTAAGCTTACTGATCCTCTAAGCTGCATACAACAATCTTCAGAAGTTCGAGAGCTGGGATGTGCCTGCTGGGCCTCAGCCCTGTGGCAGGGTGTTGGGTCTTGGGACTTCTGCCCCCAGGGGCATGTCTGCCAAAGCTCCGAGCCCCAGAAGGCACTTCCCATAGGGTAGAAGCCCCAAGACTCCTCTCCTTGCAGAGCTGAAGCCCCAGCAGGTGCCTCCCTGCTGGGCAGAAGCCCCAAACTCCCCACCCCAGTCTTATAAGCGGAGTATGAGGCGGGGGTTTAGGGGGCTCCGTGAGTCGCATTTAACTGTAAAAGAGCCACATGCGGTTCCTGAGTCACAGTTTGGCCACACCTGGCATATGCTTTTTTTAAAAAAATAAAGAAAGCTAATGTCATTTACCTGATAAAATACCTCTCAATATTTATTTGCTATGCAGTTAAACAATCTGCAGAGGCAAAATTCACCACTCAGTTCAGAAGAAATTTTGCCTGAAAAGGAGACATTGTTGACCCTTTTGTCATTATTTATTTTCTATAGCTATGACTGAACAGGTGCAATAGCTGTATTTGGAGTCCAAACAGATGTTTTTAAAATGGAATTGCCACATCCCTACTTCTGGAATATCAGGTTGGTACAGCAGCTATAGATGGACTAAGGAAAAGTTGCTGCATCCTAATATAAGGGTCAGAATCCAGGAAGGAAACTACAAATAAAAAAAAAGTCAGTACTAAATTCATTGATTAAATTTGTTCATTATGAACAGTGCCTGGTATTCTACAAATATATAACAAGGCAAAACGTGAAATCCTGGCCTCACTGAAGTCAATGGCAAAACTTCCATTGACTTTAATGGAGTCAGGATTTCACCCAATTGGAGGAGTTCACAATATATAAGACTCCAGTCCTGTACTGAGAACCAAAAATTCCTGCCCCACAAAGAAGCTCACCAAAGTCAATGGAATTCTGGGCAGACACAAGGATCCGGCTGCATGGATTATTTTAGCCAAGTCTAAACTAAACAGGACCACTTTTCTTATGCCAGGTCTACACTACAAACTTTTGCTAGCATAGCTATGTCAGTTAGGGTAAGATCAGCTGTGATTTGTGACCTATAATAGTTGTGCCAGCAAAAGCCTCTAGAGTTTCATACTGAGCTTTTGTTGGTATAACTTATTTCATTTGGGGGTTTGTTAGAATAAATGTGCAGTTTTGCTAGTATAAGCAGTGCCCACAGTAGGAGTGTTTTGCTGCTAGTGTATAAAGGGATAGCTATACCAGCAAAGCATTCCTACTCTAGACCTGGCATTATTAAATTTACATTAAATCATGGGATAGTGCAGGAGTGGTATGACAAAAAAAAACGAGAAAGGAAGAGGTGAAATGAGGAATGCAATTTTTCTTTATCATTGAATTACTATGACGGTTTTTCTCATTTAAATGTAAGTAACGTGTAATTAAAATGCATGGGAGTGGCACTGCCTATCATGCTGATCATTATTGACTCATTGTTGCCTTGTGTTCCCAAGTCTGTCTGTCTTCTCCTGTCTTATACTTCCATTGTAAGCTCCTTGGAGAAGGATGGTCTTTTTTTCTGTGTTTTTGCAGTCTAGCACAATGAGGTCCTGGTCAATGACTGGGGCTCTTAGGCAGTACCATAGTACAATTAATTACTGGTTGACAGCTAGATGAAAATCAGTGAGTTTTGAGTAGATACTTGATATTTTTAAAATTTCAATTAAAAATAGAAAAAATCAGGGAAATGTTCTTACATTTTAATAAGCTCCTGTTGTGAAGGCAGATAGAGAGGTCGCGTAATATTTACAGTTTGTCTGCATGGGAAGGTTACACGGTATAATGTATGGTGTGAATTTTAACTGCAATAGTTATAGTGGACACTGTTATTCTGATATGAGTGCTTTTTTCTGGTTTAGCTTATATCGCTTTGGCAAAAAAACAAAACAAAACAAACAAACAAAAACTCGGTGGGTCTACGCTACAAAGTTTTGCTGGCATAGCTGTGTCCGCTAATAGTGTGGGGAAAAAAAATTACCCCTTCTGGCTGACATAACTATTTTGGCAAGACCCCCAGCATAGATGTAACTATACCGACAGAAGAATGCTTCTGTTGGCAAAGCTAATGTCATTTGGAGAGGTGGCCAGCAGAGCTCCTCCTGTCTTACACCGCTTTTATATCAAGGGTTGCTGCCAGTATCGCTACACCAGCCAAGGCTCTGTAGCGTAGACAAGTCCTCATAGTGTCCACACAGGGAGCTATACTATAGCAGGTTAACTACCTGTATAATTATACTTTCCCATATAGACAAGCCCACAGGAGCAAAGAAGCTATAGGAAGACAAGACCACAGCAGAGAAGCTAAATGAATTCTTTGCATCAGTCTTCACTGGAGAGGATGTGGGGGAGATCTCCATACATTAGCCATTCTTTTTAGGTGACAAATCTGAGGAACTGTTGCAGATTGAAGTGTCAAAAGAGGAGTTTTTGGAACAAGCTGATAAACAACACATATTCACCCAAACCACCCAAGAGTTCTGAAAAAACTCAAATATGAAATTGCAGGACTACTTACTGTAGTATGTAACCTATCAGTTAAATCAGCCTCTGTCCTAGATGACTAGAGGGTAGCTAATGTAATGCCGATTTGTAAAAATGGCTCCAGAGGCAAACCTGGCAATTATACAGGTAAGCCAAACTTCAAAACTAGGCAAATTGGTTGAAATGATAGTAAAGTACAAAATTATCAAACACACAGATAAACATGGTATGTTGGAGAACAGTCAGTGCGGCCTTCGTAAAGGAAAATCATGCCTCGCCAATCTATTAAAATTCTTTGAGGGTGGCAACAAATATGTGGACAAGGGTGATCCGAGAGATATAAGGCTCTTAAGTAAACTAAGCAGTCATGGGATAAGAAGGAAGATCCTTTCCTGGATCGGTAATGGGTTAAAGGACAGGAAACAAAGGGCAGAAATAAATGGTCAGTTTTCACAACAGAGACAGATAAACAGTGGTGTCCCACAAGAATCTGTACTGGGACCAGTACTGTTAAACACATTCATAAATGATCTGAAAAAAGGGGGTGTGTGTGAACAGTGAGATGGCAAAATTTGCAGATACAAAATTACTCGAGATATTTAAGTCCAAACCTGACTGCAAAGAATTACTAAAGGATCTTACTAAATTGAATGACTGGACAACAACAGAAGATGAAATATAATGTTATTAAGTGCAAACAAATGGATGTTGGAAAAAATAATCCCAATTATACATACAAAATCACAGGTTCTAAATTAGCTGTTACCACTCAAAAAAGATATTGGAATCATTATGGTTAGTTCTCTGAAAATATCTGCTCAACATGCAGCAGCAGTAAAAGAAACCATCAGAATGTTAGGAAACTATTAGGAAAGGGATAGATAATAAAACAGAAACTATAACAATCCAACTATCTAAATCCATGGTATGCCCACACCTTAAATTGTGCGTGTGGTTCTGGTCATCCCATCTTTAAAAAGATGTATTAGAATTGGAAAAGGTACAGAGAAAGGCAACAACAATGTTTAGGGGTAGAACAGCTTCCATATGAGAAGAGATTAAAAAAACAGGGACTGTTTCATCTTAGAAAAGAGATGACTAATGGGGAACATGATAGAGATGTATAAAATCATGAATGGTGTGGAGAAAGAGAACAAGCGTTATTTACCACTTCACATAACACAACTAGGGGTCACCCAAATAAATTAATAAACTGCAGGTTTAAAACAAACAAAAGGAAGTGTTTTTTTGCACTGGGCACAGTCAATTCATTGCCATGGAATACTGTGAAGGTCAGAAGTATAATGGAGTTAAAAAAAGAATTTGATGCTTTGATGCCATCAATGGCTATCAACGAAGATGGTGAGAGATGCCACATCATGTTCCAGGTGTTCCTAAACCTTCAACTTCCAGAAACTGGGGCTGGACAACAGGGGATGGATCACTCGAAATTACTTTGTTCTGTTCATTCCCTCTGATGCATCTGGAACTGGCCATTGTCAGATGACAGGACAGCAGGCTAGATGGACCATTGACCTTACCCAATATAGTTGTTCTTATGTTCTGAAGATGTAAAGTGTGGCATGAAGAAAAGGCTCAGAGTCTTTCAGAAAGAGATGAAGGGGCAAGACCATCTATGTAATTTTAAAGCAGATATATTTGTTGCTAGAGTTTGAGCCTTGAAGCCAGTATCAATTATATCACCTTCCCCCTGCCCTCCAAATGCTCATGGACTCTTGGACCAATGCTTTCTGGACCCTGCCCCAAAGATATACATTGCTGTTTTTGGTAACGCCCTAAGTTAAAAAACAAAGCAAAAAAATTAAATAGGAAATAGATCAATATTTGTTGCATGTGTCACAAATCAACCAGCACCAGAAAATTAAAAGTTACCACTATCTCCCACTTACATAGCTGTGAAACAATACAAAAAAGTAGCCCTATGTAATGGAGAAGTAAGAGCTAAAAGGAAATTTCCTTCTTTTTGTTGTTTTTATCACACCTAAATTGTTTATTGAACTTTGAGTCTGCTGCTACAGTTACAATGAAAATTTCCATTATGAACCTTAAATCAGTGAACAACATATATGAAAATATGTTTATAATTACCAATCTTTTACAAGTGCCAGTTCAAAAAGATTTGCCTTGGACCCCAAATAAGAAATATTTCATAACTTTCTGGAAAAACATTTTTAAAATTTCAGTAAATTCCAGAGAAATAATCTGTGTGTTTATAGGTTTACACTGTGACTCCCTTATTTCTATTGGTAAGGAGTTACTCAGTTAAGTACCAGTTTGAATAAAGAGTTTATAGTCTGGCTCATAATTAAGATTAGAACACCAACCATTCCTGACTTAATATAAGAAACTTTCCTCATTATGGACTGTCATACATAGAAAATAAGTTTTAAAAAATACCTTGCACTTCTACAGCATTTTTGAACCACAGATCTCAAATTATTTTTCAAGGGTGGGTAAGTGTTAATATTTCCATTTTCCAGACAGGGTAGTTGAAGCACAGAGGTTACTGGTTCTTGCCCATGGTCATATGGTGAGTCAGTAGCAGAGACTTCAGAGCCCTCTCTTTTTCTCCCCCCTTGAAAGTAATACCTCACGTCACCAGCAGTTGCCTTTACCTTTTTCTTTTAAAACCTGTATTATTTTAAGTAAAAAACAAACGAACCAAAAACCAGGTAAGCACTTAAAATGCTTAATACTTAAAATGCGAACACCCAGTCTCCGGGGATAGAGGGAATTCTTTTTAAAAAGCTCTCTACTGCAACCTATTGATATTTATAGCTCAATCTCCCCTTTTTCAGGTACAGCTGTTGATTTCTAAACGAGTGATTATGACCCAAACCAAGAAGAATTTAAAGAAGGGCAGAGACTCAACCTTAACTTTCTCTGGCGTGTGTATGGAATAGCTGTATGCACTCGAGTGTGTACGTGTAGGATGGGGACTGGTGGAAGGGAACACAAGCTGCTAGGGGAAGACTGGATTGTTTTCGCTGCTTGCGCCCGCCCTCTGCCCTGTACTATGGAAACTGTATTTTTTCAACTTTACATTCAAAACAGATGACTTCAGCTGCATAACGTAGAGACACATTCATGTCTCGATGACATTCAGAACAGAAAATTAAAAACAAGAATGTTTGTCTGACCTCCTGCCCCCTCCCAAGCATACGCAAGAGAGAAGCTTTTGAGAGTGGGTCTAAGAAGGGAGAAGATATGGCTGTGATTAAAAGCAGCCTGGGTTGGAGGTTTTCAACAAATACTTTTTTCTTTATCCCAAGACACTTATTGTACCTTTCCCTTTCCCCACCACGGTGTGTTATATGTTGCATGCTTTAAAACGAGCAATTATTTTGATGTCTTCTGTCACGGGGGCTATACATACACCCACCATCACGGAGTTTGTCTGGTCCCCTTCTGTTCCCCTTCCCCACCCCCAGAGGCCGTACAGCTCACCAGACCCCCTCTTCCCCACCCAGGGCCCCCCTCCCCATAATTAACACACGCACCGTCTTCTCTGGTGGTTCCCACTCAGTCCCCCACCGCCTCCTCCCCCATACACACACACATCACAGATCATCTCCGGTTCCCACTCTTTCTCCACCCCCTACACACCCACCGTACAGCTTGCCAGGTCCCTCTGTTCCCGATCGCCCCCTCCCTACCCACACGCATCATAGACCTTGTCTGGTTCCCAGCTCCCCCCTCTGTTGAATCCCCACGCATAGAAGAGAGCAGAGAGCTTTGCTGGTCTCCGTGCTTCTCTGCCCCCCCCCCCGAAGTGCAATGGGACGGGGCCAGCAGCTGGTAAATCACCCCCGCTTCTATAATTGCGCCCCTACACCTTCCGGCGTCAGTAAAAACCAGGGGCAGACTGATCCCGGCAGATTGAGTCCTCGGCAGCGGTGTGTGTAACTCCGGTGAGATGCCTCATCCTGCTTCTCGTAAACAAGCAGGGACCGCCTCTCATTGAAAGCTGCTCATCAGCTGGGGCTTTGCCCGAGGGGGAGTCGGGCCGGTGCTCTCCCGCTGCACAAAGCGCCACCGTCCAACGTAGCCGTGGAAAACAGAGCCACGGCGATCGACACGGGCAGTGGTTGGAAAAACATGGACTCGTGGTGTGCACCTTCCTCACCACCAGGAAAGGAAAGCAGGCTGCAAAGCAAACACCCTGCGGCCGGAGTGTAAACACGGCGGGGGGAGGTGAGGCTACACGCCCGCCCCCCCGTCACAACTCATTACTGAATTGCCTCTGTGTGCGCTAATCCCCCAGTGCGGCTGGCTTTCGCAGGGAAGCACGAACGCCGCCCTTCCACACAGCCCATGTGAAACACGGCCATCAATGAATGGGTTTAATTAAACACGAGCAACGCGCCGCCCCCTCCGGTCTCCACTCTCCAGGCGGCACTGCCTCGCTACGCGCACAGCCACCGTGCAAAACAAGCCCCTGAGCAATGGCAAAGTGCAGCAGCCCCCCTCCCCGCCCCCGACTCTCCTCCGCTTTGCGTAAGGGGGGACGCCGCGAGCGAACGCGTGAAAGGGGGCGGGCGAGGCTAGAGGTCTGGGCGCAGCTGCGTGGGACGGGCTGCGGGAGAGCGGGAGGAGGCGGCGAAGCGGCCGGGAATGCCCACCTGCTAATGATTTGGGGCGGCCAAGGGGGCTGGGAGGCCCGGGTGGCCGGTGAAGTGGGAGGCCGTGGGGGAAGAACTAGCGAGCTCCAGTGTGTGTGTGGACGCGGGGCCTCCCCAGGGGATGGGGCAGGCGCTCGCTAGCCCGGAGGCCAGACAAGTTGTGATGCGCGCGGGGGGCTCGGGCGAGCTGGGGTGTGTGGGTGCCCGCATGATGCGGGGAGAGAGGGAGGCGTGCGGCCGTGGACACGGAGGGACCGAGCCCGCTTGGAGAGGCGCGGGGCCGGCCAACTTTGGTGCGGGCGGGGAGGACGCGGCCGACAAGCAGAGGGCAGCTCCGTTGCCTGGGGGATACACGGGAGGAGCAGGCAACGCCATCGAGCTTTATTGCCATGGCAGGCTACACACACGTTCCCAAAGCGTGAACGCTAGTCTCCGCAGGTATCTGTCAGTCTGTCCGGGGCAGGACTTCCCCGTCTGGGCTTCGCTCCCCCCGCCCCTCATCACTAGCCGCGTTCGCGCTCGCTGCGGGCGGCAGATGGGGTGGGGGGGACACAAGAAGGTGGCCGGTTAGATGGCTACATGGCCCCCTCTGCCACCTTCGGTCCATGCGCCCTCTTGCTTTGGAAGAAAATGGTCCAGCCTTGATAGTGGGCGGAAAGCGTCCCCTCCGCTTCCAGCCCTGGAGTAGTAAACAGCGGCCCGCCCCAGGCGCCTGCCACGGCTACACACGCGCGGAAATCCCCCTCTCCTTTTTTCACCCCCGGTGCATGGTCAAGTCACGGATGATCCTGCACGGGGTGGGTGAGAATCAGCTGGAGCCTGCGCCCCGCTAACGTGACCTTTCGCTGACAGCGGGGCTCCGCAGCCCCGCGCCCGGCTCGCCTCTTTTTATGGGCGCTTCAGCCTTGCTAGCGCGGGGTTTTTAGGCAAGCGCCCGCGTGCGCGGCTCTGGCGGGGGGAGGCCGGGCCCGGCGGCCAGCTCGCGTGCGTGGAAGGGGGGGAGGAAGTGGGGTGGGCGGGAAAAGCAGCCGAGGTTGAGAGGGGAGGGTGGGAGGCGCAAACAACCCAATCACAGCCCGCCTCTCTCGGCTCGGTGTCCTCCCCCCCGCGCTGATTGGCGCCCGGCGCTGTCCCTTCCCCGGCGCGGCCCCCAATGCCGTAGGAAGCTGGCGGCGGAGGGGTGGCCGCTCCCCCTCCGGGTTGTCTGGGTGTGTGTGCGCGCCAGCGTCTCGGTAACTCAGCGGGTCACGTGTTGTTTTGCTCTTTAGTTCAGCCCCGGGTGCGCAATGTGTTACTTACCGCTAAACTCTTATCCAGGCAGGCGGCAAGCCCGCAGGAGCCGGAGAGCGGCGGCGGTGGCGCCCGGGATCTAGAGGACCTTGGGCGGCAGCGGCAGCAGCAGACACCGCCTGCACGGGGGAAGCCGGGGCGCCGGCAGCACCCCCCCGCCCCGAGCTGTATAGAGGAGCCGGGGAAGACCTCCCCCTCCAGCCGGTGCCAGGGGGCTAAGAGCCCGGCCGCCCCTGCCCCGCGCGCTGGGCTGGGGATGGCGAGCCCCACGCTGCTCGGGCTGCTGCCCCCCCTGCACTCCCCTCCGGGTCCCAACCTCAACAACAACAACAACCACCAGAGCGTGAGGAAGTGCGGCTACCTGCGCAAGCAGAAGCACGGCCACAAGCGCTTCTTCGTGCTGCGGGGCGGCGGCGGCGGCGAGGAGCAGCCCGGGGCGGGGGGCGCGCGGCTGGAGTACTACGAGAACGAGAAGAAATGGAAGAACAAGTCCGGGGCCCCCAAGCGGGTGATCGCGCTGGATTCCTGCCTCAACATCAACAAGCGGGCGGACGCCAAGCACAAGTACCTGATCGCCCTCTACACCAAGGACGAGTATTTCGCCGTGGCGGCCGAGAACGAGCAGGAGCAGGAGGGCTGGTACCGGGCCCTCACCGACCTGCTCAACGAGGGCAAAGCCGCCTGCCAGGGCTCCCCGCTCCGCCACCTCTCCTCGCCCTTCTCTTCCCCCTGCAGCGCCGCCGCCGCCGCCTCCCTGGCCGGCGCCTGCGAGGACCTCAACTACGGGCTGATCACCCCGGCCAGCGCTGCCTACCGGGAGGTCTGGCAGGTGACGCTCAAGCCCAAGGGCCTGGGCCAGAGTAAGAACCTGACGGGCGTGCACCGCCTCTGCCTCTCCGCCCGCACCATCGGCTTCGTGCGCCTCAACTGCGAGCTGCCCTCGGTCACGCTGCAGCTGATGAACATCCGCCGCTGCGGCCACTCCGACAGCTTCTTCTTCATGGAGGTGGGGCGGTCGGCGGCCACCGGGCCCGGCGAGCTGTGGATGCAGGCGGACGACTCGGTGGTGGCGCAGAACATCCACGAGACCATCCTGGAGGCCATGAAGGCTCTGAAGGAGCTGTCCGAGTTCCGGCCCCGCAGCAAGAGCCAGTCCTCCTCGTCCTCCTCCTCCGGGGGCGCCGCCGGGCCCGGCGGCCTCGGCACCTCCTCCACCCACCCCATCACCGTGCCCGGCCGCCGGCACCACCACCTGGTCAACCTGCCGCCCAGCCAGACCGGCTTGCTGCGCCGCTCCCGCACGGACAGCCTGGCGGCCGGGGCCGGCGCCAAGGGCAGCCCGGGCCGGGTGCGGACGGCCAGCGAAGGGGACGGCTGCAGAGCCGGCTCGGTCGCCGGCAGCCCCATGAGCCCCGGGCCGGTGCGGACCGCCTTGAGCCGCTCGCACACTCTCAGCAGCGGCGGCAGGCCGGGGGGGAAGCTGGGACCGGTGCCCCCCGGGGGCGGCCTGCAGAACAGCCGCTCCATGTCCATGCCCGTCTCTCACTCGCCCCCCTCCGCCACCAGCCCCATCAGCCTCTCCTCCAGCAGCGGCCTCGGCTCCGAGCCCCCCCACCCGCACCAGCCGCATCGCCCGTCCAGCGGCAGCGCCTCCGCCTCCGGCTCGCCCAGCGACCCGGGCTTCATGTCCTTCGACGAGTACGGCTCCAGCCCGGGCGGCGACCTGCGGCCCTTCTCCACCGCCAGCAACCGCAGCAACACGCCCGAGTCCGTCGCCGAGACCCCCCCGGTGCGGGAGCTCGGGGCGGGCGCGGAGCTCGGGGCGGGCGCGGAGCTGTACGGCTACATGGCCATGGAGCGGCCGCACGGCGGCCGGCTCTGCTACCGGCCCTGCCCGGAGTCGGCGGGGGACAAGGGCCCCAGGAAGCGGACTTACTCGCTGACCACGCCGTGCCGCCAGCGGGCCGCCCCCCCGCAGGTCTCCTCCGCCTCCCTGGACGAGTACACCCTGATGCGGGCCACCTCCGCCGGCAGCTCCGGCCGCCTCTTCCCCGCGTGCCACGCCGCGGCCTCCCCCAAAGTGACCTACACCCCCTACCCCGAGGACTACGGCGACATCGAGATCGGCTCCGGCGGCAGCAGCAGCAGCACCAACCTGGGGCCGCCGGCGGGGAGCGGCGGCGGCGGGGACGACGGCTACATGCCCATGACCCCCGGGGTGGCCGCGGCCTTGGGGCCGGGCAGCCGGGCCGGGGACGACTACGTGCCCATGAGCCCCACCAGCGTGTCGGCTCCCAAGCAGATCCTACAGCCGCGGGGCGGGGCGGGCGGCGGCTCCAAGACCAGCTCCCCCGCGGAGAGCTCACCGGACGACAGCGGCTACATGCGCATGTGGGGCGGCTCCCGCCTGTCGGTGGAGAGCTCGGACGGGAGGCTGAGCAGCGGGGACTACATCAGCATGTCCCCGCGGGAGCCCCAGCACGGCCCGCCCGACGACTTCTTCGCCCCGGGGCCGGGCGGCGGGGAGCCCCCCAAGGCCGCCTACGCCAGCAGCTCCCTGCCCCGCGCCTGCCCCGGCCAAGAGCCGGCCAAGGACCGCGACCAGTACGTGTTCATGAGCTCCCCGGGCAGGCCGATCCCGGACGAGCCGGCCTGCGACGCGCGCCCCGCCGCCCCCTCCAGCCACACGGTGCCTTCCCCGCTGCGGCACAGCCGGACCGAGAGCTTCCTGAGCCAGCGGGGCCCGCGGGCCGTCCGGCCCAGCCGCCTCTCGCTGGACGCGCTGCGGACGCTGCTGCCCAGCATGCACGAGCACCCCTTGCCGCCCGAGCCCCACAGCCCCGGCGAGTACATCAACATCGACTTCGGGGAGGCCGCCGCCGACTCGCCGCCCTCGCTGCCGCCCGACAGCCCGGCCTCCTCGCTGGGCTCGGGCGCCGGGCGGCGGCGTTCGCCCCTCTCCGACTACATGAACATCGACTTCGGCTCGCGGGCGGGGCCGGGCCCGGGGGGCTCCCTGGAAGCGCTCTCCCCGGACTCCGGCTCCAGCAGCGGCCGGCCCGACGGGCGCTACCTGCAGGCGGCGGTGGGGGTGGCCTGCCTGTCCAGCCCGCCGGCCGGGGGGGATTACACCGAGATGACCTTCGGCATGGCCACCACCCCGCCCCAGCCCATCTCCCAGAAGCCAGAAAGTGCCCGGGTCACCAGCCCCACGGGCGGGGTGAAGAGACTCACCCTGGTCGGGGTGGAGGCGTTCATCCTCTCCAGCCCCCCCCCGGACCCCAACCGCGGGGCCAAGGTCATCCGGGCGGATCCCCAGGGGCGCCGGCGGCACAGCTCGGAGACCTTCTCCTCCACCACCACTGTGACCCCCGTGTCCCCTTCCTTTGCACATAACCCCAAAAGGCACAACTCGGCCTCTGTGGAGAACGTGTCTCTCAGGAAAAGCGAAGGCCTGGAGGAGGAGCAGGGCAGCCCCATGTGCCGGGAGACCTCCGCCGGCTTCCAGAACGGCCTCAACTACATCGCCATAGACGTGGTGGATGGGAGCCTGGCAAACTGTGACAGAGTCAGACCCAAAGGCAGGCACGCCCTGAATGGGGACAGCAATGGAGTGGAGACGAGCGCCTATGCCAGCATAGACTTCCTCTCCCGCAACTTGAAAGAAGCAACAGCTGTGAAAGGTGAGTGTAGGTCGTTCACACAATGTGCTATATGTTATTTGCATTTCTAACTATGGTATGTTGCCATGCAGGGCATGGTTTCTCTCTCTCTCTCAGCTCTGTAAACTTTCCAAGTAAAACATCAAGTAGTAAATCATCCCTGAGGGACCTCATGGTATCTGTATACAAGGAAACACTTAAATGTTCAGTGTTTCCTCCTCACTCTTAAATCCTGTTGCATTGAGTGCACTTCTTGGCACAGGAACAGAAACCAGTAAGTACACAGTTCTGTATTTTGGACATGCTACAGAGCTGCAGTTATCTAACGTTTTTCAAAGTATCCAAAAAGCAGGTAGTCTTAATGCAGCTTCCAACGAATGCTTAAGAATTCATAACACTTGAGTTAAAAGACAGGGAAGAGGCCCATCAGGTTACCAACAGATCCTTAGCCATCTCAGTTATTTTGACCTGTTGTGGAAGTTTTGCCATAGGGCTGCAGTGACCATGTAAAAACTGATCTTTTCAGAAGTCATGGCGTGTATGACCTGTTACGTAATGTTTTGCGAATTTTGTTTAAAAGCCTACCTTAGAGTGATGTGTAACTAAACGGCTGCTGGAAGTTGAATCACAGTTAATGGCCAGTTGCTTGGCTTGCTTTGTAAATGGATCTTAAAGGCAGGGTGCTTGAATATAAAAATTACTCTAAACCATCTAAAGCTTAATTTGAGAGAGAATTTCTGTTTTAATCATGTATCTGTTCCTTTACAGAGGTGCTAGCTAGGCTATAGAAAACTTCCTAGCAAGAGGGAAAGTCTATGCTACAATTGAGGAGGCCAGGAACAGACAATATGCCAAGGATTAAAAGTTAATGATTGATACACCATAGGGAACCACTTTACTATTGCACCAGGGCATTTTTAACCTCAGTGTACCTATAAGCTGTAATATGTCTTTATAGGCCTCAGGAGCTGAAATGACAGGGGTGAATAACCTTTCAAGGCTTTGCTTCTGACGTTTATAGTTTTGATACTGGTAATCAGTTATAAGTAAAAAGTGGCCATTTCTGACAGCCCCTTGTAGAGGTTTTTGTTCCATTGATCAATGGCTGGTTGATTTTTCAAGAAGAAAATATGATTCCTTTTGATAGGAAGTGCACAAACATGGAAGAGATGAAAGCGGAGACACTCACCATATGTAGAGCAAGCTTTGAACCTAATTGTGAGGATTGTTGATAAAATGTCAACATTTTACAAGGTGAACATGAACACTTACACTGAATGGGAGAGTTAAGGACAGAGACAGACTTGTCAGTTATCTGTAGTTTTCCTTAAGTTGGTTTCAGTATTTAAATGTTTTGTCATAAATCAGCGTGAATACTACCATTATTGGTTACATTTCCTTATATGTAAAAAAAAAAAAAAAACTGGCTGTGGTTTGTACATTAGAATTTGTTTAATAAAATGAGCTCTCTTGTACTTAGTTGTAAATGGAGTTTATCAATAATGGAGTTTTGCTTGACCCACCCATAGCCCCCAACTGCATAACAAACCCATGTTGGGGAATCGCCACTTGTCTTGCACATTATCCTCTAATGGCTGACCTGAAAGGGAACTCAGTGGGGTAGAGAAGGGGAAGTGAGAACCTGGACCGGATTAAAATGCTCCCAAACATCCAGATTGGATTAAACCTGGAAATTCCATTCAATTAGCTAAGGGGGAAACTGTCACACTGCAGCTCTGATAAAATTAACAAAAAGATAATATAATAAATATAGATAGCAACATGAATTTAGAGAATGATGAATGGTGGGGAGAGTTTTTAAGCTTTATTTTCTTTTGTGTGTGGTCTTCCATTTCCTGTTTCTTATATGCATGTGTCTGTGCAGTGTAGATCAGCATCTTTGGGTGCTGAGCTGACTGTAGGAGGCACAGCTGATGGCTATTTCTGCCATTCAGTTTCCCTGAAAAAGGTGTGTCTGTTGCCTGTAGATACACTCATTCTATTCAGGAAGAAGTGTAGCAAATTTCAGGACAAATAGGTAGGAAACAGTTTGTATAACTGTTGATTAGTGCTCCAGGTCATACTTTGAAGTGGAGGTTGTATGTTACAGGTATTTGTAGTGAGCTAATTTGAAACAGAAAGAGCAGTTTGATTAGGAAAGTGCAAATATATTACCGTAGTAACTTAATGCGTAAGTACAGCAATGGGCTATTGAGCCACGCTATTAACATTTACAACTCCTGAGCTGCTATTTTGGTTTTGTTTACATAACCACATTGAAGTTTGTTTACAATACTATTACTGCTGCTACTTAAAGATCACCAGTACCATTCACAGTGGAATGTAAAGTTCTCAGAATCTTGATTTTTAAGATTAACAGGATTTTCATAATTCACGTACAGATTACAGAAAAAATAAATATATATATTTTATGCATACCTGTTTCTGGTTTAACTCTTGTTTGTTATTTTAACACAGTGGCAGTTCAGAACAATTTGGCTACATTTTACTGATGAGTTAAATAAACGGATGTTACTATATACAGTTCACCATGGAGGTAGCCTTTATTATATGTGATGAGCATTGTTTTCTTTGCTGTTTTTACTAATTTTTTACTGAATCACTAAAGCTATTGAGTGGGAATTAACGTCTTCTTAGCTTTGAAAGGATAAAACCAACAATTTTGTTTGGAGTAATTTTAAAACAAATGTATGGTTCTTCAAAAAAAAAAAAAAAAACCAACACGAAGCGCTCCTGAATACATATCTTCAGAAAAAGAAGTTCATTCTGTTGGTTTCTCAGGAAATTAATATTTCAGTTAGTGTTTAAAAAAAGAAGAAAGGTAAAACCTTAGTTCAAATACTTCCCCTTATCTGTAGATGAAGATATATATTTTATTATGTAGCTAAATATTGTGTTCGAGTTTTTTGTCCTATTTAACAAAGACATTTATTCATGTGCCTTTGGTTTTCATTAGTAACTTGCCTGTGTGTTTTAAGGAATAATGTGTTTTTTGAATTTTGGACCAGTGTCATCCTGTGATGATGAGAGCAGGCTAACAAAACCAAAATAGCAGAAAACCGAACACTAAAAAGATCATTTGGAATTTATTAGTTAATTTAGTTCTGCTGCACTCTGAAAGTGTGCAGGCATCTGACAGTCTTAACAAGTGTTTGCCTTTTTCTGAAATACAGATGAAATAGTGCTTTACTAAATAGCTGGAAACTCTTTTTTTTATATATGCTGATTATGAATTAGCATTCAGCTTTCTAAGTATGAAATAACAACTCCTTTGTAAAAGAAATTATGTGTGAACTACTGTATATATTTCCTTATTTATGGAAACGTTTTCACCCAGTTCTTCATTTGGTGTAAATTGTTCATTACGTTGGAGTTCTGCCAAATTACACCAACTGAAGATCTGACCTTTTGAGTGAAATCCTGACTCCATTAAATCCAAAATTACTAAAGACCTCCGTGGAGTCAGGATTTCACCCTTTGATTTTCCATCCTGCAATCTTTCAGCAAAATTCCCATTAAGTTCAGTTGTAATTATGCTTAAGTATTGACTGACTTGGAAGTTTTTTGCCTGCAAGGATATTAAAATTAGGACCATTATCTTTGTTTTTCCCAAAAGCCACATGTTCTCTGAACATTTTTGAAGTTTTTTCCCCTAGTTCTGGAAACGTTTGTCTTCCAAAGTGTGACAGCAAAACATGATAGTAACTACCTACCTTTGAGGAGCAGTTGATTGTTTTTCCCTTCTTGTCTTTCATTTATTTAAAAAGGTGGTCAAGTAAAGTAGCATTCTCTGAAAATAGGTAACAAACTGTATGACTAGCTCATAATTGTTGTAAGGGTTTTATGTTTTATACTGTTTAAGAATATTCATATCTAGAAAAAAAATTCACTTAGTTAAAATTGAAACTCTGATTTACTTTTTTCCTTTGTGCTTAGTTTGGGCAATAAAACTAGAGAAGTCAGTTTCATTTTTTGGTTCTTATATACTGATTGCCACAATGTTTTGGTTCAGAAACTGCAGGGGATTGTTTTAATTGCTTTTATCAAAGAAAAATAAATCTTTTGATCAAAATGTCTTGTTACTTTTATGTAAACATTCAAATATAGCTTTGTAAATCTTCTTAGAAGCGTAACTTTTTTTAGTATATTGAGTGCCATGCAGTGGGCTATACACCTCAGAATTAATAGATTCAAAGACTGGCTAACTTCTTATATCTGATACGGCTGTTTAAAATTTAAAAGTTCCAGTTTCACCTTAGATGCTATGTTGGAAAACAAGCTGCTGCTCTTTCGGATTGCATTGTACTAGAGGTAAAATGGAATAGCTAGGTAACAAATCTGGCAGCGTAATCCATAAAATACAAACTGCAAACTATAAGTTTTGTAAAATTAAATGAGACTGCTGACTTCTTTAACAATTCATTTTCAATTGTTTTAATTATATGGATGTCAGATTTTAAAAAAATGAGATTAAAATACCAAAACCCATAAATGTATTTGACATTTATTTCTCATTATGGCTTAAATTATATTTAGTTACACTAAACATTTGAAAATTGTCATGGTTACTTTGAATCATTTAAGATAAATAGTTATAGGCTAAGTTGAATGGTGGGTTTTGTTCTAAAGTGAACCAGGACAGTCATTGCTCAAGGCAGAGGAAATGCTTAGGTTGATTGTTTCTGACAACTTGATTTCTTTCAAGATAGCTGCAGAGACTAACATTCATTTGTGTTGTAAGTAAAATATATAAAGGCATGTATGAACAGAAAGAGCATTAGGACATACTTTGCATGTATTCCTCTTCTCCCCTACAAGGAGGAGGATTCTTTGTGATGGTTTTACTAGTATTTGCTGCTATTTTTATTTCAGTATAACTAATGATATTTATTGAAGCTGGTCTAAAAATTGAAACATGGCATGTGTATACAGAAAAATTACACTGTAGTCAATTTAAGTAGTGGATTGCTTTCCATGTTAGGAAGTTAAAGTATTGTATATACAATCCAGGTATTTTCAGTTTAAACCAAATTTTCTCAAAAGCAGCAACAACACTTAACAAAATGTCTGTCTTTTCTATCTCGCAAACAAATCCTAAAGAAATCCTTTAAAAGATATTCATGTGGTGTAATGTCATATCATGTTTTGTGTGAGCGAAAGTTGCAGGATTAGGTTCTTAGGGCCTGATCTAAAACTCACTGAGATACATAGAAATTCCCTCCTCTCCCCCCCCACTTCTTTATTGGGTCTGCATAAGGATAAAAATACGTAACTGATTGGTCAACTTAATAGATAGCATGTATAGCAACTTACTTTTTAGGGAGGAGTAGAAGCGCATCCTGCTCCTAATGCGTAGGCAGCTAGACAGGGATGCTTAGCATGTTATTGGATGTTTTCTAAACAATATGCATTATTATGTGGAGACTAGTCTGCTAAGTTACATATTCATTCACATACATGCAAATGTGTTTTCTGTTGGTACTGTATGAAAACCTGCTAAAAATAACTTGATTTTATCAAAAGTGGAGAAGTTTGTTTTTAAACTTGAATCTAATGCACAACAATCTGTTTGGAAATACCTTTAAAGAAACATAGGCCCAGGAAAACAGTCCCAGAGTTTATCCTGTTTTTTCCCATATCGGTTTGTAAAGTCCATATAATTCTTTTTCCAAAACAAATGTTTAAATTTTTTCTAGCATAATGGCAGCGGTTCTGCACTGTGTGGAAATATCCGCACGCAAAAAAGTCAGTGTTTGAACGCAGTGAGGGGTAAATGCGTTCTTTTTTGAGGATCAGTATCTTCCATTGTTGCATGTAGTGTTGTTGTAGCCGTGTTGGTCCCAGGATATTAGAAAGACAAGGTGGGTGAGTTAGTATCTTTTGTTGGACCAACTTCTGTTGGTGAGAAACAAGCTTTTGAGAAGAGCTTTGTGTAAGCTTGAAAGCTTGTGTCTCTCACCAGCAGAAGTTGGTCCAGTAAAAGATACTGCCTCAACCACCTTGTCTTTCTTTTAAGGAAGTAGATTATGATTTCAGCTTTTGAATGAGGAGATATTTTCCAAATGAATATAAACATCTCTGTGAATTTTTAAAAAACTGTTGATAAATTATCTTTTTCAGTTGCAGATGTTGTCACTAGTATGTTTTGCTCTGAATTTAGATAGAGCTTCCATTGTCCTTAAGATATTTTCTGTTAGATTATTATATGTGTTACGGTAGTGCCTAGAGGCTACAATTGAGATCAGGGTGCTATTGTGGTAGGTGCTTTACATGCACGTGGTAAGAGTTCCTATCCCAATGTGCGTACAATCAAATGGAGTAGACAGACAAAGCATGGGTGAAATATTAATATTCTTCACACGTTGTGGCTAATTCCAATAACATGTCTAAGAAATAAACCTTTAACTGAGTTGTAGAAAACCTCATTATATAGCTGATACTGAGATTTGCCTCTGTGTAGGTAATTAACAGTTCAGACACTGAAGCTATACTGTCTTTTTGGGAGTTCATAATTTAACATGCTCTACAGTTTTTTAAAAAGTAGCTTGTGTGCATAGAGGCATGCTCACTGTTATACAATAAGCACAGAATAGCTGTCTGAGTTAGAACCCTGTGTAAATAATCTCTTAAGTATATTTTATTCTAATAAACAGCATGTAGAAATACTTAAACAAGTGAAGGAAAATTCATACAACAGCTACACTGCAAAATACCAAGTAATGTAGTAGCTTGATTTCCACAGATTAGGAGTGAGTCAGTGTTTTGTTTACATTATTTGTCAGTCTCTCCTAGAAGGGAACACTTCCTTCCTGGCAGATGGCAGCCTCAGGGCCATGCACCTGCCATTACAAGCAGTACGCTGTAGTAACCTACCCCAGCCTGACTGTAGACAACGGGCTCACAGCCTAAATAAAATAGGGAACATATTTGGCCTTCAACAAGGAGTTGAAAGATCTTAGGAAAGACAATAGAGGTGGTATACTAAAGAATTGTACTACAGTCTAAAGTAGTCTTCTTTTAGAAGAAGTGTGTAATGAGCCACTTTAAGACAAATTATGATTGAGGAACGTGAACTGTGGCGTCAGGGAGAGGATTTTCTGTTCCCTCTTCCAATAGAGTGATAGCCCACTTTGTCTTTAATAGCTCTGTCTAGGCAGCAAGAACATTCATAATTTAGCTAGATGTGTTGTTAGCAATGTCTGTCAGTAATCTCTATCACCTCGCTCACCTTGTCTCTAGTAACCTGTAGTGGAATGGTTTTCAAGTTGAGTTGGTTTTCTGTGTGAAACTCTCTAGGTTCTTGTAGCTGTGAGAAGGCTGAAATAGTTAGCACAGTCCACTCTGATGCTGTTACGTAGATCCACCCAAAGGTGTACTAAAAAGTAAGAACATCTGTTTTATTATACTGTTGTAAGGCTGTATTTTGGCTGCAGAATACAGTAGAATCTCTAGGTCTTTTGAGTTGCAATACCATCTGTTACCACCATGTCATTGGAGCAATTTTGTTAATTTGACCTTCATTAACTTCTTAGGCATTAAAGTTGTCTTTTTTTAAAGATGGGGTGGGATATTTTTAGTGGGGGAGGAGAGGAAGTTGTTTTTTGTAAATTTAACAAGAACAATCCAAATATTACCCGGAGTTTGTAGAGTATTAAGCAGGATTACATGACACACAGATTAGGCGTTGTTGAACAGTTTGTTTTTATTTGAAGGAGTCAGAAACTGAGGCTTTAATGTGATGCCAAAATAGCAAATTTGCTGATACCAGAAATTTCTTAGAAACAGTAGAACATAATGGCAAACTTTCCATTTCATATAGTGATACTTCAACAATACTTATGTGATTAAATGCTATGGTGATGGGTATAGAATATGAAACTCGTGTTTTGTTTTCATGTGGTGTTGATTTCTAAATCTGTTTCAAGATACAGGCAATCTAAAGTTGAATTGCAATACCACTTGTAGGTATGACTTAGGACAAACACATCAGTAAGTCATTCATTCCAGTAAATTGTAAAATCACATCAATGAAAAATATTAAATTGGATAAAATAAAATCTAATTAATCTTAGGTATGCTTCTCTGATTCAGTTCTCTAGGGAGTATATTATGTAAAAATAATAGCTAATGCAGTCTTTCTGTGCAGTTTAACACCTCTTTAAATTGGTACTTAAAGGATATTGTCAAACTATTCAAGGTGAAAAGTTCCAGAGGGGTAGCCCTGTTAGTCTGTATATAGCAAAATTGAGAGTCCTTTTAGCATCTTAAAGACTAACAGAAGTTTGTAATAGAACTCTTCTTGTTTTTATTTAAGGTGAGGATTTAGAGGCCACCTTTGACAAAGGGTTGTATGCCACCTGGTAGGAAACACTTTCTGGGGCTGTTTAATGAAGAAGACACACACTACTGTAGCACTATTGGGTGAGCACCAGAAAGTAAGAGGGACTAACGTGACTCTTAGTGTCATTCACGGTGACTCATAGTACATGCTTTCATAGTACAAGATGAGTGAAAGTGTGAAAAGTAAGCAAGCACAATAACTGGCAGCATGACACTTGAATGTTGTTTAAACAGCAAGAATAAATCCAAAATTGTCTTATTGGAAGCATCTGATACTTGATATGATTTGTGTGGTTAACAGTGTATTGTGTAATACTTTCACAACAGGATTGGATTTATTCAAACTATTATGTTTTCTACAGTGCTTGAGTTATGTATATAAGTAATTCTAGAACGGGGCAGTGATGTTTCTTCCCATCACAATCTCTTTCTTGTGACTTGAAACTTTTTGAAAATGGCCGGTGCAAAAGCTTTGCTTCCCTTTTTTTATGATCGCACTAGTCAACATTTAAACAGTCCGAGAATGCACTTCAGGGAAGACTTTAAATGGATTAACACTTTTTGTTTGCAGTTGTGTTGGTCCCAGCATACTGGAGAGACAATGTGGGTGAGGTGATATCTTTTATTCAGCCAGCTTCTGGTGATGAAAGAGACAAGCTTTTGAGCTTACATATAGCTCTTCTTCAAATCTGGGAAAGGTATGCAAGAGTGTCATAGCTAAATAAATACAAGGTGGAACAGATTGCTAAGCATAATGAATTACATGTTGCAAGAGACCATTCAGGGTGAAGTGGGCAGTTAACACCTCTGCAGTCCTAGGACAAAGGAGCGGTAGTAGGTTATCCATTGTTGCAGTGATCCAGTGTCTTTATTGAGTCCATGATTTTTAATATCTAGCAAAGTTTCAAATTTAAGCGCCAAGCTTTGGAGATGTTGACTCATTCTTTGAAGGTGTTGAGCAGGTCTTTTGTGAGAAGTGTTTGTTTGCCCATGGGTGAAGATAGTGTTTTTGTTTATCATTTTTCTGAGTTCTTGTTCACGTATTTTAGGCTATGGACTCAAACTCCTTACACAGAGTTTTTCCACTGATAGTCAAAGGGGGGAACTTTTCCTGCATGAGAACTACGAGATTGGGCCATAGTGAATGCAGTAATCCTTATGAAATGCAGTTATATTCAATTGTATTGTAGTAATCTATTTTTAATTTTGTACAGCACATAGATTTTAAAATGACAAAACTGCTATATTGGGGACTAGACCTACATCTTTCATGCCAAGTTTCAGTCTTGAACAAATATTTCTGACCAAATTTTAACCCTCTAAAATGCAAAGTATGTAGATATACTGAGTGAATATTAACTTATAATGATTATAGTCTCCTGACACAAAAAGAAGGAAAAACCAGGGCTTTGTCATAGCACAAAATGCAAAACTCCAATCATTTTACAAAAAGAGCCTTGGTGCTCTAGTTGTTTAATATTAATTTGTGTGTGAAATGGTGAGAGAGGTAAAAAAAAAAATGATGATAAAATTGCTTACATGAACTTAATATTTAAGTAATAGTTTTGAACCATTTAAAACCTATATTTGGGCTTCAAGTATCAAATTTGAACACGTCATGAGGGAGTCTATCTCAGCAGTGAGCTGCCTGGACTTACATAGGCCATGACTTTTTATGAAAAAAATTAAGTTGTGGCTGACATGGATTCCTCCCCTTCCACTCCTCCCCACCCCAAAATAAAAATGTCTTCCTATTGAAGTCAATGGGGGAATTCCTTTTAAAAAACAGATGGAAGTCAAGAGAAAGATGCAGCAAAATCATTGCAGCTTTTCTAGACAAGGAGGGGAATGTGGTGGTGAGGCTGTGTATGGTGTTCCTGTATCCTTGTGCTGTTCCATGACACCCTAAACAACACTCATGGGGAAGAGGAGAATGGGCAAAGGCCCCGCGAGGCAGTGAATCTGAGAGTAGATCCTAAGAGCAAGGGCTGCATGCTGCATCAAGGATGTTAATGTAGTCTTTAGGTTGCGGTAAGTAGCTGTACCAGTGCTCTGTACCCAAGTTGAGAGAGAGGATTCTATTGTTTCTCCCACATCCACCCTTCATTACAATTCCTATTCACAGTCTCTTTGCTCTGGCTTAGCACAGAGATGAAGTTTTGACCCATAGTATTTTTTAAGATTTTTTTGAATTACCTGTAAATTTTTGTCTTTTATTTTACAAGACTTGGGTTTGAATTACACTTACTATCTTCCTGTAAAAGGATATGACATCAGTGACTTCTTCTTACTAGAGTTCATTTGATTACATATGACATGTACTGTCTGTCCTTAATAAGGCATAGAATAAGCAGAAGCCTTAATCTCTTCCTTGCATCCTCTTTTTTTTTTCTTTCCCCTGAACATGTACAATAATTGCTTTTTCTTCAGTAGAAGAATAGCTGTATCTTACTCAGGTATAATGTATTCTAATTCTTATTGTAAAACTAGTTTTAAAAGACAAAGTACTTCTAAGTATCTTTGACAGTTATTCTTTGCATATCACGTAACTGATAGAGGTAAGTCTTATATGCCTTCTTTAAACAAGGTGTGACAAGAACATGGGCTAGATGAGAAAGCAGCTGTTTTTACATGGTTAGGAAAGTGAAGGGAAAGGACTAAATATGAAAAGAATGACAGCACTGGTGGTTAGGCCTTTAGACACTAATAGAGAAGTTTTTCCTTTAGATTTCTTTTGGTATATTACCCACCTTGCAGTAAACAAATAAAGGCTAAATAAATAAATTATTTTACTAATATCTTTTCTCCAAGTCATGTTCTTCTATTTGTTGATCTGTGGTAGTTAGATTACCATTTCAATTTCTAGATTTGTATTACTGTTTAAATTGTTTAGCTTTCTTATTTTAAAATACATGCCACGTTTAGCGGATCTGAAGAAGGTTATTGTGTTTGTCAGAAAAGTTATCATTTACATTATATACAAACAAAGCAAATTTTTGTCTAGGAATAAATGAAATATTGTCAATATAGGAAAAGTGTTCAATAATAAAAAAAGAGGAGTACAATGTAACAACGGTGAGATCAGATTCTGAAGTGATTGTCAGTTAACAGGAAACTCTGGGCCAAATTATAGCCCTATTTGCTTCATGGAAGTCACTGAGAATATGTGGTATGTAAACCAGTGCAGTATTTAGCATAATGAGAATAAGTATGAGGATGGACTACAAACCCATACGTCTTCTAATTTTAAGCCGGGAGTTATGCTAGCCACTGGGGTCAGATGCTGTGCAAACAGCTGCCTGTGGAACTTTTCATCACTAACACGTGAATTACTTATGGGTTGTGGGATCTTTCTTACACTCTTCCTTAATTTAAACTGTTATGGGCAGCCTCTTTAATCCATCTAGAACAGGGTTTCTGTACTCTTCATAGCATGGGCTTTGTGTTTGATAATGAACATGGGCCATTTCCCCTCCTAGTCATGATTGATCAGGCCATCTCTCATACCATTCGTGGGCACATACCATCCCTGTGGAACTATAGTAATGATTCAGTTTCCTGACATGTATTTTTCCATTTGCTGTGTTGTTGTAGCCGTGTTGTTCCCAGGATATGAAAGAGACAACGTGGGTGAGGTAATATCTTTTATTGGACTGACTGCTGTTGGTGAAAGAGACAGGCTTTCGAGCTTACACGGAGCCCTTCTTCAGGTC
Organism: Mesoclemmys tuberculata; assembly: GCA_007922155.1. Classification (NCBI taxonomy): domain Eukaryota; kingdom Metazoa; phylum Chordata; order Testudines; family Chelidae; genus Mesoclemmys; species Mesoclemmys tuberculata. Next base: position 9,761,244 of record ML675618.1, read on the forward strand.
TTAAGCTCTGTGGAGCTCAAAACCTTCTCTTTCACCAACAGAAATTCGTCCAACCGAAGTATTACCTCACCCACCTTGTGGCTCCATCATTTTCCTGGTATTTTAATTACATTTAGCAACTGGAAATAAGGAGCCACTATCACCATGTGACCAGCCAGCTCTCAGTACACTGTGTGTGGTCTGTGGACCATAAACATGGGAAATTGTGAGCTAGGGGAACTAGGTGTATCTGAAGAGTATTCATACATGATTTATATTGTGTGTGTGATTTTTGAGGAATGTTTCCCCAAGATGGATTTCATCCAAGTTCTCTATCGGTTGTGTTTGCAAATAGTAAGGAGAAGAGAAAGGTATTTCTGTAACGTGTAGCCAAAATTACAGCCTGATTTTCTTTTTCTTTTTCTTTTTGTCTTGGTTGTTTTGGATGACCTGATTTGGAGGTAGAGGCATCCAATTGCTGTGCTCAGAATTGTTACCCTGTCTGTGTACGGAAAATTGGCCTGCCTCTTAGTGCTCTAGCTTTCTTCTCTGCTTGTGAACAGGCGTCTTGAGGTGGCTGCTGCTGATTCTCAGTCTGGGAGAAAGGGGCAAGAGAAAGGGTGGGGTTTTTACATATAAGGTAGGAACGTTACAAAAGTGACAGTTATTCACGTTTTTCATAACAGATCGTCTTTTGGAAGACAGCCCATATTTGGGATACCTGATGGCAGAAAATGCATATCTGGGCTTGTATTTGGGGCTCATGAACACAGAAAACAGTTGGCTCAGAAAAGAAAATTTCCACCCATTTGCTGAATGACCAAGCAATCTTAGTCCTTGGAGGATCCTAATGTAGGTGTTCTACAAGTGAGATAGTGTTTATTACAGAAATGAATAAGATCACTTAATTCCTTCAGTCTTAGTTAATGCTTGAGTTGTACATCCAGAGAGAGACAGTGACTGTAATATCCATTAACTCATCGGGCCCAATATATTCCTATTTCAGATTTTAGTATAAATATATATATACCCATTTTATTATCCTAAATAGTATTCTGAGGAACACACTGTTACTGTGTTGGGATCAGATTGTGTGGCTACGTCTATACTGATGGCAACAGATTCGCCACCGTCAGATCGATGTCTCTGAATCGACTAGGCAGTCTGTGTAGACCCACTCAGTCGATCCAGAAATCGACGGAGGAAAATCAGCTCCTTACGTGGCGTAGTGCAGTGTGGATGGTGCGTGGAACAGACGCAGCCAAGTCAATGGGTAATATGCAAGTTTTTTACGTCACTTGCGTATGTCCCGTCAACTGCCGCCGAAGCTGGAAGGTAAGTGTAGACCAGGCCATGATAAATGTTCAGTGCCCTTAATTTTGCTCAGTTTCACCAGTGATGATAAGATTAGCTGGTTTAAACACAGTGTGTCTATTTGTGGCTAAAGGACTCGAAATGGGTGTGATGCTTGTTGCCTATTTTCATCAGCTGGAGATTGCTAAGTACTTCTGCTTGACCTGGACTGTTCTGTGTCTAGTTAGTATATGATATATTGTATTTGTTCAGTAAATGTGAAATTAAAAATGATTTGAGTATTCTTTAGCTGTCCAGCTGCCTGCACTGTTGATTGAAAAGAATGCAATAGATTTCCTGATCAATGCAATACATGAAGTTTGCATGGATGTCCTGCTCTTAGACCTTTGAAAGAATCTTATGCTGTAAAGATCTCCTGACACCTGAAAAACTTTAGTGCCATGTATGTTGCAAGATATCCCTGCTCTATATTTTCAGTGTTTTTATTCCTCTTTTTTGTGGTTTCTTGTCACTGGGAGCTTTTATAAAACAGAATCCTTGCTTTCGTAAGATTTCATGTGCTGCTTATTACCTCACGTGAAGTTATAGTCCCTTGTTATTGGGATGTCACATTTTCATGGCAGTCAGTTGTGATGCCCCAAACTGCTGTGACAGGTAGAATGTCTGCAAATGGATTCATTCTTATAAGAGCTCTGTACTGGGAACTCCCACTGAAGTCTGAGGGAGTTCTGTGTGCTGAGTGGTTGTGGGATTGCATGTATTCTTAACAAAAAAGGGATCTTTGTTACTTCATTCTTTTTATTGGCGGGATGAGATCCATGAAATAAAATGTTGAAAAGAAATACATAGTTCTGTATTCAGATTTATTGCTAAATAGAATTTTTTCCAAGTTTTATATGAGACATAAGTGGATCTTTTTAAGATAGTTGAAACTTACTTATCTTACAAGCATGTTTCCTCCGGAGCAAATCACAGGAACTAAAAAAAAAACAAAACTAGAAGCCCTTTTAAGTACAGAAAGAACGGAACACTTGAAATAGTACATTATATGACCACAGAGCTCTGGTTGGGGTTATACTTTAGATAAATATTCACTGACAATTCCTTCTTTACAGAAGAAAATGAACTATGTTATGGGGTTTGTACTTTGGGACATAAATAATACTAGGTTCTTAAATGTTTTCCTCCTTTCCTAAATAATGTTAAAGTTTTGAGAGCATTGCTTGAGTTAAATAGATATTTTCATAGTTAAATAAGGTTTTCTGGTTTTGTTTTGCTTTGCTTTTTAAGGAACTGCACCTTTCACGTACTGTAGATCTCACAACTGAAAACTAGCCTGTAGAATGTTTGCTGTTGTTTAAACTGAGATTCCTCACTTGACTCAGACATTCTTATTGCTCCTTGGAGTAGGTAACTTGGCAACTTATATTCACGTTCCTTAACTACCTTTGTAAAAGTGAAGCTTTGGCGTCTGTTCGGTCTAGCAGAGCTAATGAATAATGGTTTGCTTCACTTTATCCCTCCAGGAAGCTATTAGGTAAGAGGATTCGAGAAGCATGTAGTGCAGCTAGGAATAATCTTCATTCATTCAATACAACTCGTGTACTTCTGCTTGAGATAGTGGACTGTGAATAAGACATTTTAACAATTTTAAAGATTGATATTACGTATTTAAACGACTTACCAAGTTTGTTGTCTCTGCTTTTAAAGGGTATATCAGTTTGTCTTCAGGTGTGACATCTAGTAGGATATTTATGGTGGTAATGTGACAACCTTCCAACTCTTATTAAGGTTAATAAGATATTAATCTTAAATACATTCAGATAATATGCAATTGGCTTTATTTATCTGTTCACAGAAAAAAACAGGACTAAAGCATGCTTGGGGGTTTGATTGGAGAACAGGTGAGCAGATGTTTTCGAATATTTTCATGGAGCCTCAAAGCATTGCTGAAAAGCAGTGAGCATTAGGCCAGTAATCGCTGAGACAAAGTCTGCTCTTAGTTATAGGACTGCAACCCTATTGCAGTAGAAATTAATGACATTGCAGACCTGTAACCGAGACTAGACTTTGTCCAGTTGTCTTCAGTTGTTTGGGTCAGGAGTGCTTCCTATAAATATAGATATGCAGGATTGTATGAGCCCCAGGGTGCATCTGAGGGCAGGAGAGAGATTTTTAGGGTGAATTCAAATTGAAGAGGTATAGTAATAGGCAATTAAATTGGATACTAGCATTTGAGGGTAAGAATCTGGTTCAGGTCCTCATTTGCGAGTACTTGGAAGCGACTAGTCTGTTTCCCAGTGGTTTAATACTAGAAATAGAACTAATTATATTTTGATTGAATGATGTGGATTAGATTCAACACTTGTAAGGTAAATTTATTACAATGATGTAGTCTTGGTAAACACTCAAGGGCCGTATCTACACTAAAAAATAAGTCAACATATGATACAATGACTTATAGCCACCACTATAATTACAGCAGTGGCTGATGTCCACACTGCTCTCCTTGGGTCAATAGAGTGCCTCCTTCCCAGGAGCACTTCCACCAACCTAAGGGGCAGTGTGTGGACCTGAGAGACCCATCCCTCAGCTCCCTGCAGGGAGCCCACAGGCTCCTGGGCTCCCTGGGGGCTGCCAGCAGGGGGCAACCACATGGGGACTTCTCCCCTTCCCAGTTCCAGCTGAGACATGGGGGCAAGGCGCGCGGGGACTTCTCCTCTCCCCAGTGCCAGCTGGGGGCTAGGCGGCAGCCACCTGCGTCCCAGATTACAGCCAGGAGCCATGCTTCAGCTGCCCAGGGCTTGCAGCATCTGGGGCTTCTCGCCACACACCCCAGTGAAGTGAGAGCCAGCCGCCCTGGCTGCCTTGTCAATTTCATGCTGGAGTGGCACAAAAAGTGGGAATGTGCTAATAAAGTTTGTGGATGACACAAAGTTGGGAGGCATTGCTAATACAGAGAAAGAGCAGGATATCATACAACAAGGTCTGGATGATCTTGTAAACTGGAGTAATAGAAATAGGATGAAATTTAATGGTGGAAAGTGCAAAGTCATGCACTTAAGGACTAATAACAAGAACTTTTACTGTAAGCTGGGGACTCATCAGTTGGAAGTTACCGAGGAGAAGGACCAAGGCGTATTAAATGATGACAGGATGACTGAGTCGTCAGTGTGATGTGGCTGTCAAAAGAAGTTAATGCGGTCCTAGGAGAGGAGAGGTACTTCCAGTACAGATAGGGAGGTGTTAGTACTGTTATACAAGGCGTTGGTCAGACCTCATCTGGAATACTGTGTGCAGTTCTGGTCCCCCATGTTCAAGAAAGATGAATTCAAACTGGAACAGGTGCAGAGACGGGCTACTAGGATGATCTGAGGAATGGAAAACCTGCCTTAGGAGAGGAGACTCAAAGAGCTTGGCTTGTTTAGCCTAACCAAAAGACGGCCAAGGGGAGATAGGATTGTTTTCTATAAGTACATCAAAGGAATAAATACGAGGGAGGGAGAGGAGTTATTTAAGTTCAGCACTAATGTGGACACAAGAACAAATGGATATAAACTGACCATCAGGAAGCTTAGACTTCAAATTAGACACCAGTTTCTAACCATCAGGGGAGTGAAGTTCTGGAATTGCCTTCGATTAGGAGCAGTGGGAACCAGAAACCTAACTGGCTTCAAGACTGAACTTGATAAATTTATGGAGGGGATGTTATGATGGGACAGCCTAATTTGACAATCGACTTATTTTAGATTACTAGTTGTAAATATGCCCAATGGCCTGTGATGGGATGTTGAGGGGGTGGGTTCTGAGTTACTATAGAGAATTCTTTCTTGGGTGTCTGGCTGGTGAGTCTTGCCCACATACTCAGGGTTTAACTGATCACCATATTTGAGGTTGGGAAGGAATTTTCCCACTAGAGCAGATTGGTATGGGCCCTGGGTTTTTTTTTTTGTTGGTCTTCCTCTGCAGCATGGGGCATGCACGGTTCACTTGCTGGTGGATTCTCTTGAAGTCTTTAAACCATGATTTACGGATTTCAGTAACTCAGTCTTAGGTTAGGGGTCTACGACAAGAGTGAGTGGGTGGGTGAAGTTCTGTGGTCTGCATCATGCAGGAGGTCAGAGGATCATAATGGTCCCTTCTGACCTTAGTCTGTGAGACAGCCCCTCCAACGCTGCAACTATGCTGACAAAAGCCCTAAGCCCGTCATCGAGGTGGTTTTATTTTGTCGAAAAAACAGTGTAGTTCTGTCAGCGTAAGGGTTTGGGGAGCTGATTGCCGTGTGTACACCAGCACCAGGCCTTAAGGTATGGTCTACACTAAAAAGTTAAGAATTCTTCCGTCAACCCAGGTACTCGGTCTTTGGAAAGTGGATTACCTGCGTTAATGGGAGAAACATTTGTGTAGGTAACATCGACACTGAAGCACTGCAGCTGTGCTTCTGTAGGATTTCAAGTTCTAGACAAAACCCTATGTAGAAGATAGGGAGTAGTTTTAGCACTCCAGGTAGCTGACTGAGGTGAAGTTCTGAAAATTGACTTCACTAGCTGTAAACTAAAATCCACCTATTTGACTGAGTGGTTTTAGTGAATTCTCAAAACGTAAAGAGAGCGAACCATTCCCCCCCACATATGTTTTTAAAGGCTTTACCAAACTCTGTATTTGTGCAGGCGCTCTTTCATGGTGAGGTGATTTGTCATTAAGAGCATTTTGAAGTCAGTGACTTCAAAAAGTGGCTAGGCAACATTGCCACCCTCACAGACATTTTGCAACTGAATGTGAAGAGCATGCTATATCAAGCTCAAAATAAGTACGGGAAAACTCCGCCAGCCCTACTTTAGGGGAGTTGAGCATCCTCTGATCTATTACTTGGTTTCAGATGAATACTCGAATAACCAATTCACAAAAGAGCAACCACCCTAACTGGCATTGAATTGATGAACTCATACTCATTTTTTAAAATTCCTTTTTCCTGTAAAAGATTTCAAGGTGCATTGACCTGCAGCCATTCTATACAAGAAAGTTTACCTTGTTGAAGGACTTTATTTTAGTGCCCTGACTTGCAGATTTAGGCAAGTATAAATATACGGTGTTTAAAGATTCTTTCTCTTTAATTCTGTCTCTTCCAACACATTCTTGGGATCTTTCCTTTTTAACTCCTAATTTAAATGTAGATTCTAATAACTAAACATTTTCCAGAAGAGCAATTACATTCAATTGCAATAGTTTATTCTCATTAGAAAAATACATTGTGATTATTAGATACTTGATCAGCTGAATAATTAATCTTTAGAATAAGGCTCTCTATTGTAGGTGTTTGAATTACATTGACTTTTAATAGTGGGGTAAAGTAATGAAAGCATTTAAAATGTTTTGCTGTCGTGCACATCTTATGAGCAGATAGTTTTCTGTCCTTTACGTGGATTTTTACAAAAGTAAAAAGCTAAGGAAATTAATCTTCTTTGTAAGTTGTATTAACAACTTTTAAGTATTCAGTCTTTTGGACTCATACATTATACTTTTTTAAAGGAATTGGATTACAGTATGTGATGAGAGTAACAAATAGATATTGAACTACAGTTTATACCAAATTTAGAACGAGGTTCTGCAAGAACCGAAGTATAGCACTCACTACGATGTGTAGTTCCATTTCAGGGTTGACCCATTATACTGCAGTGAAAATTCAAGTGAAAATAATCACTCGGTGTTCTCAAAAAAAGTGAGGTATGTAAATTTTTGATAGGAAAAAGTAGTTAAAGAAATTAATGTTAAAAATTTCCAGTTTGTATTGAAAACAAAAATTAAACCAATACCCAAAATCTGTCCTCTGATTCCTATGTACACAATTCTTACTGACGTGGATACCTATGGACAGAATTTGGCCCTAAGAGTGTGCATAATGTCAAAGAGTACCGGTACCTATCTTAGCCTCTAAAGTATAGTGTTCGTTATTAAATATCTGAAAAAAACTATAGTGCACTTGCAGGTGGTAGCACACAGCAGCCTTTTCAAGTTATGTGGCAATATGCTTCCCACTTCAGAGGATAGAATCTTTTTGTGTTAATTAAATTCAAACAATTTAGGCTTTTTGTTCTGATTATTGCACCCAAGTGTTAAAGTACCATAACAGTCATTTTAAAGTAGGTAACTATGGCCCTGTCTACACTTATCTCTGAGATTCGCCGGCAGTCGATGGGAGTTATGCAAGCTATGCAAAAAACTTGGGCAACTACCGTCGACTTCTCTGCTTCTGTTCTGCACTCCGTCTTCACTGCGCAGCGCAGTTCCCGTTGACGCAGTGCTACACCACTTGAGAAGGTGATCTTAATATGTCGATTTCTGGATCGACTGAGCGGGTCTTCACTGACCACTCAGTCGGTCCAGAGAAATAGATCTGACAGTAGTGAATTTGCCGCCATCAGTGAAGACATAGCCTCTATCTACATAAATCCTGCTCTGCCTGTTTAAAAGTCTATGATTACATGGCATGCAGTTATTTATTTTGATTGGTGTATAGTTAGTCATAGCCTATATTCGTCCAGTTCCCATTTTATCTAAATTAAAAAGTCCATATTTAAGTGACATTAATAGAACAACAACCCCCCCAAAAGTGTATTTGTTTGATCAACCTGCCACAAATTAGGCCCAAATATAACTTTTTTGAACAAAAAAAATCACATCTCTCATGTTTAAATTGTTTTTCCTTTGAAATGTATATATATTGCATCACATGGATGGTAATTGTGGACGCTTTAAATATTTTGTACTAGGGGAAATGCAAGTTGTTTTGGCAAATAGGTAAACTCTAGTCTTAAACGTTTTCCTTCGATCAGGGGCCAAACTTTGCTTTTCTTACATGAGTAGTTCCATTAAATCCAACTTGCGGAGACCTCCTAATTAAGCACATGCCTAACTTCAGCACATGAGTAGTCTTGTTGAATTCAGGCGGGCCACTCATTTAAAGTTAAAGATGTTCCTAAGTAACTTGCTGAATAACCAGTGGAGTAAGGTCAGGATTTAGCTCCTGATCTATATCACTGTGGACTATTCAGAGAGCTTAGAGATTTGTTTTCATTCTGATCCTTTCTTTCTTTTCAAATAATGTAACTGCAATACAGTATATGTTTTTAATTTATTGATTTTTTAAAAAAAATTTTGTATTATAGAAGTGCCTGGAGGCTCCAATTCAGGTCAGGGCCCTATTGTGCTAGGCACCATACAACTACAGAATAAAAGATCCTGCCCCCGAGAGTTTACAGTCTGTGGCTTGGTTCCTACACACATACACGTGTGCTTAAATTCACTAGCATGAGGAATTCCTGTGATTTCACTGGGACCACGTGTTAGTGTGTTTGCAAGATATCTAAATAGACAAGACAGCTGAAGGATAGGAGGGACATTGAAGGGAAAGGGAGGTGAAGTGACGTGTCAAAGGTCACATAGTAAGCCGATGGCAAAGTTGGGAATAGAACCCAGATATTCTAAGTCCCAATCTGCTGTCATGTTCTCTAGATCACACTGCCGCTGGAGTAAATGTCTTTGTTGTAAACGACCAACAACTCGTTTTGCATTGAGCCACATCAGTAACTGTTCCTTTGTATGTGTATCAGTAGATGAGAGTTATATTTATTTTTAGGAATTAAGACCTGTTACACTTTTATTCACTACTTAGTTACTGACTTCGCAAATTTAATAAGTAGACTGAATTTGTTTTAATTGCCCAATCATTATATTTCTGTACACATGGTGTTGGATAAGTCACAGCACTGAATTGTTTTCTAGCTAATTTTATTTGTTTATTGCTTTGTGCTCACAAGAGAATTATTCATGCAATTTTAATGAGTTTTACTGTTGGTAGTTTTGGAAACTATGGTCTTGTAACTGCGGCTCTCTTCATAAGCCCCAAAACCATTTGGAGTAAACAATGTAGACAGTAGAAATTATATCAGGTTTTGTATTTTGATAGATTTTTGTGAACCCTACAGCCAGGACCAATCAGATGCGTACATCTCCCAAATATATAATATTTGTTTAACCCATGCATTGACACACAGATCGGTCTGTTAAATATCCATGAATTTTACTTCCATGCAATATGCTCTGGTTTGGCTTATTGTCACTGATTATGATTTTTGGTCTTTTCAAACTGGATACAACCAGCATGTTAAATGGAAATTGCATTATCTGCAGCTCCTCTTAGTGAGGGTTACTTTGGAGGGCCCTATCTATGATGCTTTGGTTAAGGTATTGAACATTTTCTTTTTCTGGAAGCAGTCAGGAACCTATCTTGTAGCTTGCAAATTTTGGCCCCAGGCAAGCAGAGCACTTGATCATGCACTTTAAGATTTAAAATCAATGGGACGTACGTATATCGTCCCACTGCAATCCATGGCATTTCTATAAATGCTTAAGTTAAGCACATAGTTAAGTGCTGCTGAATTGGAGCCTGTGATTACATACAAGATACTAATGTCCAAAGTGAAATTTAACGGCTAGTACTTGTCAGGAACTAGCATCTTTATTTTGGGCAAGCAGGTAAATGGCTTTCTCTGAAGCTGCAACAAGAAGTTTGATGTGGATTTCATGGCACCACATGTAGCAGTGTTTATTGTTCCTTTCCTCATTAAAAGCCTGATTCAAAGCCTGTTGAAGTTAATGGAAACCATTTCACTGACATTACTGAGCTTTGGCTCAGGCCTTAAGACCCCAGCTGAGCAATGTATTTAAGCGTGTGCCCAAACTTAAGCATATGAGTGGAATCATTAGAGTCACACATTTAAGTATCTTGTTGACTTGCACTTCAGATCATTGTACAAGTACACTTTATTATGGGTCAGATTCCTAAATTATTCTTCTGAGTAAGTGTCTCTTACCAGAGCAATAAGAGAGATGCTGCTTACTCACCATTTGCATTATGATATTCCTTAACACAACGGTTCCCAACCTTTTCGAACATGTGGACCCCTTTTCAACCGCCAAACATTTTGCGGACCGCCACATGCTACTAGTTGTAAAATATATTACAGTTGTAGTTTTTTAGAAACTATATGAAATTATTTTTATTTGAAATTGTACATTTCCTTGCTGAGGATGTTTTGTTTTTCTTTTCCGTGGACCCCCTGTAGTAGTCTTGTGGACCGCCAGGAGTCCATGACCCACAGGTTGGGAACTGCTGCCTTAATACATGTAAACTAAATTGTGGTTTACAAAGGTTTCTTAAAATATTTTTTAAAATAGTACAAAAGCTAGACCATTGGTAACTTGTAGCTCTTAATAACAGCATTGTGGTAATTAGATCAGACCATCTGGACTAGCATCCTGTTTCTGGAAGCAGTTACTTCTAGATGCTTCTGAGGAAGGTTGCAAGACAACTCATGGACAGTTTTGGAATATTCTTCCCAAAGCAGAAGCTTCTTTATTGTGTGCTTTACGTACAAAAGTCCTAACTACTGTAATCAGGGTTATTCTTATTATCCATATAGACAATAGACATTTGATCCCCTTTTAAATCCTCTTAAGGTATTGGACTCAGTTATATTGTTGCCCTTTTGAGCAGTAGTCAAAATTCGAACTTTGCAGGGTAGTTTCTGCTCAGATAAGAGATCAGTGTTGCAGAGGCCTGTTCTACACTACAGGTGGATTTTGGCAGCAGTCCACGGGAGATACACAAGCTATGTAGAGTAGCTTGCGTATCTCCCATCGACTTGCTAACTTCTACTTACTGCGGTGTCCACACTGCGCTGTGCCAATGGGAAATGCCCTATGGTCGACGCAGCCGTACTCTCTTTGCTGGGGCGGATTAACCGTGTTGACTTCTGGGGATCGATTGAGCTGGTCTCCACTGCCACTCTGTCGATTCCTGCAGAATCAATCCTGCCCTGCTGACAATGCTGCCGGCAGTGTAGACTTACCTCGAGTCAGGCTGTTTTTCACTGTAGTCTGTTTATTTGCAATCACTTCCTGCTTCCTTAAACACAGCAGTAGGAACAAAAGAGAATGCAAGACAGTCTCTTTGCAGAAGCAACAGACCAGGCCTTTGTGCCCTATCCTGCAAAGTGACTCTCTTGACTCTTGTTTCTCCTCATAGACCCACACAGATTTGTAAGAAAATGCAGCACACTCACGCTGACTGCCTACACAACAGGTTTGTTCCGGGCCCTGATTTTGAAATATAGGAAACTCCATGCTCTCACCTCTCTAAATTGATTGCCACACTGCCCGAGCTGTCAACCTCCTTGACTGCAGCTGTTTTTATTACACAGAGGGAGCTTCAGGTAGGTGCTTAACCTATCCATTTGCTTTTCTTATAAGACCCCAAATGTGGACCATTACGTTTCTATCATAAAGTTCTTGCATCTTATGAATTCCACAGGTTAACTATGCATTAAAAATCATTTTTATCTTTCAATTTAAGATTTCCTTGTTCTTGTATTACCATCCTGTATTGTACCAGTCATTAATTTGCATGTCCCTTCTGAAGTTTGTAATCCCCACCCAGATTAATAGGCTGTTGGTCTTCTTCCCGAATAGTCAAAATGTGTGGCTTTGTTTTCTCTGTAACTAGAAGCTAGACTGCACTAGGCTTTTGAGAGGTTAGAAGCAGAGGCCAAATTTTCAAAAACGGGTGCATAAATTTAGGCTCCAACTCTGTATTTAGGCACCTAAATAAGTAGCCTGGCTTTCAAAAGTGCTAAATGCTCAATAGCTCCCATTGATTTCAACAAATCACTTTTCTTGGATAAACTTGGTGGTAGTAGGCTTTAGAATTCATGCACATGCAATGATGTATCAACCTTTGATTTTTGTGTAGTTTTGTAACAAGCAGTGGTGTTTGGTTAATCAGGAATCAATATGAGGAAAATCAATTATGTAAATACTATATTTACATTTTTGTTAATTAGCCAACTTTCATGTATAACTATCAGCTTTATATTTGTTTATACATTTATTTTACATCCCAGAGTTAATAAATGCATGATAAAGTACACTGACAGCTACATCCTTGATCTTATGTCCATGCTCAGACAGAATTCCACTCAAAGTTAACAGGGATTTTTGCCTTGGAGACTGCAGGATCCAGGCCTACATTTCTGAACAGCTATATGGTGTTTTTTTTTCCGGGCATTGTACAAGCACCCTTTAATTTTGGCAAAACGTTTGCAGTTCACCTTCAGATTCTTCAGAGCTTTTAAAACTAAGTGTTGCTGCAAAGATAAAATTTAAACAAATCAAGCACCATGAGGAGTAGCTAACAGTATATAATTTTGTATTCATATTATCTGATATTTTGCTATGCATATGCTATTTTGTTTGCATGTAGAATTTACAAGGTCTCAGATTTCTGTTAATTGTTATGTATGCTCAATTGCTATAAATAATAACAACCTAAAAGCAATTTATAGTTAAAAGCCACACATCAAGGAAATTTGTTTAACAGCCACCTAAAACATCCTTTTAAAGTTGTGGGTTAAGGAGTATGATGGTGCGGCTGTATGTCAGTGGAACATATGTGTCATCATTTCTTTATAATAAAAGAACCTGACACAGTTCAGCTGGGTTCTTTAAAACGGATTCAGAAAAATATACAGTATACTGTTGCTTGGCCCTTTGAGGCAGCTGTTTAGGCAACAGCCATTATTCATTCTACGCATTTATTTGATGAAAGATAAAGGAGAGGATAGCTGTTTTGGTTGATTGGGCTTTGTTTGTTTGTTTGTTCTTTGGCCATTTTCCTTCCCAGCGATAAGAGTTTTTAGGTCTTCATCTGGCACAGTAGATTTCTTAGTAACTGAAATAATTAAGTCAGATGAATATCCATTATATAAACTCATTCTTCTTTTGAGAAGACTAGCCCTTTGTACAAAATATTGTCAGGATAATATTGTTTTTCAATATCTAGAAGTAGACTCCACTAGATAGCTTCCAACTAGATTGAAAACTGTTTCTATATGTTTTGTAGAACTTGTACCAGTGCTGGTCAAAAAGGAATGGGGAAGATTTTTGAAATTTCCTCTCCCATTTTCCTCCTCAAATCATGTTTTGTGGTTTGAACAGTTATCATTTGCAGTCATGAAAACAAAATAGTATGAGGTTGGAAAATGCTCCTGATCCCCTTTTCCTCCATGTAATATCATGTGAGATATGTGAGCATATTTTTATAGGTAATTCTTATGTAGATACCTTTTTTTGGTAATTAAAGCCTGCCATAAAGGTAGAATAATCTCTTCATGGTTTTCAAATCAGAGACTCGATTTCTATTTATGTATTATTGTATTTATTGACTTTTTTGTTTCATTTTGTTCCCCCCACCAGAGTGAAGGAGTTACTTTTATCACCATGACCTCAAACAACAGAGTACAACATTGAAAGAAGCTGCTTGTCCTATGTTTTTTAAAATCTGAAGCTGCTTAAGGTTTACTTTATTTTTTGTTGTTGGTCTGGACGGTTACTTAATTTTCAAAACAGTTATGGACTATACTGGACAACAGATCAGCAAGGAATGGAGAGCAACCTGCCTCACTTATTTCCTGTCATTGACATCTACAGTATCATTGTGCTGCTGTTTTGACAGACTTTATTCAAGATGTTTAGAAATGCGGAACTTTCAACCGGCCTCCTTAACTTCTGGCCAATGCCTTCATTTCTTTTTTCTGAAGAGCCGCACTGTATTTATTCTTCAGCATATTAGGGGATTCTGCAGACACCTGCAGAAGCAGTAAAATCTGGTATTTACTGGCATAAATTCAAGCCTACCACAGTACTACCTCAGTTCGAAGTAAAGCCGGATTTGTATTGTTGGTGTATAACAGGACCTTCTTTATCTCTATGCTGAGTCTCTCTCTAGAACAGTCTTCAGCCTTACTGAACTTTTTAAAGTATACCGCTCAGCTGCTGGTTGGTTCTAAATCGCTAGCTGGAGTGTTTACTTATCAGACAAAGCCCAATGTGGGCACTGAAAAGTCTAAAATGAAATGAAATTTGTGGATCGGACTTCGACGAAAGTTTCAGAATCGTTATAAAATGTGTAACTGAAGCAAAGTAAGTTAAAATAATCAAACTGCATTGGGGGGTATCTCTCTTTTTATCTTTGACACACTTGTTTAATCCTCTCTTAAGTAGGTGTTTATGTAGGTACGTCAAATTGCAAACGCCTTTTCTGCTATTTACAAGCTCATATTTCTCAATTGACCCTGATTTTAGCTGCATTTCTCGTAACCAAAAATCCACACAGGCATTCTAGAAATGCCAGGATGATAATGAGTATTGGACAGATTGGAATGTTAATTCTAATATATATTATTATGCCATTCAGAAAGTACTAATATTTGCCTCTTACCAGAAAGTAGCATTCCAGCTAAAGGCATCATTAAATAAGGAAAAATAAAAATTGCAGCCACTTATCTAGAGTTCTTTACCAGGATGCCCATTTATTTTAAATTTTTAGTATTCTGAAAATAACAGTGATGTGGTGGCTATTATCACAAATGTCACCTACAGCTGTTGCACCAGACTAACAGAATGTTGTATCACCTTATTGCTTCTTTGATAAATTTAACGGAGTTCATATAAAATTGTTTTTAAGGGTACCTCCCCAGTGCCAGCTCAGATAGTCATGTAAGTATTACACTAAGTCATTTGAGTTGTGTGTGATTTTTTTTTTTCAAATTCTCTGTGATAAGTGGAGAACCTATACATCACTATAAACAGAATGCATTATATAAACATTTTTTTAAGGAAGACAAAAGTCAATGTCTTACAAATACAATGGCAATGCAAAGTCTTCCTGCTTACGTGCTGATCTTCTAGAACAGAGGATTGTATTACAAGACAAAGATGAATGTAAACTAATCCCTTGTCCACCCCACAACACACCTTTTTTTTTTCTGTGTAATTTTCTGCGGTCTTGCAACACAGCAATGCATAGGCTGTACAATATGGATCTAAGATCAATTCAGATGTGCTTATCTGGTTTTTTTAAAGACCGATTAAATGTTTCTAAAATGTTTGAAGTTAGTACTTGTTCAGTTACGGACCTGAAACAAATACAATTGTTGACATTTGCTCCCCCACCCTAACAATAGCACTGAATGTGGTACCTGCTGAATGCAATGTTTTAACTTCTACTTCAAAGTAGCCCTCTGTACCAATTGTAAAATCATGCCACTATAACAAATGGTTAATATTCATACAGCAACTTAAAAAGAAAACTTGATGATGTACTCAGTTCTCTTCTATCCTGTATATTTCACAAAAGGCATATGCAATATTTACATTCTTGATTTAGTTTACAGAATGGAACCAAAATGTATAAATGTTATGTTTGCTAAAACTTCACAATGTATATTGGGTCTTTGTACATTTTGCCTGACTTACCTTAAATTTAAAATATTTTTTGCTATATAACCTTAATAGTTATTAAGCAGTGTTTTCTTTTTGGGTACGTATTGTTTCTGGATATCAAGATATTAAATATATTTCTTGCTATTGTGATATGACAAGAGACTTAACTTATCTTGCTGTGTCTTCCAATGTACACGCTGTATATAAGGATAAATGTGATGCTGCTGGAGACCAGAATAAATGGAACTAGAGTAGTGTATTGTATTTAGTCTGTATTGATCATGGATGCTCTCCTTAATAGCCATATGCAATAAAATACATTATTTATTAAAGGAATAAAGTCTTTGAGGGCCTGCTTTCTGTAGGATTTTTGTTAGTTGACAGGAAACCACTTTATTCCTGGTTCTTTAAGGTAAAGCAGGCTTTCTATGAATAAATCTTACTGTTCTACAGTCATCTGCCTTTCTGTTAACAGAAATAATAATGAAAATCAGTAAATGACTTTTAGTAATTTTTTTGGAATTATACAGGGTTTTGTTTTGTTTTTTTTAAATCAGTATCTTTTTCTAAGGAACAAATTGTGGCCTCAGCAGAGGCATAATTGAGGGGGCAGAATTTGGCCCTTAGTGTTTAATTCCTGTTATAATCTGATTAAATTTGTAAATATTTTCAAAGCATCTGAACACAAGCTAATTTGTGAGAAGGAAGTGTTTTAACTTTGCATGTAGCCCTTAGGCTTTCCATTAATGCTCAAAGAGCCTCAGCCAAACTGGGAGGGTGGTGCACGATGGGAGCCTCTGCCCGTTTCCTTATAGGAGCAGACATTAGCTAATTATCCATTGCCATACTCTTCATGTAGTTGTCTGCACATGTGCCAAGTGAATGTAAAACATTATCTAGAGCTGGTCTGTTTGCTGGCTTGCGTGCAGGGGCTTTGGGTCACTGTAAGAGACAACCCCTCTGGAGTGTCAGGCAATACTGGTTGGCTTACTTGATTGGGGTTCTTCAGTTCTATTCAGCCAAATGATGACTGGCCCTCTGCGTGGTCTCTTAAGTTATGCAGGCTGGTGTGGAGGAAGCAGACTTGGAGACTGCAACTAGCACTTTTTTGGGAGCACGTGGGAGCATGAAGGATTGGAAAGGTTCCTGCTATCTTACGATCTGACCCATAATTAGCAGAGGGCTAGTGGCAGAGCATTCTTGGTTAATATTTGTGTTATAGTAGTGCCTAGAGGATCTAACAGCAATCATGGCTCTGGTGCTTGGCACTCTACATATACTTACTGGGTACAGAGTTCTAGCACGATACTCAACAAGGCATCTATCTCTCTTTGCCTTTGACACAGTTATCAAAAATGCCAAGCAAGTCAAGCAAGCTGCTTTAAAACATAGCAGCTAACCCACCAGCAAAACAAAACTCTTCTCCCTGGCTAACATCAGTTCCCCTCCTTCCCCCAGGTCTAAGTTAATAGAACATGTCCTGAAAGTCTAACATGGGCTGCTTCACGCGAAGGGTGGGAGGAAGGGGCTAGCACCCGAGGGCCCATCTCAGAGAACACTTCACTGACAGCTGCCTTTCTTAAACTGACAGCATGGCATTGGGGGGAGAGACTGTCTCCCAAGCAAGCAGGTAGGTCCCAAGCCATTTAGGGCTTTATATGTTTTTTAAAAGAATGAA
The DNA here is from genome assembly GCA_007922155.1 of Mesoclemmys tuberculata. Classification (NCBI taxonomy): domain Eukaryota; kingdom Metazoa; phylum Chordata; order Testudines; family Chelidae; genus Mesoclemmys; species Mesoclemmys tuberculata. The sequence continues at coordinate 9,778,555 of ML675618.1, forward strand.
CAGCACTTTGAGCACCATCTGGAAACCACTAGACAGCAATGCAGATCTTGGAGTACCGGTGTCATGTACTCCTGGTGAGAGAGATCCCTTACCACATGGGCCATCACTTTCGCCACCACCTTCAATACAGCCGTTGAGTTGGCTTAAAGTGCAGCCTCAGCTAGAGCGTGTTACAGCAATCCATTTTAGGGGCGACCAAGGCAGTGATCATGATAGGAAGGTCTGCTCCTGGAGTTTCAATACGACCCCCAAATTGTGAACAAGCGTTACAAATAGTGGGCATGCTCTCCAAAAAAGAACCGGCCAGAACTTCAGGTCACTTCTTACCACCTACAAGCATCATCTCAGCCTTATGAGGCTTGGGGGGTCAGCCAGCTAGTGCTAATCCATGCCTCAACCTCCCCAAATGCTGGCCCAGGTATTCAGCAGCACTGGCAGTCAGGTGAAAGCGAGAGAGAGAGAGCTGGATACCACCACAATACTGTAAAGCACCACAGCCTGTCGTCCTAACCTTTCTAATGTTACCATATGCATGGAGTCCAAAGGGAGACCAGATGGAAACCTGTGAAACTCACCAGGCAGCATCCTTGAAGAGAGAGAACTACTCTAGCCTCTCAGAGTACTCAGCAAGAAAGAAGCAGAGCCATCTAAGAGCAGCCCGCATCCATTTGTACGGTCTCTGGGTGAGTCAATGATACATGATTGATTGATATCATGATACATCATGATAAATAGCATTGGAATTGGTACAACAAAATCAGGAGAGACACCAAGGGGCAGATACTGCGCTGTACTTCCTTTCCCCTGGGCGCAGCAGAGTGGGAATCTGTCAGCATGCTGGTTATGGGTCCCTGATTCTCTGACCCACTGAGTTCAGAGCTGCCTCGGGACCGCTCTAAATTGCACTACATGACAACAGTCCCTAAGGGACTACTTGCCAGCTGGGTGCAACTGGGTATAACTGAAGAGAACTGCACTCTGGACACAAATCTTCTCTGCCTCCCTTCACACTCAACGTTTTCTCTGTCCTGAGGACTTATAGCTCCCTTATGCCAAGGGTATCCCCAGCTGGGGAGTTACACCCGCTCTTCACTCCTTTTGAGCTATCTGAGTGGCATGAAGAGAGTAGCAGGCCTGAGAATCTGGCCTCAGTCTTCATCAACTTCATTTAGTAGGTCACCTAGAAATGCCTTCAGTGCAGTTTTTCTCATTCCCAGGTGTGAGCTGAGGAGGGATTTTATGACACTGCAAGAATGACCTTTTCTTCAGATTTTTCATGGCTGGTGGAGAGGTGTATGTGGGCTGGAGGTTACTCTCAGTGGATGGATTATTGTTTGTGTAGGAGCCCTGGCCTAAATTTTCAAAAAGTACCGATTTTTTGGGTGCCTCAATTTATTGGGTGTCCAACTTGAGACATCTTATAGTGAAACTGGTTTCTGGAAATTAGACCCCTTCCAAGATGTCTCAGCATGGGCATCCAAGCAATGGAGGCAACCAAAATCACTAGCCACTTTTGAAAATCTGGTCTTTTTTTTCTTTTTAAATGATGTGTGTTTATATAGTGGTTAAACTTGTGTTTTAAATTGTTTAAAGAATCTGGAGCAACGGATAGGCATAACTATAAGAATGAAGTAAATATTAAACGGAGTTATGTCTAAAATATTTGGACTCCCACAGGGCTCTGACAAAGAAAAAAAAAAGGAGACTAAACATTAGGCTGTATTTATATATTTTAAATAGGAGGAGAGAAAGGAATTGGAACTACACACCCTAGAGATCCATACATACAAATATCAGGGAGTCTAGATAAAGGAAAACTATTTTAGCAACATGATTCACATATTCAGCACAAGTAGGAACCATATGAGCTGCAGATGGTCCGGTAAACGTAAATCCACACAATAGGTTCCACACATTTCTAAAGGTCCTGCTTCCAAATCTAGGCTTAGCCTGTAAACCCAGTAGTATTACCCCTTTTTCTAAGCATCCATTAGTATAGGTGAGCTCAGCTGCTGAAGTGAATGTCCAGTCTACCTTACTTTGACAAAGCTGTGATTGGATGTTTTGCTTGTGTAAGAAGTGCAGGATCAGACCCAGTAACGTTACCGATAGTTTAATAAAGCAAGTGTAATTTAATACGCTCGAAAACCAAAGTATATTTATGTACAAAGCCTGGCATTAAATCAGCAGAGTTAAAAGTTAACACTTGTCCAAATCCTCCTAATTCTTTTTAAAAATAATATTCCATCCCAAATGCTCAACTGGCTTTCTTGACAATGTTTTCAACTAACTGACAATGGTAAAATCTCCCCAGACATTTTCTGGAATGCCTTAAAGGTGCACATTAAAGGTATGATAATGCAATACATTACATGATCAAAAAATCCTATTTGATAGAGCACCTATTATTGGAAAATAAATTAAAGACTCTGAACATCAGTCTTTGACAGCTTGAGTCGGAAAGAGATACAGTATTTAAGAGAATTGAATTCAGTGACATTGCTTACTCCCAATTAAAGTTCCGCTCCTATGTTTAACCACCCTTCTCTGAATTTGGTAATTGAAGTAAGCAACTGTTAGCCAGATAAAGCTGACCATTCCATACTCCTAATTCAACATCAGCGATTATAATTTATAACAAAAAGGGTAAGTCTTCTCTCAGATTTTTAACAATGTCATTCCGCAATGGGAAATTCCAACATATAGCACAAATGCTTTTTAAAAAAAAGGAAATCTAGGCCTCCTACAAATTACAGAAGAACACAAATTCCAGCTCAAAGATGAAATGCGAGTAGATGACATGGAAACTAATCGTAGGATATCCTAAGTTTCACTGGTCTTAATGGTACATTTTATAAAACTTTCAGGAGGGTCCTTTTTCATTGAATCCTCCAGATGTTTCAGCATTTTCCAGGACAAGGAAAAATTCCAAATGCATGTCAAGATGCAAGTACTGAAAAAGGACAAGTACCAGAGAATGGTAAAACATACTACCCAATTTTGCAAATTAACCTTGATAGCAATATACTTGTGAAAGTTCTTGCCAAGCACCTATTATTGATGTTGCCATCATTCATTCATTCATATTCATCTTTATACGTGGCAGATGAACAAAGCACAGGTCAGGGGAACTCTAAATATCATACACCAATGTAAAAGGATAAACTCACCAGAGCCATATTCTCAGCTGGTGTAAATCAGTAAAGGTCCACTGGAGTTATGCTAATTTATCTTAACTGAAGATCTGACCCAGAAGAATTTTTTATTTTTAATCCATAGATGAAGAAAAGGTTTTGGATGGTATGCTATGGAATGATCTTTTTGCAATACGTGTTATTTATTTCCTCTGTCAAACATTTCTATTATTCATCAAAAGTATCCAAGTATCCTTATCCTTAAATGGGATATACTCAGAACCTTTTGAGTTAAGATGCAAAACCTGACGTGGCTACCCATTGTCCCCAGATCTGCACTGCTTGTATATGATATTCTGGTGTACCTGAGTGAAACTGACATTTCTGTTCAATGTATTAGTGCTGCAATCAAGGAATTGCCATGTCAACGTGGCCAAATTTGCAGCAGTGCCTTTATCCAATTAATCAATAAAGCAATCCAATAGTAACTTCCACGGTAGGTGGTCTTTTAAAGATTTTAGATATATGAGAGTTCAAATTTTACCTGATTTTTTTTCTAAAGTGAAACGTTGAAGGTAATCTACTTTCTTTGAATTTTAGGATTAAGCCTTCAAAAGTGGCATAACCTCTCTTTCTCTCTGTTGGTTGCATTACCTCCCTTCAAGTTTTACCAATAATTGTTCTGTCCTGGTATAGGAAAGAATTGAACCATATCTGTACTTCATTTATCTCGCAAAGCAACAAAACTCAGGATCCGTCAATTCTAAAGAAATAAGGACAATGGAGGATTCAGCTTCCCTAGCTAGAAATTTTAGGATTTGGCAAATATGACAAGGTACATTTAAAAATATTTATACTTCCCATAAACACACAATAACCCCGTCATCACAATTGTAGAACATGAATGCGTTATTCTTTGAACTATTGTTGTTTGTTGTGGACAGTACAAGGAGTATCCCACTGCCTATTTATACCTGCATTCCTTGATGTCCATTCTACAAGATGACAAATGGGTGATAATGTTCAGAAAACATTTGTTGGATTTTCCTTCGATGCTCTATTGCCATAGAGGAACCAGTACTGCTAGTGATTATTAGCTGCAATAATTCTATCTTTTAATGACTGTAGTCTATTTTCATAATCTTGGCATATAAAGTAGCAAGGTGCCTTGTCAGCATGAGATGTTCTTCTGAGATGACTGCTCTGTTGGTAAAGTTCTTCCCACCTGTTGCTAAAATAACTAGTTCCTGTCTTCTCCACATGACAGACTCCTTTTTTTGGTGAATATTATGCAAAGTGTCTAATTAGATTTAATTCTGCACATGACATCCATAGTCATATGCAGCCTGGTACGTCTTGGCAGGGTCAGTGTAGAGATTGTCGTATATTTTTGATAGTCTTTTTTTTTTTTTGGCCCATGCTAGTGTAACTCTTGTACTTATTTTCGTAAACAGAAGATCCACAGGGAAAAAAATAAATTCTGTACATAAATAACACCAATTCAGAGCAGACCCCTAAGTCTTGACACTAGAGTACAGGACTTATCTTCATGTCTTAAACTCCTTGTTGTGACACCTTTAGTGCATCACATAGTCCATTTGAATGAGATTTAGTAGTGTGTGTAGGTGAGAATATTCTGTAAAGATCTTTTTCAACCGCTAACTGAATTAATTTGTGAATGATTTGGGTAAAGAAAGTGTGTGTTAACCCCCTATTGTATTTTAGAGTTTTCATGAACCTTTCCATAGAGGAAATAAAAACATCCACCTAAGAATAGAGTGGAATGCATCATTATACAAAAACCCCTGCAGCCTTTACTTTGATGGATACAGAACCATAATATAAACAAACGCTGTGCTTTCCAGCCACTGAGAATCAAGAGCTAATGGCATGCATCATCTGTTTGTTTCACTAAAGACACTTGCTCTTAAATGAGCTGTATTAGTAGGGTTTGTCACAAAACATCAAACTCAACCTTGGCTGATTCTTTCTGCCATTGTGCTCTGCCCATTGAAAGGGCAAGAAAAGAATCCATGAGATATTTTAGTCCATTCCTCAAAGGAAACTCCTAAAGTAAACCAGCCACCTACAGTTCTACTCTAGCTGAGAGAAAAGACCAGGCTGCATATATAGCTCCTCCTGCTGCGTGTAGCTCCAAGGCAGGTCACTTGCTACTAATGTATGTCACACAGCAATCATTTAGATTGTGTCTGCCTCATTTACAGCGCTAAAGCAGCTTTATCAGCTGGTTTGCTGTGCTTTCTAGGAACTCTTGCTTGATTTCGACGTATTCCTCCTTGGCAAGAAGCCAACGGCCTGTTTACCTCGTCAAAGAAAATGTATTACTTTTTTTCTTTTCTAGTTTATTTTGGTGTCACTTATTCTGTGTAAGGTATTTTCCTTTACTAGTACTTGGGAGGTCGGTGGTGTGTTGGTTGTATCACTATTAAGTTGATGACTTTCTGGATGTTCTCAAAATAAGTAATTTATTGCTTGCATGCAGTGTTGTTGTAGCCATGTCAGTCCTAGGATATTAGAGAGATAAGGTGGATGGAGGTCTTTTATTAGACCAACTTCTGTTAGTGAGAGAGACAAGCTTCTTCTTTGAGTGCTTTCTCATGTCCATTCCCAATTTGGGTGAGTGTGCGTGCCACATGCACCGGTGCTGGAAAACTTTTTCCCCTAGTAGCACCCCCTGCCGCTGTGCACACGTGTCCGCATACAGGCGCCATTGGCTCCCCCTCCCTCTCAGTTTGTTCTTGGCCCAGTGATGGTGCTGGAATGTCTTTTGTCTTCTCAAGTTCTCTTGCTAAAACCTAGTGGTTTATTCATTGCTCTGTTGCACATAGTTAATGGTTTGGTTATAGTTAGTACTAGCTTGTTAGTTGTTAGAGTCCCAGGGTCAGGGCATTCCCCGTTCCCTGGGATTTAAACCCTGCGCTTTGGTAAGAAACCTATGCCGAGGAGCAACCTGCACCAAAGTTGTTTAAATTGTCTGGGGGAAGCACACGTTCGTGAGAGGGGCAAAATCTGTAAAAGCTTTCATCTGTGGACTAAGAGAGGCAGAGGTATTCATCTCACAGCCATCCTGATGGAGTCAGCACTTAGACCGGGCTTGGCACCAAGCACGATGGCCTGAGCGCACAGTGCCCCTGCAACGCCCTCTTCCTCCCCTCAGCACCATTCACCATCTCTGGTACCAAATATGAAGCCGAAGAAGACTCGCAGGCAGTGGGGACACTCCCCTGCAGAAAAGGCAAAAGAAGACCAGGTGAGACCCATGTCAGGCCAACAAATTCTCCCCGCCTCAGAAGGGTCCCTCACCACTGCAAGCATCAACCCTGGCACTGGGCCCTCCACTGACTCCAGATAGTGGTAGAGGCCCTCAGCACCTGGTGGTGCCGTCGACTCCAGAGGCTTTTCAGGTGATGAAGGACCTCCTGGCATTGCTTGTGCCACTGCCGCTGAAGGATAGCAAGCCACCGCACCGAGATTCAGCACCAGCACCAACGGGCAACTTATCGAGGGACAGATCTGCCTGACAGTCCCCCTCTTCGAGGCACTGTTCACCGGTGTGCAGGCGGTCCCCTGAGTTGAAACCACGCTCTCCAGGTCAGGAGAGTGTCAGACCGGGCTCCCACCACTGGTTTCCGGAGGACCGGCACCAAGCTCCATGGAGCTACGGAGCAATGCAGGTCACCAGACTCATGACACGTTTCCCCTGCTCGCCTAGTCCATACAAGAAGCCAAAAGACAACAGCCGGTCCCATCATGCCCATCATTTGGGCTCTCCGTACCCCTCACCGGTGCTGGTGCGTCAGTGCGCTCCACACGGCACTGAGAGACATTTGGAATTGGCACCGCCCTGTCTGTTGGACAGCAGCACCTCCTCCTCAGACAGCGAGGAGGTTATTCATACTGGGCAAACTGTGGCCCCATTGCCCGACTTCCCTATGGTGCTGCCAATGGGGGCATGACTACAGGGACAATGGCCCGGACCGTGGACTTGCTGGTGGGGGTTTCTCTTGGGGATTCTGCTGTCTGGATCCATTAGAAGAGCCGCAGTACCACAGGCCTCCATCCCTCAGAGTTCGGCACCACGCTTGGGCACGGATTCTGACTGTGAGGGTTCACGTGCCTAGGGCCTGGAGGGAACCACTCTACCCAGAACAGGGGTCCCTCCCCCATTTCAGCTACTAGCCTCCTCATCATCGTCTCCGGACGAGGCAGTCGCTGGTCCTTCATTGGTGGTACTGCTGGATGATTTTAGGGTGTACCAGGATCTGCTGAAAAGGATTGTCTCCATCCTGGGTCTTAAAATAGAAGAATGGGCAAGCCAGTGGATGAGCTCTTTGGGATACTGGCCTCGATGGCTCCCAGTAGAGTGGTCCTCTCAATCCATGAAGGGATGGTTAAATTAGGCAAAGCACTGTGGCAAACCCTGGCCTTTTTGCCCCCACGTCAAAAAGGGCAGAGAGAAATACTACATATCAGCGAAGGGGTTTGAATACCTCTACACCCATCCTGCACTGGGATCCGGGGTGGTCACTGCCACCAATGAAAGGGACAGACAGGGGAAAGTGAGCTTGACCCCAAGACTAAAGAGGCAAAAAGACTGGACTTGTTCAGTTGAAAAATTTATTCCATGGCTAGCTTGCAGCTATGAGTGGCAAATCAACAGGCACTGCTGGGAAGGTATCATTTCAATATCTAACAGTCACTAGAAAAGTTCACAGACTTATTGTCCCACTCCTCTAAACAGGATTTCAAGGCCATCCTGGAAGAGGGGAGATACTAATCTCCAGGGCATCCTGGCAGGCGGCTTCCAATGCAGCAGACTCCAGCCAGGACGATGGCCTCGGCGGTGTCTGAGATGGGCATCATGGCTGCAATCCTAGGGTCTCCCTTCAGAGGTCCAGCAGTCAATTCAGGACCTTCCCTTCGATGGCACGGCCCTCTTTGTGAGCAGATGGACTCCAGGCTGCATGGCATGAAAGACTCGAGGGCAATACTGAGGTCCCTTGGCCTCTATACCCGTCTTCTTCTGGGAGACACTTAAAGCCTCAGGGGGTTGGGAGATCAGCGAAGAGGCAGCCTCCTTGCTGAACTCCTTCTGTCTGGCTGCAGTGGGGAGAGGGGGAGGAAGGGTTACTGGCAGATACTGGTGGCCCCTCAGGGTTGTAAAAATGATATCCATGGCCCTCAAGACAAAAAGATTGGGAACTGCTGCTTTATCTTCTCCCACTCAACTAAAAAGAGGTCTCTCGAAGGCATAGTGAACCTCTTCCCACTTCTCAATGGGACTTCAATCTGATGCTAAAAGGATTTACTAGACCACCATTGAACTCATGGCCACATGTCATTTTTTCAGCTTCCAGTCTTTTATCCCAAGCCTCATCAGGATGCTCGATGTAATGAGAGCTTTAGCCTTCTACTTGGACAGGACAAAAACATTGAGAAAATCCCTGAGACTTTTTCCTGTCCACTGCAGATTGAGCTGAAATCGCTGATTCTTCTGATGTAAGTCTGTCAAACTGGGTCTCGAGCTGTATCAAACTCTGTTACCAGCTGCATAATGCAACGCCCGTCTTCAAAACGTACTCCTTCTATGAGGATGGTCTTCCCATCAGTCGCCTCCTCCATTGGTATCCCGATATCTGAAATCTGCAGAGCAGCTACCTGGGCCTCTGCACACACCTTTGCAGAACACTGGCATCCTGGCGGATTCAGCTGCAGATGCCAATTTTGGTGTGATGGCATTATCATCCATATCAGACTCGACTTGACAATCCCAGCCTCCAGTGGTGGGCACTGCTCGGCAGTCACCTACGGTGGAGCACCCATAGGGACACTACTCAAAGAAGAAATTACTCACCTTGTGCAGTAACGATGTTTCTTCAAGACGTGTGTTCCTCTGGGTGCTTCACAACCCCCCTCCTTCCCTGTACTTTGGAGCTCAATGAGTTCAGTTCGCTCTGCGGTAGAGAAGGAACTGAGGAGGGAATGCCCATGCATGCTAGCGAGCCTTGTGGCTGGATGGACTGCTACCAAAAATCTCCGATCAGCAGTATGGGCATGCAAACACACCTATAGAGGATCACAATCATAGGAGGACACATCTCAAAGAACCATCATTATATTACTGCACAAAAAGTGAGTAACTTCTTTTGTCTTATGACTTACAGGGGTGTGAATGGGCCACATCATCTGGAATGGTCCACTAGAATATGTGCTCAGTGTTTATGCTAATCTGTCTGTTTGATTTTGTATTTAGCTTTGACACTCTCAGAAGTTTTCCCAGACCTTGAGAAGACTGTGTAGCTCGAAAGCTTGTCTCTCACCAACAGAAGTTGGTCCAATAAAAAAATATTACCACACCCATCTTGTGTCTCTAACTTACTGCTTGTTCTCTAAGGGTTTTTTATTTTTAAGTCACTGGGCCAAGTTTTGTTTACAGTTGTTGAAGTCAATGACATTGCATGGTTGTTACTGAGAACAGGAGTAAACCCACTGATCCACCGTCATTGATTCTACTCTCAAGCTTTCTCTAAAGTCGTGTTTATTTTGGCAAAATGAGTACCTGTTATCTCAGGAACTGCCCGTAATGGTGACACTGCAGTAGGACTAGCAGTAGTGTAAGCACTAATGTTGTAGACTGGGCCAAGGCATTTATACTCCGGGACATGATAACGTGAGCAAGCTTAGACTGACATAGTTGTAGAACATTTGAGCCCTCACTAAACTAATACTTACTCCGTTGCTATAACCAATGGAACTGCTCTTCTGGAGAATTACAGGTCTGCGTTTTGTAGGTGTAGATAAGGCCTTAACGGCAAATCAAATACAGTAGTAAGCTATCATCTCGTAGTTTGCAAAACCTTTACCTATACTATCATTTTCCTCCCAGAGGGCACAAAACAGTTTTGTAATAATGATTTGGCAATAAAAATAGCAGGATTCTCTCTCTCTCTAGTGTTTTTCTGGAAAAATGTCTTCATGGTTTGTATACAAACTTCCCAGATGTGATTTAAAATACGAATATCAAAAGGACTACATTTGCTCACATTGGGTTATAGTTTTGTTTTAGAGCAGGGAGTAATGGCTTGTGCTGTGTGCAGCATATTTAAAAAGCAACCTGTAGCTCTCTGTGTTTGATGAGTCAGTAAAGTTGGTAGAGATCTGTGAGGCCAGATGGTCAACATATTGCAAAGATTTACAGTGGCTTTTATTTGATCGTTTAAGAAGAATAGGTACACACACAAAGGGGTGCAACACATGATATTCCATTTCTAATTTTAGTGTTTAATTAAGGTGTCTATAAGCTGTCATCTTGGGAAGATATTGTTTTAATTACTTTCACAAATACATTCAGCAGCATCAGATTGGGAGAGAGAGCAAATGAATACATTAAGAAAGAATTATATTTAAGTGCAGTGCACTATCAGTAAAAAGTTCTGGGATAAAGCTCCTTCTGCTATAAAGCCATAGTACTCTGACTTCTAATATTTATATCAACAACATCCCCTCATGCAGGACAGAAAAATCCTAACTGAGTGGCTCCCTTGACAAGAAGAAGGCTCATCTAAGTACTTGGTGATGTTTTGTGGTCTTTCATAATCTAATTTGATTCCTGTTTTACCAGTTTTCAGAGTCCAAAACAGTTTTTATAAATAAAAATATAAGATAATAAAGGTACTGTATTTTCCAATCTGTCCCACAACCAAGATGCTTAGCAAATGTGTTTTATTTATCAAAAACAAACAAAAAAATCCAGAATACTTTGATAAATAAAACACAAATGTTCCAAAAAGATATAAAGTAGCTAGGTCTACCTGGTCGCCTATGGTTAACTTTTTAAAAGCTAGGTAACGACACTGAGTCCTGTGATTATGGTCCAAAAGTTACAAAGCAGTTTAGCAAAATGTTAGATTTATCCAGATGTTGGTCCTTTTGTGAAGGCCTTCTGAGGAACAGAAGGTAGATTTCACTGCTGCTTCCCCTTCCCAAATTATATCTAACCCAACAAGAAAAAAATATTTATATGTGATTATAGAAGGCATTATGGAGGAGCCAGGGACAGCTCCATATTTGTAGATGGTGTCCGCTCATCTATTCTCCTTCATCTATTCTCCTTCACCTGTGGTCTTTTTTTTTCATCCTAAATTACTGAAACTTATTGTCAGTCTTAACACCATCTGAGTGAAGTTTTTCTGTGAACATTTTTATTACTGAACATTTTATCTCATGTGAGAACAGACTATTAATGGCATATCTCTGTTTGCAATCACAGAAATTTGTCATGGGCAGCCATTTGGGTATTCCTGATATCAGTTCTGCTCTCCACATTCAGACAATGCACATTCATAGTGTCTTGCCTACCTGCCATCATGTCCATCTGTTAGGCGGATTCTGTGTCCATTTATAAATCAGTCAGGTTAGGGCATAAGAACCAAGGCAAAGTGAGTTTAGAAGGGGAGCTCCCTGCATAACATTTTTGGCAGCATTTCTTCAGCAAGAAACCCAGATGCCTCTTTAGAGTGGATTAGAACTGCTGACTCTTATGTGTCAAGAAAGGCTACACTAAGCAGAAGAAAGGAAGCCATGGAGTTTTGGGGGTAACCCAGACAACGTTTAAAACAAGGTGGGCGTCTGCAGGTATTCAACCTGAGAAAACCATTCCAAAAGGCATGTACTACAAGGTTACTCTATATGAAGAAAAGCCCATAGCACAAGCACCAGGGTGAATCTCAGAGAACCTGAAACATACATTATATTTGCCCTGAGACCTAAACTATGAGCTGAATGGACATAACCTGAATAGGCTAAGCGTGGAGTTTACACTGCCTTTACATTTAAGTTCTATTGTATGCTTGTTCTGCCTGGGAATCACTCATGATTATGCAGGGTATCGTTTCAAAGATAAGAACACATAAAACAGATTCTTTCTCTCTTAGCTATAATCGGGTGGTATAACAAAATAGATTAACACAGTGGGATTAACCATTATAATCCAGATCTTGAAAGGGCTAAGTACACGAATGCTGGGCAATCCTATGTCATATGTATATGTTCTGCTCTAAGTTTGATCAGCTCTGGGTGTGTCTTATTGGGGTGCCCACCTATTGCATCTGTTAACTGTTAACAGTTAATCAGTTAATTGCATCAGTTAATGTTCTTTATGAGCATGTTCCTTTAATTCAGGATAACAGGCTTTGGATCTGTGTCCGTTTATACCAGTGGAGGATCCATCCCATTGTCATCATTCTGGGCTATCCTGTATAGTTAGGTATCAGAAGAGGAATGACTTCATGCTGGCTGGTGGGAATTTGCCAAATAGAAGCCAAGAGCCAGAGAAACATTGCACTGCAGCCTAACACGGCCAGGTGCTGTGTACTCACAACTCTCGTGGAAGTCAATGGTAATTGAGGATGTTCAGCATCTTGCCAAAGGTACTCATGGCCCTGAAAAAAATTCAAAAGCACCAAAGTGACTTAGGAGCCCAAGTCCCATTTTCAAAAACGACTTAAGTAATAATGCATCTAAAATCAATGGGCGTAGGCACCGAAGTTTCCAAGTCACTTCAGCATTTTTGAAAATTTTTCCTCAGGTTTTCATTCTGGGCCACCAAGAACAAATTATATTCTTCTTGGCTCATGTATTATCTGTAGTAATAAAAACTCTGCAACTAGAATTTAGTCTAAATGATCAATGTTCTGATGCACAGCCCAGAAAAGAACCCAGGTCACTCCTGTATCTATATTGGTTTTACAGTATTCACAGAGGTACAAAGTAGTGACATGTTTATTTTTGTCACTAAATGGAGCAGAAATGACCAGAAATACATTATGAGCACGATCTGTTGAGTTAAAAGGTACCATTTCTGCCCATAACTGCACTATAAGGATATGGGATAATGCTTGTATGGGAAATGAACCAGATGAAAGAGAAAGAGAGAGCAATTGAAGATAAAGGAAAAAAAACAGACTGAGAGAGTGAATGAGGGAGATTAAGAGTTAGGAGAGAATGGAGTCAGGGTTAGAAGTATATAGTAAGAGAGAACCCTCAGAACCTGAGACGGTGGTGAATAAGCAGCTGAAGGTGGGTATGTCGGAGGGAAAGTGAATAGCGGAAGAAGAACTCCCATCTGAATGGCATCAGTTTTGCCCCTGGAAGAAATTCCCAGAGAGTATTTGAGGAGAACAGAAAGGAGAGGAAATTTGCTAGGTACTGGAGGCACAGGAGCTATCAGGGAGATTAAGAAGAATTATTTTGGAAGGAAAACAGCAGTGTTAAATCAAGAGAAAATGTATAACCATTGTGCAGCATGAAGCCAGTGGATGCCAGAGGAAAGCCATGACTAGAGATAGTGGGAATGTTGAAGAAGGCAAGGGTTGGAACTGAAGATGGAGACAAGGGAGTCTGCAGAGCATATAGAAAGAAGACGGGCTCTGAGATCTATAGAAATGTCACACAGGGTGGTGGATTGGAAATTGAGAAAGCAGAAACTGAACAGTGTTTGGTGAATGTCCGTCAAGAGAATGACAACAGTATGAATGGAGAAGGTGGCACAGAGCTAGACTTCAGGTGAGGAGAATGAAGTCAGGAAATAAGAGACAATGGTGTCAGATGGGTCATCAACACTGAAGCTGGAGACATCTAGGATAAGGGTAAGGGACCAAGACGAGGAAGAGGCTAGACACCGAAGTCTAGGAAGGGTAAGGATGAAGATCAAGGAGGATGTGACAGATGACAGAAACATGGAGGGATCGCAGAGTTGGATGGAGTAGATGCTGAAGGAAGAAAAGGTGTGGGGAAAGTGGAAGGTAACAGGAGAAAAAGAGGAGGCACCTAAAATCATTAACAGTTTTCAGGGCAAGGAACATACGTGTGACAAATTTGAAGCTGTCCTGTAATAATTTATGAATATTGTATGTTGTCCTGATTACTGGGATGTTGATTGTACAAATATATTGGGTTAACTCAATAGAGGGCTATCTGGACTCACTTAAGGGCTAGCAGGAAGCTGGCGATAGCCACCTATCAACTGACACCTAAGAATCATTAAGGGACAATGCCAGAACCATTGGCTCTGAGGACTCTGTCTGGATCTTCTGCTGAGCTTACAGGACTGGTTTGATGAGGAGGGTCAAAGTCCATAAACACAGAGGAAAAAAGAACAGGATTTAAAGCGGCACATGAGATTTAGGGCCGGTATATGCTGGGAACTTAAATCAGTATAGCTGTGCCTCTCAGGAGTGTGAAAAATCCACAGCCCTGAGAGAGACTATACCTACCTAAACCCCAGTGTAAACAGTGGTAGGCTCATGGAAGAATTCTTCCGTCTACTGAGTTACTGCTTTTCCGGGAGGTGGATTACCTATGCCAATGGGAGAATCTCTCCTGTTGACATAGATAATGTCTGTGCCGAAACACTACAGCTTGCTGCAGCTGTGTGGTTGTAGTGTTTCAAGTATAGATAAGCCCTAAGTCACAGGACCCAGCTGAGGTGTCAGGAGAATCCAGGTCTGTCTAGGTCAAAGGATGATACAGCTGTAGGTAAGATACGTGTAGGCAGTTTGTTGTTTTAAAATCTTTTTTTCCCTAACAATTCCTACTGATAAAATAAACAATTCCTTTGTTTTACCAAGGCTCTGTTTGCTGGATACCACTGGTCACAGACTCCCAAAAGAGGGCACCAGAGGTGGCCAAACTTGGTTGGACCAGCCGGCTATAAGTGGTTTATACTCTGGGTGATGTAGTCTAGGGCCTGGTCAAGGAGTGAGAGAACCATGAAATTCCACAGCAGAATAGGCCAGGTTAGACACAGGGCCTGAATCCTGAGGAAGTGCCCTCAGAGAAGCCAGGAGGGGGTCAGAGGTGCAGGTAGCTCTGTAACTGTGATAAAGAATGAGAAGGATGACTGAAGAAGAGAACCGCAAAAGAAGTGGAGTTGAAAGGAGACATCCAAGAGTTGGTGAAAGTGAAGAGGTGAAAGATTGTGGACTGAGATCCACTTCTTAGCAATGAAGCATGAGACGCAACAGGTGAAAGAAAGGAAGGTATATGTGTTTTGTGGGCAGGGCAGAGGGGATGACCAGAATAAAACTGACAGGAGTAGAGCCCATGGGCCAGGAAAGAAGGTGGAGAAACGAGCAAGAGACACTTGAGAAGGTGAGCATAAAGGATGAACTGGGACAGATGTCACCAGAGACAAAGAAAAGGAAACAGATGAGATCTGGAAAGGGGGAGAAAATTGTGTTCAGCTGAATGAATGAAAGGAAGAATAGAGTAAGTGCCTGAAAAAGAGGAGAAAGCGAATAGGCAATGGAAGAATTAAACGGGTTGGGGATGAGGGGGAAGAGGAGAACCAAGCAAAGAAAAAGAAAGGCCGCAAGCCAGGGGACAACTATAGGAAGCATGCCAGCACGAAGCATTAGTGGAGTTGTGGGATTGTAGGGACAATGGTGCAAAATAGCAGAGAAACCAAAACAAGGGCAAAAAGAGTAGAAGGTTGAAATTGTCTCCTGCAATACTGGAAATGGCAGGCAGTTGAGATGCGGAAGAGAAGGGAAAATTCACAGTTAATGCCATTAATATTAAAATGCAAGCAGGCTGATCTGTGGAGTCCTCATCATTAGTACACTGAGAGTGCATTTTGGTGGGGTGAGAGGGCAGGTTAGTGCCCATTCTCTCCTTTGAGATCTCGCTGCAGGGCAGACAGGTGAGAAAGTGAAATCTGCAATCCTGGTCTTAGTATCTGTCTGACCAGCTCTTGCAATCTGCTATTGTCTCTATATTTCCTGGCTATCTGATACTTTCCCTAAGGTGACACAAGTAGTAGATGTAGTGCTCCTAGTTGTTAATTATGGATGCAGCCTTATATAATACAATGGCTGATATTTGCTTAGTAGAAGAGAAAATAATGAGAAGCTGGTTGAAGATTAAAAATATCAACGAAACAAAAAAACCCCAAACAAAACACCATGAAGTGCACGTATGGATCTGTAGCGTGATCACTTAGTTCGCTGGCACCCGGGCCAGAGCACCCTAGACAGGGTGTCTTGAGTGTGTTTCCTAGCAACAAATAATCAATTTGCTAAATAAATTCTTACGTTTCACAAAGTATGGTCCAATGAAAGGCAGGAAAAAAGGGAGAACATTGAAAGTTTATACTGCAAGTATTTATGATCTGTTGTTGTAGTCATACTTTGTGCCATGTTCCAGAGAATATCAGAGTCCAGAGATTTGCAAAAAAATAGCGTTGATAGTCACGTGAACATTTACCAAGCCCAATATTTTGGTGTCAGGGTGCCACAGTTCAGCGAATAAAGCAGCAATCAATGAAAATAGCCTTTGAAATATCAGAGCCTAATTCCTTATTATCTCGTCCTGTACACTCTACACAGATTATTTTTTCAGCAGTTCATCTGCTGCTTTCTGGTCCCTGAAAAGGAATGTTTTGCTTATTAAAGATTACTCAGAGTTTAGCTGGGAATAACAAATGTACTTCCACTTCTTCCAAACAGATTTTGCCTCAGTTTTGGAAATGGTGCTGAGCACAGTTAACTCTCACGCTTTTGAGCCGACACATGTTCAGCAGCAATTCAGCTGTGCCCGTTACCACCAGGTTATTTTTCTAGTTTAAACCTGTGTAACAGAGCATGCTGGTGGTTGTCTCTTTTGCTCTTTGCACAGCAAATGTAAAATATACACTACGCTCACCCTTTAAAGGTCCAGCACTCTTGTCTTCTTATTGCAGCCAACAACATGACTGCCATTCTACGGACTATAACAAGGCATTCTGGGGGTGTAGTTCCAAGAGAGATCATGGGAGTTCTAAACTACAGCAAGGCATGATGTCCTTGAGTTCTGGGTTTGGATCTCTGAGTTAGTGTAGTTAAAATATTTACAGAATCACGTTGGCAGAGAATTCTCTAAGTCGGCATATCGAGGTGGCTCATCATACACATTGTTTATTCAGTCAAGTTCATGGACATGATATATATTGGAACAGAATATAATTGCATGCTCCTGATACGGTAGTTGTATCATGGTTCAATAGGGCTAAGCCTTTCTGCTTTGGGCAAGTTTGCACTCCATTTTCATTATCTTCTAGCACGTGTACCACAAGCATGCATATCTGTCCTAGTGCTTTTTTATAGGACTGCATTGTCCAGGTGAAGCAGTTGGTTTGAGCATTTACTGGGGTCCCTGTACTGGTGCTGAGCCTCGTGCATGGACTTGGGGTAGGGACGGCTTGTGCCTCCCCTATTCTAGGGATGCTGGCCCCCAATCGAAATTACAACCCTGAGAGCTGCCCAAACTTGAGCCCCCACTGAAATGACTCCTCTTGGCCCCTGTGCTACTGGGGAATAGCCAGGGCATAGGAGTGACCCAGCTATGCCTCTTCCTACTCATAAGAGCTTCTGCAGGAGGTGTTGAGGAGCTGACTATACCTGCTGTACCGCACGGAGGGTCTCTCCACTCCCTATGTAAGTGGGTATTTCTTGTGAGTGGGGTTTTATAATGTGACCATAAGGCAGCCATAAATTTCCCCTGGAGTACCCAGACTTGTTAATATTAAAGCTTCCTCCTTCTCTCTCTGTTCAAAAATAAAATTAGGTTAGCATAAGTGTCTGAGATAATATTGTGATGTATCAGAATGATTAGAATTTGACAGTTTTCATAAATTGGCTTTATTTGCACAGGTGCCATTTACACTGTCATAAACTTATTTTTTCCCCTCCTGTTTGTAAAATGAGTCTCTGGAGCAGTTGAAACAATACCTTTGTGAATGAGGTAACTGCATATGAGGCATGGACTTGGAGACTAATTCTAAGTAAAAATATGTGCAGCTCTGCACACAAAAAAGGAAACTCTCCAAACTGCATAATCTGCTACGTAAAAAAACCTCCAACAGTCCTGTATTTAGGGACTCAAGTAATGGCTCTGACAAATAACAAAGAAAACAGTCCCTATTCCAGAGAGTTCATAGTCTAAGTATCAGGCAGGATGTAGCAGGTGACAGAACAGACAGTTGGATTGGGAGTGGGTGAGTGGTATGTTAACAAAATGAACTGAGTTTATCACGGGTATAGAAGTCTCAGCACTGTAGGACAGATGTGAGAGGGTAATATGCCCACTGTCGATATTTGACAAATTTTACCACAGAACTAAATTTTGTGTAGACAGTTATGGGCGTCATGTAGAACAGCAGGAAAACGGTGCTGTTTTTACACAATTGTATTAGCCTAGAGGCATCCCAGACTAAGGAAAACACTTTAATATGCAGAACAGCAACAACAAGACAAACCCTACCATTGTTTTCAGCACAGAGATTGTGAAATACTAGGAAACTCTAGATGTTCCTGTTAAAGGAATAAAAGTACTTTGGGTTTTGAATAGCATCTCCTGGCACTCTAAAGACCTCTTACACTGACAAGGTGGGTGGGTGAGGTGATATCTTTTATTGGACCAACTTCTGTTGGTACAAGAGACAAGCTTTAGAGTTTACACAGACCTGAAAGGGAACTCTGTTTAAGCTCAAAAATTTGTCTCTCGCAACAGAAGTTGGTTCAATAAAAGATATTACCTCACCCACCTTCTCTCTCTAATATCTTGGGACCAACACAGCTACAACACTGCATCTTACTTACACACACATAAAGTGGCATTATTAGTTTTGTGTTTGGCAGTCAAAGGAAATGTTTTCAAACTGTTGCTTTTCGTTTGCAATTCTGTTTTGCAAAGTCACTCGGAAATTCTCCTTGGTGCGAAGGCAATCATTTGAAAACATTTCAAGAAAAACTTGCAGGAAGAAAGGCATCTACTTATTCTTGTGGGTCTCACCTTCTCCATCGTTTGTCTTGCTCTTTCTTTGCCTGTGCCGACAGTCACTAATTGATGCCTTTAGAATTCAGGGAAAAGCCTGCTCCTATGCTTGTGAAGAAGCCAGTATTATTTTCTGTCTGTTGCAAGAGGCCACATGTGTAATTAACCTCCTGCCTACTTTACGTTTGCATTTTGCCACCAAACTCTCAGAGGCCTCGATACAGCAAATCACTTAAGCATATGCTTACCTTTAAGACTACAAGTAACCCACTGACCAGGGTGTCCATAGTATGAATATGACTCAGTGTGCGGATTCCTGTTTGCAGTGTATGAAGAAATTATGGTTACATGGAGAGCTGGTCAAAATTTTCCATTGAAAAGTGTTTTTATCATTTTTAAAATGGCTTTTAAAACTGCACCAAAATGTTAGGTCATTCAACATTTTTCAACTTTCTGTCCAAACGAAATGAAAAAAAAATGTTTCAGTTCAAATTGAAATGGAAAATGTTTGGTTTTAACTATTTTTGGATTCCCCCCCCCTTTTCCAAAGGAAAAAAGGGAGGGGGGGAAATGCAAAACTGAGCACTCAAAATTATTTTGTTTCAATATTTTATTTAATATTGACCAAAAATATCAAGTGAAAAATTTCAAATGAAATGAGAGTTTTTACAGCAAATGCCATATTTCAATCACTCTTAGTTTTGGTCTGAACTGCGAACGTAGTTTGGTATAACTACTTTGCTCAGGGGGATGGAAAATTCAGCCCTCTCAAGATGTAGTTACGCTGATCAAATCCTCCTCCTGTGTCAACAGTGCAATGTTAAGAGGCAGGCTTCTCCCATCGACACAGCCTCTTGGGGAGGTGGAGTACCTGCAGCGATGGGAAAAGCTGTCTTCTCAGCATAGATAGTATCTTTACTAAGTGCTGCAGTGGTGCTGTTGCGGTGCTATAAGTGTAGACAAGCCCTTAGTTGCAAAGTAAAAGTGACATGAAAAGAGGGAAAGTGGCTGGCCCCAATAAATGAGGTAGGCCCAGTGCCCCTATGCCACAGCAGGTCCTCTCATTTGGCCAATTAAGAGGGCGAGGCAGGATCTGGGCCTACAAGGGTCCAGGGAGCGACCCAGTGAATCAGAGCAGAGTGGTTGTGTTCGGAAGAGCAGGTCAGAGCAGCCAGAGACCAGGGAGACTGGAGGAGGTGTTCCCTGAGCAAGGCTGAAGGCAAGGAGAGCGGTAAGAGAGGTTTGATGGTTGGTGTCCCCAAGCTGGAGAACCAGGGCTGAAGATGAGAAGCAGAGAAATTGGAGAAAGGAAGAGCCATGTTGATGGACTAGAAGGTAAGCTTGCAAGGTGTTAGTGGTGATTCTGAAAGGGGAAACTGAGGCAGGTCTGACTGTTTCTGTTGTGGCCTGCCCTAGGAGGGTATTCCAGGTTGGAGCGGCTATGACAATAGGTTTGTGGATTTTTTTCTTTCGTGTATAAAGCAGGCCTAGAAGGTTAGGAATACCTGGTAAGATCGTTCCCACAGAGAACACCTGATTCTCCATGGTTATCATAGTCATATCAGATATTAAGTTTAACTGATCCCCACATTTGGGGTCGGGAAGGAATTTTCCTCCAGGGCAGATTGACATAGGTCTTGGGGGGTTTTCACCTTCCTCTGCAGCATGGGTCATGGGTCACTTGCTGGTGGATTCTCTGTGACTTGAAATCTTTAAGTCATTATTAGAGAACTTCAGTAACTCAGTCTTAGGTTAGCGGTCTATTACAGGAGTGGGTGGGTGAAGTTCTGTGGCATCCATTGTTCAGGAGGTTAGACTAGATGAACATAATGGTCCCTTCTGACTTTATAGTCTGTGAGTCTATATTCTTTTGGTCTTCCTTTATAGATTATTCCCCATTCTGATACGCTAGCATTTTGCACCTACTTTGTATAAATGTGATATAAATGACTACACCAGGTCCAAGGTAGTGGAAAATGGGGCCAAGAGTCTATTCATGCTCTCTTACAGTATATCTACGCAGCAACTACGGAGTGAGATTGCAGATTATGTAGTCATGCCCAAGAGAGCATTCACTTAGCTGGAGCAGGGAGGCCGTAGCAGTACGGGTTTTGGCGTGGGCTAGCCATCCCAGTAATTATCTAGAGTTCCCAGCAGGCTTGTGCTGCTGCAGCTTTACTGCTCCAGGATCTGAACTAACTCTTGACTGCACTGTAGACATACCCCTAGATGCAGATCTACATCAGCAGCAGCATGTAGCCGAATGATGTGTCAAGAAGCCACGATGGAGCAATACTGCCATGAAGAGGAGTCTCAATTTCAGTGCATAAGAAATGGATCTGTCTGTGAAGAAATGTCTGGTGTCAGAGAGAGCCGACACTAGGCATAAGCAGACTAAGCAATTGCTTAGGGCCCTGAGCAGCTCAAGAGGGCCCCCTATTCGCTTTTTTAAAGTGTGGGGATGGGCAAAAATATTCGTGTTTACGAATGGGAACCCCAGTGTGCTATTACCACCTCTGAAAATTGTGTTTTGGCACTGGGGATTTAGAATGCATGGAAACAGGGAATTGACTTGACCCTGCACGGATTTAAACAGGAGATCCCCCCATGAAGGGTCAGGGGTCAGGCCCAGTGTCATTTGGATTCAGATGTCACTGGACTGTTATCTCAGATGATGTGTAGAATGTATATAAACATCTTTCTTTTGCTTAGGCTCAGCCAAATCAAACAAACAGCTTGAATCAGTGGTTTCCATACTAAAGAGGACTACATTCACATCCACAGCAGCTGCTGCTATATTCCAGGCCTGTACAAAAAGTACTATTTATAAAGCCCTGTGCGGATGCACAAAAGCGGGTCCACATCCGATCTGCATCCTCCCCAAACAGCTTCCCTCTGACCGTCATCCCCAGTGAAGTGATCCGCACCCGCAGCTCTGGGCTCCCAATCAGCTGTTTGGAGGCCATCTCCTCTGCAGCCTCCCCTGCTGAGCAGCTGTTCAGGGGCCAGCCTCTCAGCCCCAACAGATGATCAGCAGCCAGCCGGGGGGGGGCGGAACAGCTGATTGGTGGCTGGTGGGGGCCCCTGCGGATCAGCTCTTGGGGGGACTCCCCTGCGGGCTACCAATCAATCAGCTGTTCCACGGGACTTCCTTGTTGGCTCCCTGTTCCGTGGGGTTCCCCTGCAGGCCGATGATCAGCTGGTCACGGGGCTCCCCTGCTGACTGGCCCCCATCTCAAAGGCATGGAAGCAGCCTCGAAGGCTGAGCTGCAGACAGCTGCTTGACCGTTTTGGAGGTCTGCATCCAATCCGCCATCTGCCAAAAATGATCAGTGGATATAAAGTAGATATCCACGCATTTACAGGGCTCTACCTATTTAACCTATCTGTTGCTCTGGTCTTGATCCTCCAGTACTTTGGAGCTGCTCTGTTCACCCTGGCAACATGAAGCAACCTGAAAGCTAATAGATCTGGTCAGAAAAGGAAAGGAGAGTCTCTAGGTTTTCTAGGGCTATCATAGTTATTTTTATGCCACTTCCTTCCTGATGCCTGCGTAGGTTGTGAGGAGTGGGGGGGGGGAGAAGATGTGGTCAGGAAGTCCCCATGTCCTGTACCAATGGCCTCAGGGGCCTCTGTGAGATCCCTTACCTTGTTCTGGGGCCAGCCTGCTGTGCAAATGGCCACAGGATAGGGGGATCATAAAAGTCAACTTAAAACCTCTTTCTTGCCACCCTCATCAACTGCATCAAGTACTCCTCAGCCTCAGGGAGGATTGGGGCCCTTATTTTTACCCTAAGGAGAATGGAATCAAATTCTGCCCAGTTCTAGCCATCCGATGCACTGATTTTCCCCTGTGCTTTACCTTTACCTTAGGTGGGTTAGCACAGATACGAGGTTAGATTTGGTCCTTTGTATCGTGTTCATCGTGCAGTTCATATGCACCAAGCAAGAATTTCCCAGGTTGTCCTTAAAATCCTGGAACTTTCTTATTAGTGAAATTCATCTTCCCTAGCTGGGTCCAGGCAGCTCTGATCAAAGCTATCTCTGGATTTTTTTATGTAGTTTGTCTTTTTTGAACTCTGGTAAGGGTGACTGACCTTTAAAATAAACAACTATACTGGTGCAATGCAGCTAGGAGCACTAAACAAGCGGTCTGACAGATAAATGAAAAGTGATTGGCTTGGCTGAGGTATACCCGTCACGTCAATGCTGCCAATGTTCCATGGAGTTCACACAGTTTTCTGTAACACTCAGTTATAAAAATTACCAGGGAGATTTGCATCTACAGCTCTGTGCTTCATAGGCCTCCACCCTCATATTTAAAGACATTCTGTTCCTTTCCCCCCGGAATGTTGGCTCAAGGGAGAGTTTACATATTAAAAAGGTAAAATCAAATCAAACAGCAGTGGCTTTTTCTTTAAAGTAAACAGAGCCAAGGCTATCTCTGTCAGCCACAGCAGAAACTCAGGTGCATGCTGACAAAAAGATTATAAAAATATATCCCCTAAACAAGAAAGTGTGGTTTTTTTTAAATAGGAAATGGGTTTTTAAGGATGCAGGCTGATTTTTTTTTTCCACATCATTTTTTCCTTAAAAATGTTCAGGTGCAAAATGCAGCTTTCTTTACAAAAACTTTTTCGCTACAATCCAAGTTGTGGCCATGATTCAGCAAAAGATGCTGAGCACCTACAGTTGCCATGAAGTCCATAGGAGCTGTGGTTTAACATCATCTCTTTGAATCTGACCCAATATCAAGGTGATGCAGTAACCTGAGAGAATAACTCTTGGATTACCATTAACAAGCAGTATGTTAGGAGCTCTAGACCCGTAGATAATTTGACATTGCTGACAAGTGAAGCTATTTTGCACGGTCATGTCAAAGGGCATTTAGCAAATCACAAGATCTGGCCCCACTAATGTATGCTTTGCTGCTGCTTCAAAATTAACCATCTTCCTTACTGAGTTGATCAGAAGCTCTGATTTATTTTATGTTCTGTTAACCCTTGTTGTGCCAAGTTGTAAACAAAACCAGTGCAAAGTAATACAAAGGGACACAGTAACACTCAAAGCCAGTGGTTTTTTGAAGAAAATGGCAAAATATGAAAGCGCTCTATTTTGCATCTATGAAGGTATGTATCAGATAGGTGTTTTGATGCATAATTATAAAACAACAGGAATGGGTAATGTGAGATTTTTTGTTTGTTGTTCCTATGATGGCATGTTGTTATCCAAGGAACAGAGCCTGGCCCTACTCTCTCCCTTTTGCTTCACTTTGGTGGTGTCAAGGAGACAAAGAGCTGCCTGATCCGGGCTGTTGGGATTCCCCTAATATAGTGGAAATCCTTGGGGAATGGTGGATAGCTAGCTCTGGGCCACCTGCTCCAGCCGTGTACACACGGGACATTGCTGGGTGAGCTGGGGTTAGCAGGCAGTGAATGCAGTGCATGCTATGTGCTGGCAAGCTCTGCAGAGTGGAATAGTCCACAGGGACTGCTCTAGCTGGCATAATTTAGAGCATCCCTCAGACTGTTTTAAATTATGCCAGAGGATGGCTTGACTTGTTCAGACCGAGGATCTGAAGTGCAGAAAGAGGATTTACCGCCTTTCATCCCCTTCCCTGTGGGTCCTGTGCTGACCACAGTTTAGCCAAATTGGAGTTCTGGCCCCTAATCTCTACCAGGTTGTCTGCAATGGGAACACACATTTTTGATACAGACCGCATCAGACGCTGAGATTTTTGGTCAATCAGACTCCAGTCCCCATATTTGTCTTAATAACAAGAAGTCTTAACTGCATGTAAATAACTTCTTAGTGGTTAGACTCTTGTTCAGTGTTATCGTGTGAGGGGAAACTTGTGTTACTTCTCATTGATATTTGTCCTAATGAAAGCCTGCTCTTTATTCCATTTTGTTAGGGAATGCCACAGTAAGCAGCCCTTCAGTGAGGCCTGGCAGTAGATTAGCTATCATTGTCACAGAGCCCCAGGACTGGTGCTACCCCACAACTTTGGAATGGTCTTGTGGAGAAGACCCTTCAGTGTGCCGCCCCCCGCCCCTAAGGGGTCTCGCTCTTCCTTCAGGGCAGTCAGCACAGCCTCACAGTCTCCTGAGAATCAGCCTCTGGGCGTCAGCACTCCCGCTTCGCACCGTGAGTTTTGGTCAGTTAGTCCAACTGAGATGGAACCTGGTAGAAGAGATGAATCTTCAGGGATTAATGCACTTCAGCAAGCATGTGCAGCAATACTGGAACAGCATCGCCAAAATGGGGGGTGGAACACAGCATCGGCAGTTAGCAAAGAGAACTGAAAGCTAAAACACGGTCTGAGTCCATGCCGGTAAACCCAGAGATCAGCCAAGCTGTACTGAGCTCCATGTCAGAGGTTCTGTGTCTCTTTCTGTCTGACCTCCTCAGTCAGTTCCCAGGTGAAAGTCCCGACTCCTTCCAGCAGCCAACTCTTATTCCCCCACCTCATACCTTCCTGGCCCTTTGGTCTCCAGTCGGGGGATTTTGCTCAGCTTCCCTGTTCAGAGGTGGGGAAATCTATCTTCCTCTGGGCTGTTTGTTGCTAGGTCTGAATGTCCTGGGGATTGGGTTTTCCATGACCTTCTCAGGTTGTGTACTGATATGGGGTCAGCTTGGAGCAGTCCATTTGAATGACTCATGCATGCTCAGACAGCTAGGCGACATGCCCACCTATGTCACTTAGCCTGCCCTGAGAGCAAACAGTCCTTTTCTGCCCCCTGGGTAGCTTGCAAAATATAGGGGAAATTGAGTCACACGTAGGAGTAATAAAAATATTACAGGAAATTCCCACTTCATCACAATCCTATTAAATTCACACCTAAGTACAGGAGCAGTCTTCGTATGCTGGCTACAAAGGCCTGCTACTGCATGGTGCTGAATGCCCTCAGCTCCCATTGAATGATCTGAGGGTAGTATCACTCAGGGGTCGTTCTGCATCTCCCAAGATCAAGCTTTACAGGATGACAGCCATATTTGTATTCTTTTACTGTAGATGTGCATTGGCAGCATTAAATAAACATGGCTAAGCTGTTCTTACAGCGCAGGAGCTCTTCCCAGATTTGGGATGAGTAAGTGTTCATCATCATCACACATTCTTGCTTGGCAAAAAGCAATGTGAAATATTTAGCCTATAGAATTCAGTATTAATTTTCTCTGTCTAGCTAGACCTATCTAGCTTCTTCTGATGGAGACAAAGAGCTTGGTAGGATTTACAAGAAATTTATATGAATAATAAGAATGTTTACATTAGAAAAGATAAAGGAACATTAGTGATATAGACCCTCAGGCTTTAGGATATAGGTCCACCACTATCTATATGCAAATCTGAGGCAACTTCTCCTGTGAGCAGGTTATTTCATGCCTGTCTTGCACCTTTCCCTGAAGCACTTGTTACTAGCCACTGTCAGATACAGTGGACTATATGGACCACTGGTCTATTCTAAGCTGATGGAAATGCCTGTGCTGTTATGATTTGTCTTTCAAGCACCCAGAAATATGCAAGTCATCATACACAACAATGATATGGTCCCTAAATTATACAGTTCTTTGAATTAAACTTAACATTAAGGGTAGGAGATGTGTCAGACAGCACAAAGTCCATAAAGGATTGTGCTATTATTATTGACTTTATGTGGAAAGTGCTCAGTGCAAAGCCTTACAGCTATGTCTTCATGGACAAGAAAAGATGTATTGTTTACCACACGAGAACTATGTGCATTAGTGACCTCTCTGTAAAAACATAGTGGAGATATGGCACTGTAGTTTTACCATTAGGTAAACTGTGCCAGGCCAACTGTGAGTTTGGTGGGGGGAATAGTGCTGATCTTGCCTAGCTACCTTATGGAAAACACTTGTCACTTAGTGTTTTACAGCACGATAACTATTGCATGTTAGTTATCTCGCTCTGTGTGTGTGTGGGCGGGGGTGAATAGGGGCTGGGGGGGGACTTTGTGTTATTGAAGACATACCATAATACCGATAGGATAAGATGTTAGGAAAGGAGGGCGGGGGAAGGGAGAAGAATGATGAAAATTTCCACCAGATTTGGACATCTCCTGGACAGCTTCTTCAAGGAGAGGGTTAATAGAGAATGATTGGCAATAGTTCCATAAAAGCTTTAAACCAATGCAAAGGTTTTTGTACTAGATACATATTTTGTATTGAATTCTATAAATTTTCAGAGTAGCTATAGAACCCTACTTGTTTTCATCTCAATTTAAAAATCTATAGGACTGTTGTATTAGAAGATGTACAAAATGAATAAGTCCTTTGCACAGTATTTTTCCTTTAAGTAAAAGAGCATAATATTTGCTTATCTTGAAGAATATTTTTTGCCTGCTTCCCAGGCTTCAAAGACTATATTTAAATGCTTTTCTATCTGTGACTAGGACTTTGTCCTTTTGCCCTTTCCCATAACTCACCGTCGACCCTGAATCACGTTCCAAGAATAATCAGAGCTATTTTACGGAATCAATAGGAACGTTTTATTGCTTGTTATTCCTTGCAGGGTTGTTTTACTTCCTTGTTTTTCACTGTGCTCCTGTCCTATGACCTTTTCTTTTTTATATACATATATGAACAGAGCTAACCAAGTCAGTCATCTGTCTGGTGCAGTTTCCTTTTAATCAAAGACAAATTCAAAATGTGATTTTAAAAAAAATTGCTGTGGGACAGAGAACAAAAAGAGTCACATTGCTCCTTGACAGCATCTGCATCGAAGCAACTAGAGTAGAGGATTTTCCTGCCTATAGTGGGTGTTCATTTCCTTCTTTGGATTTTTCTAAACAGGCCCCTGGTAGAGAGGCCTGATTTTTCTAGCTCGTTTATATAAAAAAACAAACCAAAAAACCCCACACCCTGATCTTGCAAGGTACAGAGCACCTTGAACTCCCCTTGAAATCCTGATATACACGAGATACTTGATCGGAAGTTCAGTCCTGACATCAGTGACTCTTGAGAGACTCATCACTGAGGGGTGGAGTTGGTAGTCAGCACGTCGCATGGCTGGTCCCAAAGATATTTCTAAGGTATGTATGCACAGCCCACAGGAGCAAGCCTTCCAGCCTGGGTCAATAGTCTTGGGCCAGTGGTGCTTGTGCTAGCACCCTAGAAAGAG
The DNA here is from genome assembly GCA_007922155.1 of Mesoclemmys tuberculata. Taxonomy (NCBI): domain Eukaryota; kingdom Metazoa; phylum Chordata; order Testudines; family Chelidae; genus Mesoclemmys; species Mesoclemmys tuberculata. The sequence goes on from ML675618.1 coordinate 9,806,659, forward strand.
CTGCATAGAGCATGTTTTGAAGTTGAAGTCCGGGCTGGAACTTGGCCTCGGAAGTGTAGGCCAGGGGTGGGCTTCAGAGCCTAAGCTCCAGCCTGAGTGTCAACTTTGAAACACTTGTCTATGCAGCTCTTTCTAGAGCATTAGCATGAGGCTCTCAAGCCCCAATCTGGCAAAACAGGGGAGGTCTTACTCCCACAGGCATTGTAGACATACCTCTAAAGAGCAGAGCCCCTTTGAAGTCAATGGGAGTTTTGCCACCAACTTAATTGGAGCCAGAATTTCACTGCCATGGCTTTGCTTTTGAGTGTCCTGGGTTGCACCAGATGGCAGGTATTTCCAAATCTGTTCCTGGGGGTTTAACATCTCTAGATCCCTACAAGAATGCTTTTCCCTCTTCCCTTTCAAGCTGCAACCCCCTGCAAGCTACTCACTTCCAAAACCGCTTATGGCTGGGATGTGACTGTATCAATTAGACCAGCACGATTTCAGAGCAGGCCATTGGTTTGTCTACTTACGCGGCTGCATTTTTATTTAAAACTGATTAAATGAAACATCAGGCTTGACAGCGAGTCTACTTATCATGTTTGGCCCCTAGAAAAATAACCTGGGATCTGATTTTATTAAGAGTTTGCAACAGAATAATTTTCATTCAGGTTCATGACCTGACCTTGTGTGTATATACATTCAAGATAGTAATCTTATTTTAAATGACAGATGACTGTCTTCAGATCAGATGTATGGTATGTTCCTATTTGTACAGCAAATATCCAGACTGATTCTTCCCGAATCATTAACAGATTTCAAACCAGTGGCACAGTTGTAATAATCTGTTCCGCAGTTCAGATACACACTTGATTGACTTTAATTTAAACATGTCGCAATACTGAGTTCTATTATTTAGACGTTGTAAAAGCTTAAACGAAAGTGTCAATTTGTTCAGTATAATGTTGCAAACTGATTTTCTGGTATATCTCTTCTCTAATGAAACTGAACTGAACTGGTGGAGGTATAATTTGGCTATCTGCCAGATATTCTTATGGCTATTTACAGTATGCAATTCATCTGAAACTGACATTAGATATTCCCAAATACACGTCAGATTTACACTGCATACAGAGAAAGAATGAGACATTTTTAGTAGAAGGGGCCAGACTCATGCCTGTGATTCCATCTGAACTGGGAGGGTAACATTAGACATGAATGCAGCTCAAAGAACTTAAAAAAGTGTGAATATAAAGAAGCCATGTAGGTTCTGGCCATCTTGCTGATAAGACATTGTAGGTCTATTCCCCTATCCATGTACACAAGTATGTTTCTAGCTAAACTGCCAGATCCTGCAAAGAGCTATCCAGATGCATATCTTGCTATGCAATGCATGTCTACATGGCAGACAACGTTCAATGGCATCATGCTTTTGTTGAGCGAGCTTTCTTCCACCTTGACAGGCAGCAATGTTTCTGTCCTGCCTACCATACATCCAAAGAGTGAAATTCTGAACCTATCACAATCAATAGTTTGTAAAGGAGAAGAGGTGGTCTTCCTTACTCCCACTCTTTGAAGCAAAAGGCCAATGCTCAGCATCCATTCCCTTATTGAACATTTCTATAGAAAATATTAATGGCTCTACACTTTTTTTGGGACCATCTCTTAGAACACACTACCTTTGATATACAATTCTATGGGATGGCTTGAAAATGCTGTATTGAATTCTGGGAGTTTTTACAGTAATTTCAGTAGAATCTTACTACATTTTGATATTGGGTTTATTGGTATTAAATTCTAAAGGCCTGTAGCTTTTCTATAGGGTTTTTGTCAGTAAGTGCTCTTGCTGTTAGAGTAAGAGCTCAGATCCTCAAAAGTATGTAGGTGCCTAATTCCCATTGGTTTTATCGGGGTTAGGCGCTTAAATACCTTTGCGGATGTGGGCCAAGTTATATACACAGCAAAGGTGCTGGTGCTGACCTCTGTTAACCAAATTAATTCCTAGCATAACTTCACTGAACACAAGGATTCAATATGTCTAGGCCTGTTGTGGTCAGGACTGGAAGTTGGTATCTAGTCCTTGTACATATGAACATCTTCACCCTATTTTTGTCAGTCCATGACTTGTCTCCTTCTCAATAGAAAGGGAAGAATGATTGTGGTGCATCTCCTGATGGTGGCAGATCCACCCATCACAGCTGAAGTTCTAGGTAAAATTGGGCCCCTATGAAGTTGGTTCTTGGAGCTCCAGGGATGTGCAGTCACTGCCCCACTTTAAAGGGTACATAGCAAACTCCTCTGTTGCCATGGCTCTATCTTACCCTTACCCTCTTACTAGCTCTACCCAGTCATTGTGCCTCCTGAGCAGAAGTATTCCCTGCCTTTCTGCAGGGAGATGATGGGGGGTGGGAGGACCAGGCTTTTTGAGGTCTCTTCTTTCTTGTACGACTCACAAGGGGTCTGACACACTCTGTTAGGGGCCAGATTGTACCCCCAAAGGTAGTAACAGTGGAGCCTTTAGGTACTGAGCACAAATAATAGATAAAATAACTCATTAAGAATATCATGAACCATAAGAATACAGCACCACTGAAGTGCACCCCCTTCCAGGGGAACTGGATGGCAGAGAGGTAGGACACAGCATGCTGCACCACCTTGTGTAAACCCTCCATGCAGCGCCCTTAATACTTACCTCAGGGAAGACATTTGATCACAAAATAAGTAGGGGGAAAAAGAGGTAAAATTTTCTCTGTGAAGAGCCAAATATTCACTTAAAAACTATGAATCTTATCATGCTGGGGTAAGGCTGGAGAAATTACTGAAGCCATTGGCATTAGGCTGGGATAAAACCACCTTGAAATCAGAATCAGCCTTGTCCTGCACAAATTTAAAAGTCCTCTTAGCAAAGCTCGTCATTATTTGCTACAGACATAATTTTTAAGGCACTGTACCCCAATCTACCATCTTCAGGGACTGGTTCAAGATGATCAATTAAAGGAAAGAAAGGTATTTAGCATTCTTTGCTAAGAATAGGTCTGAGGCTGTAGGGTCTAAGCCAAATTACTCTATGGTTCAAATGGTGAAAGGACAAAATTCTCTGTCTTTACAGTCATGCTATTTCCTTTCTAAAACTAAAAATAACTACTTACAACACTGGAAAAACTATCTACTTTATACTCTAACATAAATCACCATTTCAGCTGTCAACCTACCTGCCTACATACAATGGCAGGAAGTTTAGTGGTGAGCTTTCTTTACTTTCAAGACTTGTAACCTAAGTAATAGAATTAAGGAAAATGGTTATTTTCCAAATTCTTACTAATGACTGGTTAAAACAATTCCTCCTGCACAAGTGTGTTGCCTGGGAGCTACAGGAAAATAAGGCAACTTCTTGATTTCTTCCTTATTTTTACAAAAAGTGTCATAATGTCCTTATAATTTAATTTTTCAATGTTTTTTTAAACTCTAGAGTTCCTTTCCCTTCTCTTTTCCAACCAGCAACAATATCTATTACTCTAAGGTTGAAAACATCAGCTTTCTTAACTGTGACAATTAAGCTGCTCTGTGATTAGCAGCAGGTTACGCAATAAGATAGAAGACATTGCACAGACTGTTTCTCCTTTTCTCACTGGGGTAGTAATCTGTCCTGTCACCAAGGACAGCAACCCTTTACCAGTGCATGTAAAAAGTCACAGATACCTGATGATGGAAGATCAGCTGCTCTGGAAAAGACACAATTGCCATAAATATTTGTTGCAGGACGTAGATGTAACTTTTTGCTTATTGCAAACAGCCATTTGGAAGAAAGGACTATTTCTTGCATTGCAAAACATTCTTAATGACCATTATATACTAATGTCTGTTATTAATGTGCTTGTAAGTACAGTGAAAGGAGAAAACAAGCAGCTTCAATAGGAAAATGCTAGAGGAATGAGAGCAGAGAATTGTTAAATGAATAACTTTAGTGGACTAGGTGCTCATATACTATCGTGATGAGTGCCAGAGTAATGCCAGTGAATGAATAAATAAACACACACACACAACATGTGTTCATTTGACAGGTTTATCTCTTTAGTGGGCATTTACTTATGAAGGAGTTTCATTATACTGCAGAGCTTAGTGTTGTATACTAGTGAGTTATAGCCATAGCCTTTACATCACAATATATAAGTGTATATCAACATTTCCCCCTAGAACCTTGTTTTCAAGGGTTCTATAACTTAGTTGTAAAACTTTCCTTTGGGCTAAATCTTGACCAAAGTAAACCTCAAACTAGGAGCAATATCTTTTTTTTAAATTAAAAAATCCACATCTTTTTAAAAGTACTTGCTAGATTTTCCACTTTCCATCAGACCTGAGGACAGCACCATGGTACCTTTTTGTTTTTTTAACATGGGAAGATATTTCCATCCCTATTCCTTTCTCACTCTCAGACTCTCTTCATAACATTCTAGACCCCTCCCTTCTCTGTTATCTGTCGTCCCCCCAACTGTTTGTATAGTTGGCATCAAGTGAGTTTGGGCTTGTGCTTTAATACCTGATACTGCTAATCCTTTCTCATACGGGGAGCGCCACTGAGGTCAATGATCTCATTCTCATGAGTAAATGTGGATTGGCAGGATCAGGCCCATGATCTGTTCAGCTCTTCTCATGCTGCTTCTGCTCTTCTTTGGCAGCCGCATAACAACACCGTTATTGATCACACTTTGATTGTTTGCCTGTCTGTTTGCCTGTTCATGATTTTTCAGCTCTTAGCTTTGTTGATAGCCCCATCTGTCCTTTGCCTTCCCAAAGACTGTTTTTTTTAATTAAACCCAGGTTTAATTAATTAAAATGATTTGTTCCTTTTATGTTTAATTATTGGACTGTGATTTTTTTCTCTGAAGCCTGGTGTGTTAGTTCAGGCTTTTTCCAGAGGCTCTCCAACCACTCCCATTGCTCCATTGAGAGTTAAAATTACCACTGTAGTGTTGCTTCTCTGTTTCTTTCACTCTTCCGTATGCCATGGGCATCCCTTTTGCATCAGGTTGCATCATGTGATGTCAGAGCTTGAAAGAAAACAAAGCATTTTCCCTAGGGCAAATGCGGAAATAACACTAAAGGGTACGATTCTGCACCAATCACAGTCAGTGGGAATTTGGCTTCTGATTTCAATGGAAGTAGAACTAGGCCCCAAAAGCGTACATCACAATTAGTCCTGGGAGAGGAATTTTCTGTTTAACATTTAATGTTTGAACTTTTATAAAACAAATAAATCCCCCCCTAGTAGTAAGTAGATGATCATAAATTACTCAAGACCTTCACATTTCAAAGACTCCACTGTGCCCCTTCTTATGGGGGGAGTGGACAGGCAGAAGGGGGACACTTTTAGCTCCTGAGAAAATATGTGATGAGCCTGCCAGAGGGGAGTCCTGGCAGGTCAGACCTGATCAGTGACAACAAGGGGGGGACAGGGGAAGAGGACTGGGTTTTGAAAGGGGTGATGTGCATGCCAGAAAGTAGAGAGAGGAGCAAGGGAGAAAGCTGTTACAAAGTTCCCTCTGCATTCTGTCAGCGGGGAGGGGGAGAGAGAGGATGATATATTTGATCCCTTGGGGAAGAAGGTTGAGGCTCCACCCCTTTCACCTCCAGACATCTAAAAATACGCCCAGTTCTCAGGGAGATCCAGAGATGGCAAGAGGCTTCTCCTACCCCCTGTAGGAGCCAGGATGCTGATAGGTTATCCTACAGCATTGTCTCAGAGGACTTCTGAAGGGAGGTTCCACTGAGAAGCGGGAGTGAGGCAGAGCCTGTTAACACAGCTTATCATGGTGAGAGTGAGGAGAAAGATTAGACTCACCAAACCCTGCCATGAACCCCTTTCAATTGCCTGGAGCAGGAAATCCAGAGAACCCGAATGCAGGTTGGCGTCTGTGGGTTGGGAGGGGACGCGTGTGGCAGAAGTGCAGGTATGAGCACAGGACCCAGGCATCTCAAGATTGGATGTTTTTTCTAAAAGCTCTGCTCTGGAAATTATTTGGAGAGGGAAGTTTGTTGGGCCGTGCTATATACGAAGTCACACTGGATGATCAGAATAGTTTCTTTTGGCCTTAGCATCTGAGATTATCTCAACTGTCCCCTCCTAGAGACTACATAACTAAAGCACTGCCACAGACTGGGGACCAACTGGCTAGGCATCAGTTCTGCAGAAAAGGACCTGGGAGTTACAATGGATAAGAAGCTGGATATGAGTCAGCAGTGTGCCCTTGTTGTCAAAAAGGCTAACACATGTTGGGCTGCATTACTAGGTGTATTGTCAGCAGATTGAGGGAAGTGATTACTCCTCTCTGTTCAGCACTGGTGTGCCACATTTGGAGTAGGGTGTCCAGTTTTGGGCCCTCCACTACAGAAAGGATGTGGACAAATTGGAGAGAGTCCAATGATTATCGGGCTGGATGTGAGAGACTGAGGAGAGACTGAGGGGATTAGGCTTGTTTAGTCTTCAGAAGAGAAGAGTGAGGAGGGATTTGAGAGCAGCCTTCAACTACCTGAAAGGGGGCTCCAGGGAGGATGGAGCTAGGCTGTTCTCAGTGGTTGTAGGTGACAGTACTAGGAGCAGTGGTTTCAACTTGCAGTGCGGGAGGTCTAGATTGGATATTAGGAAAAATGTTTTCACTGGAAGTGTGGTTAAACTCTGGAATGGGTTACCTAGGGAGGTGGTGGAATCTCCATCTTTAGAGGTTTTTAAGGTGCCACTTGACAAAGCCCTGGCTGAGATGATTTAGTTGAGGTTGGTCTTCTTTGAGCAGGGGGTTGGACTAGAATGACCTCCTGAGGTCCCTTCCAACTCTAATCTTCTGTAATTCTATGATTTGCTGCCATCTTCGACCTCAGCCTTTGCTCTCTTTGGTGTCAGCAACTCCCTTTCTGAACTGTTGTCCCTTTATATCTGGAGGCCAGATTAGCAACTTAGCTGGGGGCTTGGAGAGCACTTACAGTGGTCCTAATAGGATGGATGCCAAATCAGGATGCCTCAAGAGTCATGACAACTAGAAGCTTCCTGAAAATCAGGAGATATAAGCTGCAGATTTTGTGAACCCCCAAATCCAGTCCTACCATTGTCATAAATATATAGTTGTGTAGTTGTCTAAATGATCAGTGAGTGTGTTTTGTAGCATTATTATTTATTATTTTCTAAGCTACTGGCTCCAGAGCTATCATTTCTCTATGGAGGAACCAACAGAATCTGTAATAATTGTGAACGAGCTATTTCTAGGATTACAACTATTATATTCCCCACTGACAAGCTGACAAAGATTTTAATGGTTGTGAACCAGCTATTCCTGGGCTCACGGTTATTAGCAACTCTCCACAGAGGAGCCAAAGGAGATTTAATGGTCATGAATCAGCTCTTTCTGAGTTCATGGCTATTACAAACTCCAAAGAAATGCCAGTGAAGTTTATCATGTTCATGAACTGGCTATTTCTGTCTCACAGTAATTATAAACTCCACCAACAAAATGAAAGACTTTGCAGTGGTCACAAGCTAGCTATTTCTAGGTTCACAGCTATTATAAACTCTGATAAGAAGCCAAAGGAGTTCATAAAGTTCACACACTGGTATTTCTATGGCTTATGACAAATTCAATATAGAAACCAATGGAGTTGATAATGTTTCTCAGAAAACCATTCTCCAATTCACAACAACACACTTACTGTATGACAGTGGTGTCCAACCTCTGCCGTACTGGGAGACACCATGGCAACTTGCCAGGAGTCTGAGGGCTACAACTCATTTATATATGCATTTACATAAATTTACATGAATTTTGTGTCAATCTATATTCCCCCAGTGTCGCCAATAGAAATATTCCGGTGTGAATAAATAACATATATTTGACTAATACTAATGTGGTCGCTTTTTTTGCCTATGCTTTTCCTGCCCTCCTTCCATTTAGTTTCCTATTGCCTCCTCCTTGGTTGGATTGAGCCGCAGGCAGCTCATTTTCCTCTCCCAATTTTGGCTAGGCACCAGGCAAGCAAAGACACCATCCCATTTAAATCAGATTAAAAATGAAGCACAGAGCTGTGTCTTCAGCATACTGCTGACACTACACACTTTGAAATCCCCTTCTCTCCCCGGCTTCACCTCCATATATTGGTGATAGAACAGCCCCTTACAGATCTTTGCAAGTGAAAGTCTCTGCAGTGTTCATGAGGTTCACCTATTTTTAAAAAAAGTAAAGGAGGTAGGTCTATTTGTATTTAAAACAACGCTTAAAACAGAGCTAGCCACTAAATGATATTTTAACTGCTTTGAGAAGGGGGTTGGACTAGATGACTCCTGAGGTCCCTCCCAACCCTAATCTTCTTTGATTCTTTGCTGGTGTAAACTTCAGTGGAGCTATGCTGATTTACACCAATTGAGGATTTGGCCCTGCAGAGGTCTGTTAAATTTAGTGTTAGGGTGTATATATTGTGACAGGGCCAGGCCTGACGGCTTTGCCAGAGTGCTGGAAGGCCGGTATATCAGCCCCAGACTCAACAAAGCCCTGTTCCCCGGGTGACTCAGCAGAGGGCCTGATTAGGCAGTTAGGCCACCT
>ML675618.1:9815232-9951838 GCA_007922155.1 Mesoclemmys tuberculata
CCACCAGGGGCAGAGTACCTCACCCTCCCCTGCCCCACCTTACCACAATATATATTTATATCCATTACTATCATCTCTGTTGATTAGGAATATCCTCAAATAGGCAATCAATCAGTAATAACTGCCAGGGAGAATCACTGCTATTAGACATATTCCGTCTAAGATTCACTGGCTAATAAGACCCATTCTCTCTCAGAAACTTAGTGGTAAAGAGTGCTCTTCACTGGACTAGTATTTGATTTGAGAAGGAATGAAATCCCTACAGAAAATGAACCTGTTGAACAACTCATTCTGTTCTGACACTGTTATGTGTTCGAGCTTATTCGAACCAGCATGTCATCACTAGCGCTTGGCATCAGTCTTAGGAGATCAGAGAGGCTTACAGAGCATTTTGACATGCAAAATAGCTAATCAGCTGCGCAGCCTCAGAATGCCCATGATCAGTTGTAGCAGATAATGGGATTATCGCCAACCAGAAAAAAAAAGCGAAATAAAATGGAAGACAAAGTTCACTACCTACACCAGCGCAGCTATCATGGTTTTGTTGATATATTTTCATAATCATCAGGCTGGTCGTGTTTCAATGATTCCACTAATTATTTCATTATGAAATAATTAGCATATGGGACCTGATTCTGCAAGTTACCCAGTACCTTGTAGGAGGCACTAAAATCCTCTTATGCACAGGCCCTCGCTGACAAGCTTAGTGATTTGGAAATAATTCCAATGACAAGCGCTGTGCGGCATCTTGTTTTGGTTCTTCCTGTTCACTGCCATCTCTGTCCCTGCTTGGGAAAAGCAAGAAGTACAAGTGCTAAATGTTCTGGCTGAGCAGACAGGAGACTGATGCAGGCAAGGAGCTCCTCACTGGGGATTGCTGGAGAGAGACTAACTGCCTTCCCCTTTCTGGAATGGGGCTGACAAGTCTTTAAAGCTTGGAACCCACGGGTTGAAGGGTAAGTAAGTCGGGTCTCTGGATCCAAAATCCCAGCTCTGGCTGGCTGCAAGACAAGCAAGCTGCAGGTGTTGGCAGGAGAGAAGGGCTGTCTCCTCCTGTTGCTGGCAGGAGGAGCAGATTGTCCCCTCTTAGGTTTTTGTGCAGGCTGGGGTTACAGACAGGCCAGTTGATGGCCCTGGAAGTGCTGGCAGGCTGTCGGCTCATCTCCACTCCTTGGTTGGTCTCTGCCACATGGAGGGAAAGCGGGATTATTTATAGCCTCAGTTCTGCTTTCCCAGGCTTCCAGGGTTCTGCTCAGGGTCAGTTGTAGAGGAGTTTTTAAACTCAGGGCGGGGGCAAAGCTGACAGGTGTGGAGGAGCACACAGTTCAGGCAGACACATTCCTTAGGGGAGGGCTTATGAAAGTAGATACTCTGTGTCTAGTGAAGAGGAAGAATAGAAGTTGATAAAGTACAGCTAGGAACTGAAGAGAAACGGTCAAAAAGGATTCGCGTTCGGTTACATCACAAGAAGGCAGACACTAAGGATGTAAGGGGTTAAATGTTTAAACGTTCAAACGGCAAGGGGCTAGCTTACTGTTAATGAATTCGTTTAAACGTTGCCCTGGCGGATGTGCCAAGCCAAGCCCGGCTCCCTGCATGTGAGAACTTCCCAGCTGCAGTTCTGCATGCATAGGGGCGGGGGAAAGCCACACTAGGCTCAGATCCTCCCCGCCACGCGAGAGCTGCCAGCACAGCTTCCACCCTCTGCTCCCTCCCCCCGCCCTCCCATGCAAAGCCACAGCTGGGCAACTCTCGCTTGGGAGCGGAGCCCAGTGCAAGAGCTGCCAGTAAGCACATGCCTTGGGGACCTGCGCTGGGATGGAGAGCTGCCCAGCTGGCTTCCCCCTCTCCCCCTGCCTCGTTTAACCGTTTAAATGTTCTATTTTTAGACTGTTTAAATGGATTAATAATTAAAGGAATTTTTACATCCTTAGCAGACACCTAAATACTGGCCAGTTTTACAAGTGATTGTATACAAATGCAAGATGTCTAAGTGCTAAAATGGATGAACTTGAGTGCCTGGTACTAAATGAGGATATTAAAGTAACAGGCATCACAGAAACTTGGTGGAATGATGATAATCAATGGGACGTGGCAATACTGGGGCACAAAATATATAGGTGTGCCGATGGGGGAGTGGCACTATATATGAAATAAAGCATAGAGTCAAATAGAGTAAAATCTTAAATGAATCAAACTGTACCATACAGTCTCTGTGGATAGAAATAGGAATATACTCCCAACCACGTGATCAGGATGGTGACAGTGACTGTGAAATGCCCCAGGAGATTTGAAAGGCTACAAAAATAGAAAACCCAATAATAATGGGGGATTTCAACTAACCCCATCTTGACTGGGAGTATATCACCTCAGAATGGGATACAGAGATACATTTTCTAGATACCATAAATGACTGCTTCTTGGAACAGGTAGTCCTGGAACCCACAAAGGAAGAGGCAATTTTTTATTTAGTCGTAAGTGAAGCACAGGATCTGGTCCAAGAGGTGACTATAGCTGAATCATTCAGTAATAGCGACCATAATGTAATTAAATTTAACATGGGGGGAGGGTAGAATACCAAATAAACCCACCACAGGAGCATTTAACTTCAAAAAGAGGAACTACACAAGAATGAGGAAACTAAAAGGAACAGTCATGAGAGTGAAATGTCTGCAAACTGCCTGGAAACTTTCTAAAAACTCCATAATAGAGGCTCAAACTAAATGTATAACCCAAATTTAAAACAGTTAGAGGACCCAAAAATTGCCACCATGGCTAAACAAGAATAAAAGAGGTGGTTAGAGAAAAAAAGACATCTTTTAAAAACTGGAAGTCAAATCCTATTGAGGAAAAACTAGAAAGGAGCATAAATTCCAGCAAATCAAATGTAAACGTATAATTAAGTAGACCGAAAAAGAATGTGAAGAGCAACTAGCAAGACACAAAAACTAACAGCAAATTTGTTTTAAGTGCATCAGAAGCAGGAAGCCCACCAAATGATCAGTGAGGTCATTGCACAGTACAGGTGCTAAAGGAGCAATCAAGAAAGACAAGGCAGTTGAGGAAAAGTTAAATTAATTCTTTGCGTTGGTCTTCACTGCAGAGGATGTGAGAGAGATTTCCAGATCTGAGCCGTTCTTTTTAGGTGACAAATCTGAGGAACCATTAAACAGTAGTAAGTCACCAGGACCAGATGGTATCACCCATGAGTGATGAATGAACTCAGATATGAAATTGCAGAACTACCAACTGTGGTATGTAACCTATTGCTTAAATCATCCTCTGTACCAAATGACTAGTGGATAGTTAATGTGATGCTGTTTTTTTTTAAAAGACTCCAGAAGTGATCCTGGCAATTACAGGCCAGTAGGCCTAACTTCATTATCAGGGGAATGGTTGAAACTACAGTAAAGAACAGAATTATTAAACACAAAGATGAGCACAATATGTTGAGGATTAGTCAATACAGCTTTTGGAAATGGAAATCATGCCTCACCAATCTATTATAATTGTTTGAAGAGGTCAACAAACGTGGGCAATGGTGATCCGGTGGGTATTGTGTACTTGGTGTCAAGCTGTCTGGAGTGGCTCAAGAGCATGACTGTCAACTTCAGGGCAGGTTGTTAAAAAGCAGGGTACGCCCTCCAAATTCTCTGTGAGTTTTGTACTTAGCTTTCATCAGCTATAGCAGCTTTAACATGGAGTCACAGACTGTCCCGTTAGGTACTTCAGTCTGTCTTGCCACCTTTGTAGTAGATGGTCCCTTACACCAAAAATCACAACAATATCCCAATCCCAAAGGACTGGTCACTTACCCCAGATCTATTGTTTACATTTTACACCAAAGAAAATGCTTGTAGCCAATCCTATAATAAATTGTCTAAAGAGTTATTAGCTAAAAAAAAGAAATAAGTTATTTACAAGTTTAAAGCAGGTAAACATAGACACACAAATGAATTACAGTCTTAGGTTCCAAAAGGTAATAGAAGCTGCTGTAATAAGCAAATTCTTGTCTTCTTATAATAAGCAAACTATGTCTTCTAGAGTTAGCCCAGGCTAAGCAGCTGAGGATCCTTTGGTTACACTTAGAAATCTTGATCTCTCAAAGTCCAAGCAGCATAAAGAGATCCAGTTTCTTCATGTCACGGATTTTTATTCCCTTCCCTCCTTCTTCCCCCCAGAGTTCAAACTGATGGGATGAGTTTTCCTCTTCATGGGCAGGGGTTGGGGAGGAGGAATGCAATAAACAAAGTCTTTGCTCTTTAATGTTTCACAGTGGCTCATTTGGTTTCAATAGGCCTTCTTAGTGGGCAGGACCTAGCACCTTCTGGAGGAAGCCAGCTTTTTACATTTGTTAATGCTTCTTTCCTATTTGATGACTTACACAATCACAGAGGATTACAAGGCAAAAACTTAGGTCTGGTCTACATTACAGACTTACATCAGTATAATTACATCACTGAGCAATGTAGTTATACCGACTGAACTCCCTCATATAGACAGTGCTATGTTGGTGGGAGAGCTTTTCCTATTGACATAACTACCTCCTCTCAGGTAGCTGAATTAACTATGGTGACAATAGAGCTCTCTCCTATCGGCATAAAGCATTTTCATTAAAGTAATACATCAGCAGAGTTGCAGCGTTTTAATTGGAGACCTCCCCTGAATATCACCTTATAACAGGGTACAGATGTTATAAGTGAGATTAATACATGCATTATCCTACAAGTGTTTCATAAAGTCTAAACACTGAACTCTAATACCTATTTTAACAATGACACCCAGATGAGTCTGATTGGTTTGAACTGCGTATTTGTCAGTAGTTAGTTGAGGCCTGAGCGCCTTGGCATAGCTGGCACCTGGTCTGCCAGCATCATAGTTGGACTTTCAGAAAGCCTCTGACATGGTCCATCACCAAAGGCTCTTAAGCAAAGGAAGAAGTCGTGGGATAAGAGGCAGGTCCTTTCATGGATCAGTACCTGATTAAAAGATAGGAAACAAAGGACAGAAATAAATAGTCTGCTTTCACAGTGGAGAAAGGTAAATAGTGTGGTCCCTCAAGGATCTGTACCGGGACCAGTGTTGTTCAACATATTCATAAATGATCTAGAACAAGGGGTGAACAGTGAGGTGGCCAAGTTTGCAGATGATACAAAAATTATTCAAGATAGTTAAGTCCAAAGCTGATTGTGAAGAGTTATAAAGGAATTCCACAAAACTGTGTGACTGGCAACAAAATGTCAGATGAAATTTGATGTTGATAAATGCAAAGTAATACACATTGGAAAACATAATCCCAGCAATACATACAAGATGATGGGGACTAAATTAACTGTTACTATTAAAGAAAGAGATCTCTGAGTCATCATGTATATTTCTCTGAAAACATCTGCTCAATTTGCAGCAGCAATCAAAAAAGCTAACAGGAGCCATTAGGAAAAAGAGGTAGATAAGATAGAAAATATCATAATGCCACTAAATAAATCCATTCCACTTCCACACCTTGAATGGTGTGTGCAGTTCCGGTTGCCCCCTCTCAAAAAAGATATATTAGAACTGTCAACAGAGAAGGGCAACAAAAGTGTTTTCCTATAAGGAGATATTAAAAAAACTGGGACTCTTCAGCTTGGAAAAGAGATGACTGAGTGGAGATATAATAGAGATCTGTAAAATCATGAATGGTGTGGAGAAGGTGACTGTCATGCGGACTGCATTAGGAGGGGGGGGCATTTGTGTAATTTGACATTAATATGTCAAAATCATAGTGATTCATGTGAGACATACCATGTCAGGTACTGTTAGAAAGGTTATGATATGCTGAATAAGATGATAATATTTGTGTTCATGTGTAATATGTGTAAGGAAAGTTATGGAGACTTTTGATATACCTGTATTTCAAACTGTGCTGTAAAAGACACACTCCAGACAGAGAGGCCACAGGACAATAGCCCGCTTAATGGCCCATCAAGACCTTAACAAAAGCCAAAGGCCTAGGAAGAAACTAAAGGCATACCTGAAGAGTTACCAGGATTGGCCCATGTGACTATGGACTCCATTTTGGTTCCTGTAAAGTTCCACAAGCCACATGGCCAGTAACAGAGGGTATATAAGATCAAACCACAGAAACCATTTTGTCTTTGTTTGGTTCTTTGCTCCTGTCCAGCTGTGGACACACCTCTGGATCAACACACTTTGCAACTGAACTGAAGGACTTAGACCCATCCAGGTACTGGATGTATACCAGAGGAAATATACAACTCCACAATTGTTCTAGAAACCTGATGTATATGGACTTTTAAATCATTTGTATGTATCTGATTGCTTTAAGCCTTTAACACTTCTCTTATTGTTTGTTTTTCTTTTATTAATAAACCTTTAGTTTTAGTTACTAAAGGATTGGCTGGCAGCGTGGTATTTTGGGTAAGATCCAAACTTATAGTGAACTGGTACTGTGGCTGGTCCTTTGGGATCAGAGGGAATCTTTTAGTAAAAAGCATAGAGTTTAAATGACTGGTCTCTTTACTGGACCTAGTGTCAGTTTGGGAGCCAGAGACTGAAATGCAGTAAAAGGGGCTGTGTGTATTTGCACAGTGGCTTCTTGATAACCAGTGTGGGGGAATCAGAAGCACTGTTTGTGGCTGGTTGGGAAGTCTGACTGCAGTGTCACCCACCAGTGCTGGGAGAATTTGCTCTCCTTTTGCAGCCTGCCCTGACCCTGGCATTATCAGTGGGCTACCCTGGGCACGGACGGGTTACAGTGACTATTTACCCTTTCATAACACAAGAACCAGGGGTCACCCAATGAAATTAATAGGCAGCAGATTTAAAACAAACATAACAAAGTAGTTCTTCACACAACATACAGTCAGTCTGTTGAACTCATTGCCATGGGATGTTGTGAAGGCCAAAAGAATAACTGGGTACTAAAAATAATTAGATAAGTTCATGGAGGATAGGTCCAGCAATGGCTATTATCAAAGATGATCAAGGCACAACCCCATTGGTGTCCCTATGTCTCTGACTGCTAGAAACTTGGAGTGGACAACAGGAGATGGATTACTCGATAAATTGCCCTGATCTGTTCATTCCCTCTGGCACCGGTCACTGTTGGAAGACAGGACACTATGCTAGATGGACCATTGGTTTGACCCAATGTGGCTGTTCCTATGTTCTTAAACTGCTTCCAGTTTGTCCTTGTTGTCTTCTGCCCCCTGACTGGCTGCTGGGGACTGCTGTTGTCTTTCTTTCTCCCACTGGTTGAGGGAGAAGGGTTGCCAGGCTTACTGGGGGACCTGGGGAGGGGCGGTGTTGCATCTCCCTTTCTTTCCCTCCTGCTGCCAGAGAAGTCAACAGTGCAGGACTCAAAGGCATGTCTCTTCTGTTGGAGCACAGCCCTCTTGTTAAGAGGTTGGTGGTTGCTACAGTTGTTTATACATTTCAATGGAACAGTTAATGTTAGCACACTGGGAAATAATGTCTTGTAATGAGGGGCAGCTGGAATGTTTGGGTTTATGGGATTTTTAGTTATTTTCTTTTATAACGTCATCAGTTAATAAAAGCAGAAGCAGTTTCACTGTCTGGGAGAAATCACGTTTTTATTTTTGTTTGAAGAGGAAGACTATTAACAGCCAATTAAAAATGACTACGTTGATGGATAAGGCACTGTAATTCTATGTATACCTATGTGTTGGTAAATACATTTTCTTAGCCATTTTTTCCTTATTGTTTTACAATGAGAAATAAAATCTCAGCATTTGTGCACTGCATAAAATATTTCCCTTGTGACGCTAATGTACTCTAGCTGGCTTGGATTGTATTCATACACATTCTGCACATTAATGTGCGCTGAAGCTCTGCACAGAATTAAAGGCAAAGCTTAAATGAACGGTGTTCCTACCCTCAAATCATCTTTGCAAAGGATATACTGCAGTTGATAAAACCATAAGGCTAACCTATTCCTTTGCAGGTATTTCTATTGCCTTCATTATCGTGGCATCTGAGAACTTCACATTCTTGAATGTATTTATCCTGACAACACCCCTGTGAAGTAGGTAAGTGCTATTGTCCCCATTTTACAGATGGGGCTATTATCCTCATTTTAGTGAGGGACAGGCTAAAGGCACACCAAGTTGGTGGCAGAGCAGGGACCTGGGTTTCCACTGTCCCAAGCTAGAGCCCAAACCTTTTGTTCAACCTTCCTCTCTCTTCAATTCTGGTATTTTAAACACACTTATCCCCATGGTATCTGAGCGTAAATGACCAAGAACAAGATTTCCAATAGCGACTAGTGGTTTTGGGTATCTCAGTATTGCTATGCCCAACATCTTTTTTTGGAGGCAAGTGCCAAAAGAGTTAGTCGAGATGTATGATTGCTGATATTAGACACTGATCTGACACTGATGCATGCTGCAGCTATACCAGTAAAATATAAAAGTATTAATGTAAAGTTACCTAGGCAACAAAACGCTATTACTAAATAAGATGCTGTGAGTGAATATAAATGATGCTGCATTGCTGAGTTATTTAAAGCTAAGAGGGGCTTTTATAATATAAATGTCTGATAGATCTCTTTCAACGATAGCAGTATGTTAATGCATATGATCCCACCAAAAAAGGCATGAAGATAAACATTGTCTAAAACAAATAAGAAAATACCTGAGCAAATACTGAAAGAAGTGGATCTGTAATTTAATGGGGTCTCTTCAAAACGAAGGGACTTTCTGAAGCCCTAGTAGAGTATTATTTAAAATGTAAGCTGTCTGGTGACAATTTGTTGTAGGGGCTCAGTGTCCATTGAAGTGATTAAGTGGAACGAAAGCTATCAGTGGTATAATATAAACGTCTCATGAATAGGATCCAATAAAGCATTTTACTCCTACTGTGCTGATTAGTTATGAAGTTCAGTATAATTCACAAGGTTTAGTTCTCATAAACTCCCTGTCCTCAGTACAAAGGTTTGTTAAAGATGAATAGCAATCTATTTTACAGCTAATTCACATAAATAAAGGGTAAATAAAGTTCAAGTTGCCATAGCTTATTTTCTCAGCTGTTTGCTGGGGCTTTTCATGTCAAAGAAAATTGAGTTGAAGATGGAAATGATCAAACAATTTTTCTGTGAAAACTGTATATATATTTTAGATTAAATAACGTAAATGCTAAAGTGCCCAGGCTTCTATGTCTACACTGTAATAAAATACCCACAGCTGGCCCGTGTCAGCTGACTTGGGCTCATGGGACTCGGGCTGTGGGACTATAAAATTTTAGTGTAGACGTCTGGGCTCGGGCTGACACCTGAGGTCTGGCACCATCCCCGCCTCACGGGGTCCCAGATACTGGGGTCCAGCCGGTACCTAGATGCCTACACTGCAATTTTACAGCCCTGCAGCCTAAACCTGAGTCAGATGACACAGGCCAGTAGTGGGTGCTTTATTGTAGTGTAACCCCCACCACTCTCTTACAAAAAGGAACCAGGCAGAAGGGGGTTTGAGTTTAGTATAAGGAGAAGGGGAACCCTTGCTTCTCTGCGGAATGCCACAGTGATTCTCTGTGACAGTACAAAAGTTTTCAAGCGTTCTCGGTCCCTGGTGTCCAGGGTGTCTCTGCTTTGAGCCATGCCACAGAAACCGGGAGAAAGGTGAGTGGGTCAGGGATTTGCTCTGGCAGCTTCACAGACACAACAGATTCAGGTCCCAATTGCAGCAATAGCCACTGTAAGTATTCAAGAGCTGGCATCTCCAACAGCTACTCCTCCTCTGCAACTGCAGACCAGTGAGGTGGAGGCCCCCCAGCTCCCAATGATGGGGGAGGCCACAGGACTCCAGGCACAACACCCTGAACTAGTACCCAAACCCCTAGCAGGAGGAGCCGTGTGACTCTGAAGGAGAGCACTGATGAGTCCAAGACTGTGCCTGAAGATTACTATGTATCCAGCCATCAAACCCTGCACAGGGGACTCCCCAAGGAGCATTTTCCACAGCCCATTCTCCTCCTGTCCAGGGAAGGGGCAGATCAAGGTCCAGGAGATGGGGTCATAGGCAGTGAAGGTTTAATATTCTTTGGGGAGTCTGATCTCTTTTATTTTAAATCTTAGTTGTTTTTAAAAATATGTTCAAGGTTATGCTGCATACAATAGTTTCAATAAATATTTATTCCCTTTTCTTATTTGTGGACCCTCGTTGGAGCTGTGGTGAAAAAGTATATTTTTTGTCCCCTTTCAGTTTTATCAATCAATCAGTGCCTTGAGTCACATAACTGTCCAGGGCAGAGAACTGCAAGGCTCTCTCTGTCTCTCCCAGACCCCCTCCCGCCCTCTTCCCATCCAGGTATGTGTGGTTATTAGTAAGCCGGAGCAACGATGAAAGTACATAGATGTAACAAATAACTTTATTAATTTTGCGGGAAAATAAAAGGATGACCAAACTTCCCTAGGTTTGACAAAACAGAGAACAGAAAGAACAAAGTGAAGTTACTATGCCATCACATACAGAACAGTGCTAAAAATGGCCTCTTCTACACCTCCTCCCGCTCCAAAACTCATGATAATGTTGAACCATGAGAATTACTCATGTTTTAACAGCTGGTAAATGCCCTTATCTTATTCCTTGATCCAAGCACACTCACCAGAAACCATGTTTAAAAGCCCTTCCCAACCCCTTCATCAAGTGCTCTCTAGGTTTTTCAAGCACTGAGTAAACTATGGTCTGGCTAACAATTGTGAACATTAACACTGCGCATACGCACTCCACAAAAAAATCACAAACTAGAAGGGGAACAAAACTGTGCACTGAAGCACAAGTGAGTGGGAATGTTTTTACAGCAGCTGCACAGTGGGTGGTTCTTTGTTTGGGACCAAGCTAGGGTCACCCTCTGCCACCTGCTGTTTCAAGATGTAGGCACATATTGCATTCTGGGTTTCCCTGACTCGCTGCAATCCAGCACCAGTATGAATGTTCTCTGGATCAGGCTATCTATAAAAGCTTTGCAAACCAGTCCTGTCCTGTACCTGCTGTGTTCTCAAGTACTTGTCTTTAGTCTCATAAAACATGAAAGGCACAGTATGCCACAATAATTCAGACTGGCATCCAACCAGGGATGTAGGCATCACCAACAAGACTTTAGCCATCCAAAGGCACACTCCACATCAAACTGCAGCTGTGTGGTTTGTAGTGGAACTCTCATTTTGCCAGGTAGTTTATGTAGGGGTAGAATTTCATTAGCAAGGGTAGGAGCAGGTATGCAGGGTCCCCCAGAATAACCACGTGCATGGAGACACCATATAGAACCATATAGTTTCTGGGGAATGAAGTCCTTCCCACTTCAACTACAGTTCCAATCTCCTCAGCAACCTGGTATCATGAACTTTTCCTGCATGTCCCATGTCAGTGATCATGAACCTGCTTTGGTGGTCCATGACGCCTTGAAAAATTAGATAATAGTATCTTTTCTGCTGCTTTTGGGGAGAAAAGTTTGGAAATCCCATTCTCTGGAATCCAGCTATAATTTCCAGAACTTTGTTTATGGCGACAACCCATGGGTCGGTATAGATAGATTCACAAACAAGCACCACCACAACCCCAGCAGTGGATTTCCCTACCCAAAAATGGTTTTCAGCTGATTGGTAACTGTCCAGCATTGCCAGCAATAGCCACCAACTTCAGCATCTGCTTCCTCATTCTGAAGTTCTCCAGCCAGTGGTTATCAGCTCAAGTTTCCAAGACAGTGGCATACCGAGCAGGACGGGGGGCGAGGGGGGACAGGAGCGGGCTATGCCCCCCGGGTCCTGGACTGGGAAGGGCACCGGCCGAGACCTCCTCAGAGGTGCTGCCCCCTGCTGTCGCAGGTGGCCAGGAGCCACCAGGCTTTGACATCCCTGGTGGCTGCATGAACCCCAGCTCAGGCCTGCCGGTAGCTGAGGTGGGAACAAGTATTCTTCCAGCCCCTCTGCCCCTGCGCTTGGCACAACAAGGGAGCCATGGGGACCCCGGCCATGCACGGGCCAGGCAGTCAACCTAATGGTGGACTCCAAGGCAGATCCTGTCACATCCCCACAGCCGGGTGGCCTGGGGGCATCTTCCCCATCACTCCCACTCCCTGCTGCACCCATTGCCCCCACATCAGGGGGGAGTGGGAGAGCAGGGTGCTGCTGCCATCACTGCTGCCACCGATAGGGAGAGAGGTCTCAAATGCAAGTATTGGCCCCTGGCACCGGAGACCCATGGTACACCACTGATCCAAGATGCTGTGATCCCACCAGACCGTGCTAGTTCTTCTGTTCCAGAAGCAGCAGTCCACCCATCTGCATACAGTTGCAAAATTGGCAATCTCCCTTGTCATAAGATGTCATCAGTCACAATCCTGATCACCTGTGTTTGGCTTGTGAGAAAGTTTGAGCCCATTCAACCAAGATGCTCACTGGTCACGTACTGCAATGCAGACATATTTGTCCTGCAAGAAGGAGCAGGAACAGACCCACATAATCAGTCATTTGCTCTATGTCTTCCACCAAGTTGAGCAGGAGCAAGCAGTGAGTGGGAGCTGCCATTACCAAATGTGTGAAGGCATCTGGAGGGCCTAGGATCAAGGACGATCTCGTGAGACACACAGAACTCTAGGATACCGGCCCTGAATGCTAGTGCTAACCTTGTGTACAAAAAAAGATAGTGTGGTCACAGGTTTGCTCAGGTGCAGAATGCATACTCATGTCCAGCACTGCATATTTGGACTTTCAGGATGGGTATGTGATACATGGGTGAGCACACACATGGCCCGGTACCCATGTCCTGATACTAGTGTAGACATAGCTATAGAGGTTAGATGACCTGCTCAAGGTCGTGCCTGAAGTTAGCAACAGTTTTTGGCAATAGAAATGGTGAAGATTTGGGGAATTTGTGTAGATAAAACTTATGATTTCTGACTGAAATTGCTGTCTCATTGAGTACCTCAGTGTGTATGGAGTCGGTCATAAGCTGTCATGGCTGTGACGTGTCCCAGATCGGGATCACTTGAGGGTCATTATACCTTGATGGCTCCCATTCGCATGGAAGCACCTTGGACTGTGGGATGGCCAAAGCCTAGGGTAAACAGTTTTATCTGCAGGGCTGGGGTTTAGAACAGTGGAAAGCTCATGTATTTATGCTGCATCTTAAAAACACCACAGCACCTGAGAATCTGGGAGGGAACTCAGAGGGATGCACAGGAAGTTTGGGCTGGAGAGGGAGAGTACTTTTGTAGCAGCCGGATCCTGTTCAACTATGGGACAAGCTGAGGAAGGTGGAAATTGGCTGCATGGGAGAGGGAAAGTCTCCATGATTTGGAGGAGAAGCCATGTGCAGGAGGGGGGATCCTAAGCAGAGTATGACCTAAGCCCAGAGAGTGCTCAGAAGTGGCAAGGAAACTCAGACAGGGAAATGTTTACTGGTGTGTTATTATTTTGGCTAGATCAGTGCATTTTTTGTGCTAGCTAAAGTAAAGAATAATTGGTTTTGGGAATCTTTACAAACCCTAGGTGTCTGTTTGCTTTCATGCTCTCACGTCCATAAAGAGGTGAACCGTAAACCCAGCATGCGCACAAGATTGACGTTCTGGGAAGGGGTGTGATTAAGGTACAAGCACTGGTCTAGGGGGCAAAGGATGCATGGTCCCATTTCTGTGAAAGGATAACAGACAGTGAGCCTGTGTCTAGGAAGTATGCCAGAGAGGCCAAGGAACGAAACAGTACTGTTGCTTACTGATCAGAGAAAGGGAAACTTAACAGCACATGGGGAAGGTGTGTTGGGATCAGGGCCCAAGCATAATTTTTTCGGGTTCAGTACAAACTTGTAACACGGGCCCCTTTCCACACACATACCACGATCCCTCATCCCACACATACAATCTCATGAGCAATGAAAATGTTTTTCCTTATGGTAATGGGGATTGCAGACTGGGCCGGCCCCCCCCCCCGGGCCTCTGGGCCCCAGTAAAGTGTACCCTTTTCCCCCCCGTGTGGGAGCTGTGGTTGGGATCCAAATGCAGCAGCCTGATGAGTGCCCAGCTACGGGAGCTCTACCAGGGTTGTGTGACAGAAACTAACTGTTTGAGTCCTACTCCTATGCTTAAGTGGCAAGACCTTCAACCCCATTTATGGACCTGATTCCAAACTTACTAAACTCAATACGTGGACCACCACTGACTTATGCAGGCTTTAGATTAGCATTCACTATATATATATATATCTGTGTACAGTTCACATGTCTTTTCAGTCTGTGCTTAAGGGATGGCTGCATAACTCAAGAAGGGTGAAATTTGAATGACTATGCTAGGCAAACCCTAAAACCCCAGAAATTCACTCTCCTTACACGAGACCAAATTCTGGTTGGTGAGGCTCGTGTGAGCATGCTACCAAGCCGGCACCTAATTGTGGGAACTTAAGATAAGAAGTTACCACCTCAGATTCTGGCCACCTCCTCAGTGCAGAATTGCTGGTTCTGTGTTCCATTGACAAAAGCTGTAGAATGGGGTAGTGGAGCACAGATAAAGGGTTAGGGAACACGCTCTGTTTGAGGAGACACCTGCTTTTTCTGACATAGCAAAGACCACTATGCACTCTTAGCAGAAGGAGATTATGCAAACAGGATGCATATGGAGTTGCTTTTAGACAGAATACTCACACGAACACTGTTTTTTGCAGCATACATGTACTTCATTTGGGATTGGTTACACTGCAAGCTTGCCAGAATTGGGCTCCTGGAATGTTTTCTTCATACTGTATTACAAAACATTTTCAGTCTTATGCAGTGTTTCCAAACAGGGTACTGCAGGAATTTCTTAAACCCATATCCATGAAATCTCCCAGCAGGCCCATGTCCTACAAATTCAGCAGATTTTTACTGGCTCTTTTTCTTTTTTTTTTTTTAATCACTCAGGGAAGATATTTGCAAAGTGGATGATCATGAAGCTTCCAGCAAATGCTATTTCATCTTTTTTTTTTAACTAATACTTTGAGAAAATATTGTAATGTAACTGTGCTGTATTTAATTGCAGTTACTGGCATTGTGTAGTACACATATTATTCTGAAGATTTTTTTAAATAATATATAGCATCCTTTTTCTCTTTGCTTGAATCAGGAATGAAGAGATGAAATAGTATGATAGAAAATGTGAACGCAGCAAAACACCAATAACAGATTTTTTTAAAAGTGATTTACAAAGCAAACATTTAAGATGTTTTACTAAAGGAGAAGTAAGACTTCATCCTATACTCAGGGATGGATGGATGGATGGATGGATGTATATGTATTATGATCTACTGTTTCTTTTTTGTTATTTCAACATAAACATGGGTTCTTGATGAAGAATTTTAAGACTAGTTAATAATATTTGTTGTCTGTACTGGGAATATACAGGTGTATTTGCAGATAGAAGGAAAATATTTAGATCCTGGAAGACACACAAAATAAAGAGAAGAATGAAAATTAGAGCTTAGAGTCTTGTGCTGCAGGATTTTTCTGGAGAATATACCATTCTTACATCCTCCCTCCTGGAGCTCTTGAAATTCTCAGTAATTCCCAGCTCTGTGTAAGCAACATAAAGTTATTAACGCACATCCCATTACAGTGAACCTGAACAATGGCACCAGAGGAAACAAGAAAGCTTGCCTTTCAAAGTACACTTCAAATTCATCACGACACAGGAAAGTATCTAATGGCAGCACATTCTCTAGCTCCCTCACACGTGTGCTCCCCAAAGTTCAGTTGATCATTTAATACCTGTAAGCACAGGTTAGCGCTTTGTACAACATGTATACCCCACTTGCTCTGCTGCATGCCATGAAGGGAAGCAAACTGTGGATACAGCTGCAGTGAGGGTACATAAAAGCGAAAGGTGGCTTTGAGCAAAAATTTCTTCTCAGCATTCTGAAGGGATGCTTGTAATCTTGTCCCTCAGGGGAAAAAAAATGTCTGTGTGGATTCAGGAAAGAAGCCACAAAGTGAAGGAGGAGTCAGGGGAAAGCTGCTCCAGTCAATATGTTCCCTCTTACATAGACCCAAGTGTATGGGCCAACAACCCTACAATTAGTGCCATTGGTCAGTTTGATTAATTTGTTACCTTCCACACAGTTTTGCACAGGAAATAGTTAGTTCTTAACTCACTGATATTTTGTTTAAAATTGGCTTTTTGTTTAAATGTGGGACTTTAACATTACATCAGTGACTTATTTCATACTTTTTTAAAGAAAAGAATAAAAAAGGAAAATTGGAAGGGAAGTGGAGGAAGAGAAAAAGGATAGAAAAGAGGACAGAATACCTTACTTCCCCCTCCCCACGCACACACACTTTATTCCTTTCCCCCTACTCCTCCAAGAATTTTTCCACCTCTTCTCACAGTCTCAGTCAGTTCCCAATATCCGTCCTCAGCTGCCCCACAAACAACATCCTTCCTTTGCTTCTGCCCCTGCTCAGCCTTCTAAAAGCACCTTTCGTTCTCCCCTTGCTCCTCCACTCATCTCAGCTCCCTATATCACTCAATTTCTGTCCTTTATTCCTTCTTTCTCTCTGTCTCTCTCCATTTATCCCTAGCCCTTGGGTTTTTTTGGCAACTGTGTGTTTTGTGACCCCAAAAGACATTATACTAGGCACTTTCCATCTTACTCTCCACCAACAAATCATCTGTTTAGTGCAAAGATGGCTTCGGTATTGTGATTCTTCTGTGCTGAAGAGACACCCACTTAACAGCACAACAACTGATTGTCAGGCTGGTTGGCTGGGAATGGATGAGAAGCCCCCCGACTTGACAATTCTTGGATTGGGAGTGGGATCCTAACTTTGTGGTACAGGTTCATCTTTGCTATAATAAAATGACTTATTTGTATGCAGATCATGCATGTAGCTATTCATGATGGACTTCATGCAGAACAGTTTAACCAGATGTCAAATCTTGCCTTGCGGGGAGAATGTTTTCCAAAGTGTGTGTATTCATTCTTTTATTCACTTAAGTCTGTGTTTCTGCACAAGATTAGGGATAAATCTTTATATTGGAAAGTTATAAAGGTTAGGAATTTTTGTATTGTATTCAGAGAATAATACCAGAGATCAGAAAGCTATCAGCAAAATTTATTACGTACATTATTTATACACATATAGAGCCAGATCTTCAAAAACAACTACATAGTCTGCACACATGTATGTGCATGTGAGCAAGCAGGTAATTAAATTTCAGTGCGTTGTATTTGTTTATTTTATTTGTACTTTTTCAAGGAAAATATGACACCTCTATAGCGTCCCAAAGAGCATGATAGAATAACAGAAAAGAAATATTAGCTCTATGGCACTGATGATACCTCCATGTTGCATTACTGTACACCCCCGCGTTCAGTTGATCAGTGAATACCTGTTAGCATGAGTTAGAGCTTTGTGTAATATTTATATCATAAATGCTCTACTGCAGGCCTCAAAGGAATCCCCTCCTAGTGTTAATCGTCAGGCGGGAGGGTGGATTAAAGAAGAAAGGCAGCTGTTCTTTCTTTGCTATCTAAAATGGCCCCCTAGGGACAATTTTGTTGGTCTGGGATTTCCAGAGGACAGTGTGCTCTGCGTATTCCTGGGTGGAGGTGGAGTTGAAGGTTGGGGAGGGCGAAGGAGCAGGTGGGGTAGAGCTGGCTGTACCAGTTTTACAACACTTGGGGATTCCCCTTTGCAAGGAAAATGTATAGTCTCCTCCAGCCTGAAAATTCAAGCTGTAAAGCCTGCAACCAGATTTGAACTTCCTCGAAGTTTGGGGAAGTTTGCATGTGGGGACTCAGTTGAGACGCATTTCTATTTTAGGCTTCATTGTTTGTGTAGGCCTTTTCTTTGAACTCTGCTTCAGTCTGAAGTGGACATTATGATTCAAAAGCTTTAGATTTTCCTTAACCAGGAAAAGAGATGGAAAGTCTGAGCCCGCCTATGCACTTGGTATTACAATTAGACATGGGCAAAGGTCAAAAGGGTTTCAGTTTGGATTATGATTTATCAATGAAGTTTGTGTTGGGATTAAAAACTGAATCCAGCTGTTGTTCTCCCAGCTGTTGCATTTTCCCTTCCTTTCACTACAGCTACAAAGGAAAGGTAAAGGACAGAAATGAGTTATGCACAGCCTTCATTATGCTTCTTCAAATTTAACATACTTAAGGCTAGATTATGGCTCTGCCACAATCTCTGAGTAACAGGAAACTTCTGGTTGCTCCATCTCGGAAGCAGACCAGGCGCCATAGTTCTGTGACTCCCTTGCTCAAAGGGAAGTGATCTCCAATTGCCCTTCTCCTGGCACAGATTACTTCCTGCTTGCCTCCAGTTCAGCTGTATTGGCCAGTACATGATCAGGGAAGTGGAGACAAGGTTCCACCCACTCACTGTCATTGGCTGACCTTTTGTATGGGGAGGGGAGGAATGGCCAGACAAGGCTGCTCTAAAGGAAGTTATCTTACATCTCTCCTGTTCTTGCCCAGTCATGTACTATGGGTCACACTTCTGCCAATAAATAGACTTTATGTGAGTAGTTCCATTGACTTTCATAGGGCAATTTGAGTGCCTGAGGACTACTCATGTGAGTAAAGGTTTGCAGGTTCAGCAATAAGATTTGCAATACATTATGCAAATTAACTTACATATTTTATTCCTCTAAAAGGTGAGCTGCAAAGATAAAAGGAAAATGGAATTGATCTCAGATTTTCTCAGTGTTCCCTTTAAGAACACTAAAAATATATTTTAGCTAGCATTAATTTCCCCCCCTCTTTTAAGTGAAATCCTTCTTGCATGTCATGGGTCACTAAAGATATCGGAGAGCCCATCGTTTGGTGACATCCCAAATTCCACAGGCCACAGCCTTGGGTGGCATAAATTGGCATAGTATTAGCATCGTTAGGGTTAAGTGTTAACACTCAGAGATCAAGGAAGGAAGTACCAACTGCCTCAGAGCATTGTTTAAGGTTGTCTTCAAGCTCACCAGACATCACTGCATCGCTTACATGCAGTGCACGTTTTGAAGGTTATCCAGTCTTAATGGCTAGAGACTTAGGCCTGGTCTACACTACAGAGCTAGGTTGATGCACGGCAGCTTACTTCGATCTAATGGTGGAAGTGTCTACACTAAAATTTCTCTCCCACTGATGTAATTCACCCATTACATCTACTTAATAACTTCACCTCCACGAGAGGCGTAGGCTGATGCAATGTCAGTGTAGACACTGTTTTGCTTATATTGACCACGGTTGGCTTTCAGGAACCATCACACAAAGCCCCACACTGATAGTACAATCGGTGCACGCAACTGGTGAGGACACGCACAGCCGACAGAAAGAGCAAAGTGTAGACATGCACAAGCAATGTAATTACTGTAGCAACTGTATGCCGACATAAGTTAGTTGACTTAATTTTATAGTGTATACATGCCCTTAGAGTCACTTTTCAAAGTTATTTAGGTAAGTGAAGCTGTGCCTAGTTTGCTTCAGTACTTTTGAAAATGCTACTAGATGTCTTTTTGCATATTTAGGCACCTAAATACCTTGGAAAATCTGGGGTTTCAAGCCTGATTCTCAATGGAGTCACACCAGTGTAAAACGATTGTGATGGATTGCAAAACCAGATCCTTCACTACTTTTTTTTTTAATGAAAGTTTAGATTCTGGAGCACAAGTTGATGAGCTGTGGCCCAGTTCAACCACTGGTTGGGAGGGAGAGTTAAAACATTTTTACGAGGCAGGATAGTTTAATCACAGTGTTTGTGTAGTACCTTGCGCATTGAGACAGGATACTATATCCGTTAGTACGACAATGTCTATTATCTTAGGCTGGGTCCACACTGAAGGCGGCAAATTCGCTGCTGTCAAATCTATTGCTCTGGATCAACTGAGCAGTCTGTGTAGACTCGCTCAGTCGATCCAGCAATCGACACAGGAAGACCACCCCGGTAAGTGGCGTAGCGCTGCGTTGAAGGCGTGTGGAGGAGACAGTGCGAAGTCTACAGGAGATACGCAAGTGATTTACGTCACTTGCGTATCTCCGGTCGAATGCCGCCAAATCCCGAAGGTAAGTGTAGACCGGGCCTTAGGATTGCTTTGACAGTACAGCTATATTGGCATATTATACTGGCAAAGTGCTCCTAGTGTGAATGCAACTATATATCTGCATCTACACTAGGGACTTCTCCTGGCTGTAGTCAGGGATCACACTTCTTTACTTTCCTGACCAATACAGCTAAGCTGGCAGAAGTCTGTAGTGCAGCTCTGGCCTATGGTTGACATCATATACTGTTCTTCAAAGAACATTACAGCATTAGTATTATCTTTAAGGCTAAGATTTTGTCACTGTTATTTTTAGTAAAAGCCACAGACAGGTTGTGGGCAATAAACAAAAATTCACTGGAGTCTGGGGGGAGAGAGGGACAGGGCTGAGTGTGGGTGGGGAGGAATGACAGCTGGAGCCCCATTGCAGGGGGCGGGGGAGAACTGACAGCCTGATCCCTACCATGAGGGGTTGGGGGAACTGGTAGCATGAGCCTCACCACCACAGATTGAGAACAGACAAAGCCACAGGGCGGGGGAGCACTGTGCCGGCTCCTGCAATGGGATTGGGGGCTGTACAGCCCCAGGTCCAGCCCCAGCCGCAGCTCAGGGGAGCAGGGGGTGCAGAGACCCAACTGCAGCCATAGAGGGCAGGGAGGAGGGTGTGCCATCCTGGTTCCAGCCGTGGCCACAGCCATAGGGCAGGGAGGGAGGCACACAGCTCCAGCCTCAACAATAGCCATGGGGTGGGGGGGGAGGATGCACAGTCCCAGCTCTGCCCGCTGACAGCTGAAGCTGAAGAAGTCACGGAGGTCCAGTAAAGTCACAGAATCCGTGACTTTATTATATTATGACATTATCCTTTGAGATACTTCCTCGAATACACCAAAATGACATGGCTGTAAAAACTGCTTGTGGAGCTCCAAATCAAGGTGTACTTCAATCCAGTGTTTGCAGGAGCCAGATATCCTAATTTTAGTAACTACCTTGAAAGTAAACATTCAGACTAGCTTTTACATAAAAACGTTTAGGACTCTGTAGTTTTAATCTTTGTAGAATTTGCTGAAGGCCCTGGACAGTAATTATGTAGTTAAAGGGTATTTTCCATTTTGTATGAAGTCTAATAAGAGATCCTACTTAAGGCAAGTCACAGATCAAGTACACAGTTTTCTTTTTATTAGCTGACCTTGCAAGCTAATAAATTCATCCTGTATTTTTTTCTGCTACAGCCAATTTGCAGCATACAGGAAACTAATCTTGTACAATAACTACCTTCCTGTACTCAGTTCCTAAATGGAGCCAAATGGATTTGGTGGCGGAAGAGCTCCCCAGCAGTTCCTATGAAACAGTGCTGAGCACAGCAAGAACTGATAGCGGCTGGTTGCTGTTATTGACTTTGACAATGTAATTATGTTCTCATTTGGCTGCCTAGCACTTAAGAATAAAATAATAAATAACAATAATAAAAAAAATTCCCCTATACAATGACTACAACAATTTCAACATCGAATTAGACATGAGATATGTATTTTTAATATGCTAAATATATAGCTGGAGCTGTGATTTTTAAGAAGGCAAAACTTGTTAGCACCAGCTATTTATTGCACAGCGGTCTTGGATACGAGTCCCGCTGCTCCTGTAAAATTTCTTTTCAGACACAGAGAACAATGGTCAGCAATGAGTTAATCATGAAATTGTATTCTTGTTAGAAAATCAGCTGCACTTTTTAGAGTTGAAAGACTATTAATACATTTCGCACAACAAATTAATCCTGACCTCCTTCTAGCAAGTTCAGAGCCATGCATGGCTACTTTGCATGCACACAATAGGCCTTATCCTGTGCTGACTGAAACTGGTTCCAAAGCTCCCCTGGACCTCAGTGGTGCAAGATCAAGCCCTTGCATAATGTGCACTATGCCAGATAAGTACCTGTCTAGCCAGGTATACATGCAAATTGGGCCTATAGGTGTTTGATAGTATGCGTGCAACCTGTTATTCTTTACATTATGGGGAGAGGGCCTTTCAGAGTGAGCTTCCTGTTTTGCTTCAGCCAAGGTTGCTATTAGAGAGACAAGATGAGTGGGGTAATATCTTTTTTGGACCAACTTCTGTTGGTGAGAGAGACAAGCCTTTGAGTTACACAGAGCTCTTTTTCAAGTCTGAGAAACTAACTCAGAGTATCACAGCTAAATACAAGGGTGATATGACAATAGAAGTGAAATTCAGCTTTTTTTGAGGGATTGCCATCAAACATTTGTACAACAAGTTACAAAGTCAGGAAAAATATGTGAGTGACATTTTTGGAAAACATGTTTGATTATACCATTTCCCCACTGACTCTTGCTTGTGTCTGACTCTTGCTTCATTTGCCCTTATAGAAAAGGTTAAATGCTGAGTATGGCTCATATATTGTTCCCCAGAGGGGAAAACCCCATGATAGCTTCTGTGCTGTGGCTGTCGTTATTGTAAACTTTTATCAGAAATAACACATGCTATTCCACTAAAATAGATACACTTATCTGCAGCAACCTTTCTGAGGGCTGAATACCAGATCTACTTGTAAATACAGTTAGTTGGATAAGACTGGACAAAAAATAGAATTTGTGTGTTCTTGGGGTGGACCTTTAAATTTATGATTTAAAATGATAGCTGGACGGTGGGCCCAACTTCTGGAGTGCAGTGTTCCATTATAGTGCTGCTGCTAAGAGGTCACATCAAAATGAAAGCAAAATGTTGTGTTTTGTCCACTAAAATTGGCTTTGGGGATTTTTGAATCTGTAATATATAGTAAATCATCTATATATTAATTGGATATATATATAAATAATACTGGATATATATAACTATTGGATATATTGGGTTTTATTCTTCCCCTTCCCTTCACATGTCACTGGTTATACCGTTATACACTGTCAGGGAAGGGACTGTCTTTTTGTACATACAGCACCTAGTGCAGTGGGGCCCCGATAATGAGCAGGGCTTCTGGGCTTCACTTCAGTACAAACAATTGTTTAAAAGAAATCGAGGGAAATTCCCCCTTAATGGGTGTTATTCAATGCTTCTTTTTATCCTTATTCAATGTGTGGCCCCGCGCCTCAACGTTCTTTTAATGTATGTTTTTTATGTAGTTTCCTCACTGACAAGGCACCAGCAGCAAGCTCATTGAGAGCAGAGATGACAGTCTCCTTGTTTTGAGTTCTGATGCAACCCCCAAAAGCTGAGAGCAGCAATTGCAGGGAAAATCCTGTTCCGTCTTTGCAGCTTCATGATGCTCCGTGGCTCTGTGGGGCTGGTGTGTGCATGCTTTAGTCAAAAGTTGCAGCTGCGAGGGGATGGAGCATGTTCAGTACAGATAGAGTTTTCAGAGAAGCTGCCAAACTAATATTTCCACTGAGCATGTGTGAACTGCAATTTTTCAGTGGCTTGCAACATGGCCAGATTTGGGTGAATTTTCATAGGGATGACCAAAATTATGTCAGTGGCACCAAGGCAACCTCCTTGCCAAATTTCAGACCTTTATTCCAAAGTAGGGAGGCACTGCAGCTTCTCAGTAAAGTGGGTTGTTAAACCAACAACCAACCAACAATATATATGTATATCCATATTCTTGGTTTTGGAAGTGACCAAACCATTTTAGCTGAAACATTCTCAAAGAAAGGGAGACACCCGATATGGAAAATTTCAGCTGAAGTTTTGCTAAGTTATAAGTAATTAAAAACAGTCTTAGATGGAAAGTGTCAGGCAACCTTAACGATAGCTGGCATTAATGTCTTTGCCTATAATATCTATATAGTGCTATTTATTATGTGTATGTACACACACATATAAATAAATATGTCTGTCAAATTAAATGTACATATATGCAAGATGTTGCATATTTAACTTTCCCTGATCCTTTAAGCAGTATATATTTACTTGTTGTTTTTGTCATTGTTTATTACGTTTTCTTTATATGTTTTCAAGTACTACAATTTAACATGACCTTATTTAACATGACCTGACAAGAACAGAACATTATGTTCTAAATGGAACCCTACCAGAGAAATGTATTATTCTCATCATCACCTTTTCAGACTTAGAGAGTACCTGCCATGAATGCTATTTTAGTAGTTTATTTACATTTTTGGAATCTCTCTCACACACTATAACGTAGTTTATGAGTTATTATTTTCAAGTGAATATTAGTGCAACTGACTGCTTTTTGGTTTGTTTCTTCCAGTAAGCAGTTCTGGAACAATGTGGGTAAATTTATTCCTGCATTTCTGAATTTCCAAAACAAATCTGTACATGCTCTGACTAAAAGTATGATTTAACTTATTGGTTCACCACCAAATTCACCCGGACCTTAAAGTTCTCTATTATTTAGGCATTTATTTTGGTGCGTTGGCAATCTAGATGATTCCATTGGCTTCAGCTGTTTCACTCCAGATTAACAGTGGTGTAACTGAGAGGAGAATCTGATCCATATACAATTTGGCAAAGATTGTAATCAAAATACATTAAAAAACAATTAAATAAAAGCCAACATAATTAGTTCCTAACTGTCCTCTGAGCATCTCACAGTGCTCAGTCAGACAGATCACAAGATCTCATGGAAAGCAAAAACACTTCAGTTTTTCAGCCCAAAACTCCTCTCTTGGAAACACAATATGTCAATACTGCAATTAGACACCCACGCCTGGCCCGTGGCAGCTGACTTGGGCTTGCAGGGCTTGGGCTAAGGTGCTGTTGAATTGTGTGTAGGCCTTCAGGCTCAGCCTGCAGCCTGAGCTCTGGGACCTTCCCACTTTGCAGGGTTTCAGAGCCTGGGTTTCTGACCAAACTTGAATGTCTACACTGCAATTAAAGAGCCCAATCCCTGTGAGCCCAAGTCAGCTGTCACAAGCCAACTGGGGGTGTCTAATTGCAGTGCAGACATACCCACAGGGAACTATGGGGGAGGGAATGCGCGGAAGGAGAAAAAACACTTAACTGATGCTGGTGTTTAGTTTCAGATTAAAATTGCATACTCTGGATCTGAGTCCTCATTGCCCTATACCTTGTATTGCAAAAGTGCAAAATAAATGCATTCTTATTTGATAGCATTTTGCATCGAGTTTGCACATTTGTTGGTAACTACACAAAGTACAGGACAATGGAGAATCAGTCCCCAACTCTTACCATTGACCCTAGTTAATTTGCAGGTTTTTGAGCAAATGTTAGGCAGATGGACAGATTTGCAGTTCTTTCTCTGCGTTAGTTTATTTTTATCTCTGTTCTTGACTCCTGGAACCAGACTCATTTGCTTTCAATCTTCTGGAACCTTCTGTGAATTTAGCAAGTTGTCTGTGTTAGAGAGCTGATCTGCCTTAACACACCAGGATAATCCTCATCTGGTCTCTCAAAATTAATACAATTCTGCCTCTGTAATCTGGAAGTCATCCAAGATATCAGATCAAATAACCGTTGTGGGGCAGCATATTTTTAGGGTTTCTCTTTAGCTAGTAAATATTCATTTCACATGCTGGTTTTTTAACCTTTCCTTTTTCTATTCCATCATGCAAGGATCGAATTGTCCACTGTCCTGGTATGAATCTTTCATAGCTCATAAAGGAAGATTTAGAAATTTTGCTTCTGTATTTCTAGCTCTGTTCCAAACTTGCTCATACTCCTGCATTTGAAGCGAAATCCTGGCTCCATTAAAGTCAATATCGAAAGTGCCATTGAAGACAATCGGACCAGGATTTCAATCTGGATCTTGCCGTCGCCTTGCACTTTGCTCAGTTTTCTTTGTCACATTGTGTATGTGCAGGTACTGTGTGTGTATGAGGGAACACAATGTAGCTATGAGTGAGCCTCAAAAGTTGAACAGTTTAATTTCCTTCATTTCAGTAGAGGCTCACAAAATTCAGATGCTTATGATTATTACCTGAATGCTGGGTTCCCTAAGTCCAAAATCCTGACTCTAGCATCCAAGCCAAATAGCTGAACTGGGTGCTAGAGTGATATTTGAGGAGTAGGAGGAAAGAATCCTGGCAACAAAACCAGGAGTGGCTCCAGAGCCACTCAGTGGAGTGTATTTCAGACTAACGTTCGAAGCAGGCTTCGTGCCTTAGGCTAGATCATAAGGTAAGAAAATAAACTTATAACAATAAGTTTTATGATGTAAATTCCTGACCAGAGTACACCCAACCTCTGAGACAATAAAACACTTTCCAGAAACAAAACAATATTAACTTAAATGTTATGTGCTGATGCAAATGTAGGATAGGTGTTATGACTTTCTGGAATCACTGTAGAAAGCTGTGAATTATGCATGACATGAAAAATCCCTGCTAACTCACAGCATACAAATGCTTCTGGCAACAGTCATATAGTGATGGACAGAGAGAGACACACTAAATATTAAACTCAAAGAAATGACCTAGAAAAGTCCATCGTAACCCAGAAATCTAAAAACTAAAAAACACATTGCTTTTCCCCATCTATAGGCATGCCTATCTAGATAGAGCCTTTAAAAATGAAGAACTCCATATTAGAGAACCTAAGGTCTGATCTGGTAATATAAATAAGTTTACGCTGTGGATTACAAACCACTAGCCACAGAGGCCTTCAGAAACAGCAACTTTTATTGAGTATTTTAGCTGGTTTTGTATGTTTTCACCTTCACAGTGCACAGGTCAAGTATTGCTTTCTCCTTCCCAATGAAAAATAAACTCCAGAAGGTACAGGGAAGCAGTGGAGAAATCAAATGTCAAAAGTACAAAGATCAAGGTTTGAACAGCAAGGACTCTCATATACATTAGCAGAAAGAGTCATGTTTAAGCCCACTTAATGAGTTGTGCAAAATATTTGCAATGAAGTTTCAAAAACCTCAACATTTGAGCATTTTTGCATGTCATTGAAAATTTGAAATGGGTCCCATTTTCACATAATTTTCATATTAAAATAGGACTGTTTTCAGTTAAGTTGGACCAATTTTCAGCTGAAATAGTTTTTCTTGACCTTGTAAAGATTTGAAGGCTGATTACTATTTTGTGAAATTTTGATCAAACAGGAATTTACTTAAATGTGGGAAACAAACTTTAGGAAAATTTAATGGGAAAAAAGTATCTCCTAAAATTTGCCCAGCCTTATCACTAAATCTTTTATACTTTTTTATGGATGCCAGTAATAGTAAATATACCAGATCTCATTCATGACTACATCACTTGAGCTCTGTGCCAACTGAAATGAAATTACATTGTCATAAAACTGGAGGTGTGCAATAGAGAATCATTATCATGTTATATGTAGTGCATGTGCAAGTAAATATTCATATATGCTGCCATTATATCAAGCCTGTTATCTTTTTTGAGAAAAAAACACTTCCAAGAAAAAGGGCACATAACTCTGCTCAATTATTCCTTCTTTCCTCTTTTTCTGAGCTTCTCAAGAACACAAATACACACACTTGGAAATACTGTTTGTAGCTCAATCCAAAGGCCCCTTTTTCATTTCTCTTCTTTCAGTTACTTCATCCAGAATAAGGCTGTCCTAACACGATGTAATGGAGAGCAGGATCTCTACAACATTAGTCCCTTGTACAAAAGCTAGCTGGCCCATGAATTTGGAGGGGCTTGATCATGGCAATTCATTTTCAGGGGAAGAATTGCTGACATGGTAACATTCCAACATGCTTCTTGATATTGGCTCAGAGCTTCTGTCTCACATGGTTTGATCCAGCACAGCACAGGACTGGAGTGTTGACCATATACTTGAAAATGTGCTTAATATAAAAAATGGTGAGAAAGAAAGGGACCATGGGGAACTCAATGAGCTATACTGGTGCCAAGCTCCCTCTTGCATCATCAATATGATGAGGATCTCAGGAAAGCCCATGTCCCCTTAGTCAGACCCATGAGCTACACCCAGTTTACATTCTGCACTTATAAATAAAGGAGCAGGCATACCGGAGCTTGAAACTTAATACCACCTGGGGTGGAGAAGATTTGACTTTACTTGCACTCTCATACTTTCCTTGTACTGGAGTGGAACTAACTTGTACACCATGCAATGCAGTGCGTAGGATCAAAGCCTCAGTTAATTGAAATGGAGGGAAAAAGCGCCTTAATTTCTCTTATTGGTGAGCCCTCGCCAATTGTCACTTCATATGCGGGGTGTATTATAATAATTTCTCATGTGTGTAGCATCCCTTAACTTCACAACAGAAGCTGCAGAGTGCCATTTAAAGTGAGGGGACCATTGTTTCCCCCCTCACCTAACCATCCTGTTCACCTCACAGGTGCCCCTCCCCACTGCAGTCTGACCCCCAGGGGCCATGAGTCCCTACACCTACCCCCTCAAAATTTGAGTGAGTGACATTGGGACCTGGCACAGAGGGTGGCAGTGCGACTCAAGTTTGGCCCAGCCAAAAATGGTTGGGCCTCGGCCTGGACATCTTCCCTGGCTCTGTAGATTATGGACTACTACTGTCTCAGATGCCTAGTCAACCCAAGCAATGTTAAGGGACTGCACTTTGGTAGGAATCCCAGCATCTTCCACCTTCCCAGCAACTACAGGACTTGGTGGTGGGTGGCCTGAGCTGCTTCTCATCACGGCACTCACCGGCGGCCTCAGGCTTGTAAGAAACTCAAGGTTAATATGCTTTTTACGTGCTGAATATAACAGATGAAAAAGTGTGTTTCCTCAGTAATCCGCAAATA
Source organism: Mesoclemmys tuberculata (assembly GCA_007922155.1). Taxonomy (NCBI): domain Eukaryota; kingdom Metazoa; phylum Chordata; order Testudines; family Chelidae; genus Mesoclemmys; species Mesoclemmys tuberculata. The sequence goes on from ML675618.1 coordinate 9,843,933, forward strand.
CATTTTAAGAATAGAAAAATCAAGGAGATTCATTAGTTCTCTTTGTAGTTCTATTCAGAAACCTGTTTCATTTTTTCTCTTCATCTGGGATGTACAACCTCTTGAAAATGGATGTTACCTCTGTTCCAGTTGAAGGAAACTGGGTGGGGGTGCTTGGGTTTTGGGGGCTTTTGAGGGTTTTTTTTAGGTTTTTTTTTAAAGTTCAGCTCTACTTTATGTAAATGCAAGAAAAAAATTAATTGAAAATGTAAAATATGTAATTTAAAATTATTCTTCTTGCACTAGGAGTTTAATTTTTCCAGTGCAATATTCCTTGCCAGCAAAGGATGCACTAAAACTTGTTGGCACCAGAAAGCTATTATTTGCTGGCGTATGCCAATTGGAATTAACGTGCTCTGTGAAATATTGAAAACAAAGACTGGTCTCTGTTTAGCACAAACCATTCAGGGACTTCTACCCTGTGTAGTCTGCAGGTCTCACTTCCGCACTCAGCCAAGCTCTTCAGCAGGAAATTGTGCCAGGGCATGGGAGCCTCATATTTGTTTGTTTGGAGAGACTGCAGGTGCCTGGTGATGTAGAGAAGTGTTAAGGGTGGAGTTTTCATTAAAATACTTGCTTTCCTTCCTTATCTTGATTTGCCAGAGCTCAAACTCTCCTAGTGTGAGAAGTTTTTTTTGTTTTTTTTTAATTATCATTTTCAAAGTTAATCCACCTCTGCCATGAGGAGAGATAGCGTATCCCCTTAACCATAGGCTCAGATGTTCTGTGTTGACTACTGTTTTGACATTCTTGGATGCAAATCCATCCCTTAATACTCAAACGTGATACACACACTGGTTCTCTGGCATGCCTATGCCTCTGACCATCTGTTGGAGTGGCATTGTGCCCACTCACAAAATTCTGTGCCAATTTTCAGAGGACATAGGTATCAACCAAATATAGATTTAGAAAGATAGCCAGCAAAATGCTACAGATGTCATTTTAACTGCAAGAAATTCCTCTTGGTGCCAAACAAAACTGGGTCCACGTATTTCAGAACAAGGGAGCACTTCTGTTTAGTCTTATGGACATTAGATTATTAGCAATGACTTTTTATCCTGATCATCAAGAAAATAAAGTAAGTGCCTCTTATTAACCATAGAATGGTAGCATGCTATAAATTCATTTTTTCTTGAAAGACCCAAAGACTCTTAAGTAAACAAACAAACAAACCCTGCTGGCATTTTTCGCTGTTGCATCTGATTATCTTGGCTCTCCCCCTTTTAAATTCAATTAATTTTCCTGCTGCTAGAGTTAGGCAAATACTGGGGGCATGGGAAGTGGAGAGGTGGGGGTGAGGTGGAGAAGAGTAGAGGGAAGGGGAGTGAAGTATTCAAGGACATGCATATGAATAGTACCCTCTTGGGAGATATTTGTGGCTCTTTTTATTTGCCACCCACCAATTGACTCAGATGATTTTTGGATCACAAGAATATTTATGAAAAGTGAAATTTTAAAATAATGCAAATATATTTTGAAACATTTTGACATTTCCAGATTAACTTTTCAGAACCTTCTCTTCCTTGAAAATATTTTATATTTTGGCTATTCAACTCAATTCAAGAAAAAAGCCAAAATTCAATATATCAGAATTTTCTATGGGTCAGAAATTCTGGTTTTGAGACAGCTCTAACTGGGGCCTAGAAGATGCACATATGTTCCCACAGGCCTAGCAGTGTGGCCCCATGCAGAAGTTTTTGACCGTGCGTCTGATGATGCATAAATAAAAAGTAGCAATAAATATTTATACCTGTGAATGTTCTGCAAACACAAGAAAGCAAAGTCTCTGCTCAGCTGAATTTACAATCAAATGTGGTACATGGGAAAATCACGCAGACAATAGAGGAGATCAGCGTGGAGATCAGCATTGAAAAACATTGTGAAAAATAGGTTTAATGGATTGATTTGAAACTACATTATGGATAAGAAGTGGGAGACTGTTTCAAGCACTGAACTGAGAGTGGGAAATGAAGCAAATAGTTAGGAAACAAGACTGGGAAGAGCATAGAGAAGAGGAAGACATGAAAGCAAAGATGTCAACAGGATGACATTTTGGAGAGTCTTGAAGATGAGAGATGGGAACTTGAACTTAACGTGGAAAAAGAAAGGAAGCTAATGAGAAAGGAAGAAGGGACATGATTTTAGCAATGGCATTTTGGACAGAGAATAGATAGGCAAGGGTACTTTCAGGATGCCCAAGAGAAAGAGGTCACAGCAGTACTAAAGCAAATGGAGATGTATGAATTTTAGCAACATGATAAAGGGAGATACAAGAGAGCTTACCAAAGTCCTGGAGGTAGGCAGATAAGGAGAGAGAGAAGTTAAAGATGATCCAGACATATCACAAAATTCTGAATCTAAGAACTCACAAAGAATGTAAATCAGCTTGCTCATATAAATCCAACCCTCATTTTAATTTGAAATTAATTACTTAATTTGTAATTAATTTGAGAATGTTTCAATTCACCCAGTTGTTCATATGGAATTTAATAGTGTTACGAGTTCCTATAAAGGACTACATCATCGCTAGTGGTGCCATGTGTTTAGCCTATGAGGCTTCCAACATGAATATTTGCTTGCATGTCACTAAGAATGCACTAGCTATGTGAGACATCAACACAGACTCCTCAGGAGGCTTTGCTTGCCATTTCCTTGGTCACAATGTGACCTTCATCTGCTCTTTTTTTTTAAATTGGCTATGAATCTGCCTTTACATGTCAGGTTTGCCTTCTCATTGGGCTAGCTCCTGATACATGTACTCAAGCTGAGTTGCATCTTACTCCCCAAGTACTCCCACTGAAATTAATGGAGCAATTCCTGAAGGAAGTACTACTCAACAAGAATAAGGGAGAGCCCACTCTGAGCCTTACAGATGTCAGCAGCCTCCACTGTAAATCACGGTCTCAGATGTGGTATCCATCATGTATCCAGAGGGCAAAGTTCTATTCTGGCGCAGTGCTGGTATTATGCTCAGAACTGGAAGTAAAGAGGGGTGCATGGCATTGAGTGTTTCTCGCCTAAGTTCTTATTTAGATTTTATATCAGGTGCTGATTTCAGAAGCCCTTGGAGCTCACACAGTTGAAATCTGCCCAAAACATATATAGGGCTCACTCTTTTAACTCTTTTTATCTTTGAATGGGAAATAAATACATGTTTGAATGCAACATTTATAACACGAGATCTAATTAGAACAATTGTCTTACTAAACAGCCTTACAGACGATGAAAGAGACCTGTCTAAGGGAGAGAAATTATGAGGCTGAATCGGTGGCCTATTTAATTTTATCCGTAACTGAGGTCAATACATCTTGAGCATGTACCATGCTTCTCAAGTAGTCCCATTGATTTTATCATGAGTAAGGGTGGCAGAACCAGGCCAGAAGGTCCTGATTCAGCAAGTTACTGAAGTCCGCGATGAGTACCACTGAAGTCATTGGGACAGTTCAGGTGCTTCCCTACTTAAAGACATAATGAAGACAATACCTGCCCTGAAAAGCTTATCATGTAAATACTAATTTAATACATGATTAAGAGCCTTGCTGAGTCGGGGTCTATCTCAGGATCCAAATTCTGAATTTTTCACAAGAAACTGGAACCAGTATTTGTTTGTTTCAATTAAACGTCCCAGAAATGAAAAGTTCAGCTACTATGACAAATGTCTGTGTCAGCAAAAAAAAACAAAAGAAGGACCCTATTTGTTGCAATGCTCACAACATTCTAACCCTCTGACTCACAGATGCATGCACTGGCTTACATCTTAGTGATGTTTGTGGGGAGCAACAGTGTAGGGACTAGAATTATTGGAAAGAACAAAGCCAACGGGCTATGGATGCGGAAGATAATTAGGACAAAATCCCACAAGGGTACAGTCTTTATTGTTTAATACTGTAGGAATAAATGGTGACAAAGAGATTTGTCAAGCAACGAGTGGGAGAAGGCAACAACTCTATGTATCTTTTCAACACACCCAATATGTGGAGGGAAAACAGCAACAACTCTGGAGCAATTAAATATTGATGTTGTTGACAATTGTCTTCCATCTTAAAGCACTAGAAGAAATGTCTGGAAAACATAGCTGATGACTGAATTCCGTTGCTCCTTGCCAGAGGAGCATGAAATGCATCTAACGGAACAGATGCCATTAGCCCAGGATTATTTCTTATTATATTCTATTTGCTTATCTTTGACCCACCACATCCTCACAAGGCTGTGTTGAAATAAGTGATTGTTTTAGACTATTATTAAGCAAGTTTTATTTGACAACACTGTCTATCAATGGAAAGATTTTAAAGGCACATTTACTCACCAAGGAATAAGCGCAGAATATATAACTTCCTCGTTTGAAGTTGTTTACAAATAGAATAGCATCCTCTGCATTAATTATTCTGTTGTAATGAGAATGGAATCAATAGGAATCCAGCCAGGGCTGTCTTGGAATAGTCGTGAGGATCAAATGATTGCTTTTTAAAAAGTGGTGTATAGCCTTTCGTGACAGTTTATACAGAGGGCTTTATAGAACACTAACGATAGGAATGTTATTAATTTTTGTATAGAAATAGTAATATTTTTACATATTCCTTAATAGTTATGGAAATACTTATGAAAACCTGCAGAATTATTCCTTATAAAACAAGCAAACAGCAAGACTGAAAGAGATAAGAGATACTCAGTCTTCCCTCTATAAATGAGAGCTCTGTGCTTTTTAACAGCCAGGCAAATTATAAATTCCAGTTTAAAAATAAAAACTATTCATTTCAAGTCAAAAAATCAAGTACTAACTAAATATCCCAAGAAGCATACAGTATAGAACTTTGCAGGCTACAACACGTTAAATTCATTATGCCAGTCCTAAATTTAATTATATAAATTGTGCCTTTTTTTCAGTCAGAAAAAATGTTTATTTGTGTTACAGTAATTACTAGATTCAGTGGATACTCCCTTTGCCATGCAAAACCTTTTGTAACCCTGACCCATCTAATATGATTGAGAAAGAGATATGTAAACAGGGTCTGCAAGAACTCTAGCCTGACATCTAGTGATGTGCTGGGGAAGACTTCATGAACTGACCTTGTTTTCATAGACACACCCACCCTGCCTAGGTGCACAGCATGATGGGAATGCTTTGCCCAACTGATCAGTTTTGGTTGGTGTTGGATAACAAGACACTTCATTACTGGGGGCAGGGTTAATGAAGGTTGTTATCCTTGTGTGTGTGATGCAAGGGCAGCAAAACTGATCTTGGGATAGCCTTCGACTCACTCTCAACTAAACTGCAGTTGCTAGGCAGGGGACAGAGGTGCCAAAGCCCAGTGTAGAGACTATGGGTGCTTGTATGTGTGTTCGAGATAGTTGGTCTCTGTTCCTGCACTGTGTAGTGACAGTTGATTAAAACTTATGTAAGAGTTTTGTTACAGGGCTGAAGTCACTAATAATCAGCTTTAAGTATTAGATTTGCTTTGGGATGTTATCTTAGCCTGTGCTGGGAGTGAAGTCCCTCATCTAATAGCTGTAACCACTGATAGCTGTGTTAAGTGGTGAAGCTTCAAAACATTTTAGAGGATGTGGAGTGGTGTGGCAAATGGGCAGCTGACAGTGTAGAGTGGCAGATGCCAGGGTAAGTGGCTAGAGAGAGCAAGATACCTCCCCTCCACTCCTCCCCCAGAGTTGGAGGTGAACTCATGTGGATGAGTTCCTCTGAACTCTGGGTCTTCTCACCAAGGACAACAACTGTGAGTGGGGTGAGAAGAAGGGAGGGGCACATTAAAGGAACTTTTGATTGCTAGACTTAAGCTGAGGTCAAAGGACACTGCCCAATGTGCTCTGGGATGAGTAATTTGCTCATGTTTTTATGCTTATGAATCCTTCTTGTGGCATTTTTTCAAATTAATGCTGGGTTATTTTTTCCCCTTTTATTAAAAGTTTCTTTTCTACATTCAGACTCTTTGCTTGCAGACGAGGGGCACTGTGTAATTATCCCAGGTTACTGAGTGGGGGGCTTGAGCTTGTTTTGAGTTGCATTGCTGAAAAGGAACCCCTAAATATTGAACCCAGCCCTCATGCTGCCGACTCCGACTGGCAGAAGGGTTAACGATATAAAGATTGCTCTCGGATTAGCACTCCTCTGCCGTCACACAGTTATTACATGGTGTCTGGAAAACAAAAACAAACATACAACAAAACAAAAACCTCACTAAGATTTTGACAGAGAACAAGAAGAGGTGGTCACAGCACTTCCAAATAGTCCACAAAGCAAATGGTATTGAAAAACCAGAGAGGTTTCACATGAACTCCTTCACAGGGCTGCATGACAGGCTGAGAGGCACAGGAGAACTGCAGTACATTCCATTGGGAGCACAAAGAGGATGGCAAAATGCTAGAAAAAGTCACACATTTCAAGAATATTTTTGAGCCATGTAAATGTCATGAGGGAATGGCATATTTTCTTTACAAGAAGTCCACTGCCAGGTGAGCACATTAAGCATCAGGTTAATAGAGCTCAGTATTAAAGCTAAATCATGTGACTTGGAGTAGTTAACAGTGGGAATAATTAGATCAAATTAATTGTGGTATAATTGATAAAGAGGTCAAAGCAAGGAGGTCATCTTGAGACATGGACATGACATTACACAGAAGGGTGGCTATTTGCAGTGAGGACAGTGCTTTCTAAATGAAAGTGTTAACAAACAGAGAAAGAAATGAAGTGCATCTAATTAAAAATGCATAACAAGGGATAGAGACAGAATAACAAGGGCAAACAAATGGCAGAGACCAGACCTGATTGCAGTACATGAGAGGGCAGTCACAACACAATACCATGTAATCCAGCACAAGAGATGCTGTCTCAAGCATTTCAATAAAAACAACCAAAGGTTCCAGAGGTGTGTCACTCTCAGTGCATTTAGCAAAGCAGTTCATAAAAAAGAAAAAGCCCCAGCAGATTCAAGAGATCCATACTTGCCATTGTTAGAATACCACACATCTCACTATGCTTTTTAGGATAATCAGGTCAGAAACTCATGGGCTGAAAGACAAAAATCATAGCGCAGATATCTCAAGTCTCCTGACCCAAAGGCAATTGTGAAGTACAAAAGAACTTTATGTCAGGAAACTGGGACAGAAGAAATACTAGTGCAGATATAACATTTTGCAACCTTATGTCATGTCACTGGGGCAAGAAATAAGGATCAGTCTGTTCCAGTCATGTGTCACACCCTTATTATAATTAGCACTGCAAATCAAATACAATCAAAACAAATCATTATAGGAAAACAATAACCACAATGGTATATAGCTCAATGTCCAAATCAATAATATTAGACTGAACTAACAACAAATTCAATCTCCAGAATCAATTCTACTATTAGAAATGAAATCAATAACAATCAAATATAAAAAGCACATGCCAGTCATGAGATATCTATAGTTGCAATTTTTGTTTACGTGGCTTGAGGAATACTGTTTGGCTGTCATTTTAAGGGCAGTTAGTTACCCCTTTCTGTCTGCTTTACTGTATGTTAAGCAAGATATTGCAAAGTGGATGCGTCTTATAACACTTCTTGTAACAGATTACATAGCCATTGTGTGTATTTTTCAGAGCTTTAGAAAGGCAATCATATGCATCCAAGGCTGTTGGAGGCAGGAGAAATGATGGGGAGACATGCAGGAATAGTTCCTGGGACTCATGTTGAAATGGTTATTTAATAGCTTTTAAGGACCTCTTTTAATTCCACTGCCAGGCCTGTCCTGTTCCAAAATCTTTCATCCACGCTCTCCTCTGACCTGCTCAGTGACAGATACAGCACAGACAGAGCAGAGAGAGGAGCACAGATCCAAAGCAGTGCCACAGACCAGACTGGTGACACTTAAGTATCAATTCCCAATTTATCCGTCCCACATCTAGCACACACGTCGGCTTTTCAAGCAGGCTCTCAGACGCTTTTCCTGATGTTATCTGGTAGTATGGGGTAAAGGGAAGAGGATGAAGGGACGCAGAGCCAGATAAAGAGGCGTGAGGAGGCAGCATCATTTACATGCCTTAATTCATGCTGATCAGCACTTTGCTCTGTGAAGAGTCCAGCTGAGTCAATGACAAGGGCACTACGCATGGAGTAAGGCCCTGTAGTACGATGAGTGGAACAGGCAAACGTTGGTCAGATTTCTGGAGGGATCTCGTTCAGTATGTTACCAAGGAGCGTCAGGAATGCCAGCTGAGTCTACTAGCTCTCATACCGTCTAGCCTCCACATGTAACCCTGGTCCCCCAGCACCCTTCATAAAGAGCTCTTTCTGTCACAGCCCTAACTGAGTTTTCCCTTCTGGATATTCACCCGGCTGCTGTGTTCTGACCTATACACTGGACCCAGGTTCATGCTTTTAATCTTCCCTGGGTCTGGGTAGGCTCAGGGCCAGATTTAGGGGCAGGTGGTTCAGGTGCCTGCCTGAGCTGCTGTGCTTGGGGGGGTGGTGCCAGGTTTGGGGTGCTGTTTTCACTGTTAGCAATTCAAAATTGAATATTTGAAGTGAAATGTTTCAGGTATTCCATATGTGGATTCATTTTTCACTAACCTTCTAGAATGTTCTGGACCTTAGTAGAATCTTGTGGAAACTTCCAGACTTTCTGAGAACTACATTTTCCTCTAACCTCCTAGAAAGTTGTCAGCCATGCCCTTGCGGGTACATAAGTGGCAGAGCATCGCCAGTCAGTCAGTGCAATACAAGAATTAACTGAAATGAGGTGACAGCCCATCTGTGATATAGTGAACTTTGTTTTATTCTGTAATTGTGAAAATATATTTTTGTTTTAAGACTTGAAGAGTGTAAGTAGCAACTAATAAAGGACATATTTAATGAGATGCCAGAGATAAATATGTCTCCCAACTTCCGTAACAATATAAAAGAAATACTATTACTTCTTTTGCCATCTTTAACACATAATGTTCAATGACTTGCTCTCCCTAATACTGTTTGTTTTCCCCCATTGAAAATAAAAGATGTTCCCAAAGAAGCCTTCAGGATCTCAGCATTGGAAGCAAAAAGCTCACTTGCAATCTAGTTTACAGCAAGGGGCAAATTTGAAGGGAAAATATCTGAAATAGAACAACATAGGCTTTAGGCAGTAGCAATCATACCAGTGCAGAAGAAATTGATGAGTGAAGTGTAAGTGCAGGATACTTAGGGAAGTGGTGGAATCATCATCCTCAGAGGCCTTTAAGGCCTAGCTTGATAAAGCCCTGGCTGGGATGATTTAGTTGGAGTTGGTTCTGCCTTGAGCAGGGGCTCGGACTAGATGACCTCCTGAGGTCCCATCCAACCCTAATCTTTCTATGGTTCTATGATTCTATGAAATCTTGGAAGTCCTATTACTAAAGATAAGGAATGGAAATGTGTGGAAAGTAATGGGGAATTATGCAGTTTTCCTCATGGCATAAAGGACAGTGATAATAAAGAATGTGGCTCGCATGAAAAGGAGAGAAACAATAAAGAAAGAATCAGCCTTGCATGATGACAGAAACAACAGTGAGAAAAATTGCACACCACAAATTGATATATCAGATACTGCCACTTCTTAAAGTCACACTGCAAAAGAGTGCTTAAGGATGGTGAGAAATTGAATTGGCATTGACTATTTCACTAGTGCTTTCCAGGTACCATTACTGGCATAATTTAGCTGATGCTCTGAAGCAATGTGAAAGGTAACCTGGCCATTTTATGGCCTACTCCAAATGGATGGAAGTTGAGTCCAAGCTCAAGCTGAATAAATGCATAGATGCAGAAAAACAGCACATTATTAATGTAGAAACCAAGCACTAGAGGATCGTGCTTGAGCATCTGATCTCAGTTATCCTCTTCCTTGCAAAGAATAATTTGGCTTTCCAGGGATCATTGGATAAGTTGTTCAATGAACATAACAGTAATTTCCTTTGTTTGGTAGAGCTCTTCGGCAAATATGACGATATCATATGTGAACACCTACATCAAATAGTTCATAAAAAAGTTATGGACCACATCAGCAAAACAATTCAAAATGACTTGATTGACTTTATGGCAAGGAAGATGCTTGATAACATATTGATGCAGGTCGGTAAAGCTAAGTACTATGCCATAATAATGGACTGCACTCCCGACTTTAGTCACAGTGAAAAGGTGTCATTTACAGTAAGATTTGTTGATGATGAGGATGGCTGTATCCAAGTAAAGGAATACTTTATCTGTTTCTAGCCTAATAGAACTGTTTACGAACATTTTAAATGAGAATAATATAAAACTTTAGGACTGCCGTGACCAAAGTGTGACAACAGCGCAAACATGAGGGGAAGAAACAGTGGTTTCCAGGCAAGAATCCTTGCTCTGAATCCAAGAGCGTTCTTCATGCCTTGTGGCTGCCATTCCCTCGACCTGGTTAAGTCAGATGCAACAGCATCTTCTTTAGATTCAGTGTCTCTCTTTGGAGTACCGCGAAGGATATAGTTCTGTTTTCAGGCTCAACTATCAGGTGGAAGATACTCCTGGCCAATGTTACAAATCTGACTATGTGGCATTCCCTCAGAGAGTCGCATTGACAGTGTAAGGTAAATGAGGTACCAAATGACTGAGGTTTACGATGCCCTGATGGAACTGACGCAGTCGAGTAAAGCCATGGACGGAATCCAAGACAAGGCACAAAGCCTGGCAAACCAGATCACTGACTTCAGATTTCTGGTCTCAGTTGTGGTTTGGCACGACATCCTGTTTCAAGTAAACATTCTAAGCAAGGAATTTCAAACTCAGTCAATGGACATCATGAATGCTACTACTTTGATGAGAAGCTGCTTTGATTTTGTTTTGGCCTACAGAGACACCATATTTGAAGAGGCCATCACTGCTGCCAAAGAAATGGCAGAAAACTGAGGAGATGAGCCTGTCTTCAAGGAAACTTGTATTCACTGAAAGAAGAGACAGCTTGATTACAAGGGCAGAGATGAGGTGATAGGAAGCATGGAAGAAAAATTCAAGAGGAAGTTTTTTTGCTCACTTATTGACACTGATTGAGTGTCCATGGAAGAAAGGCTTGGACACATGAAGCACCATGAAAAGACCTTGTTTTTTTTGTCTGAATTCACTACACTGCCAGCGAAGAGGAAAACACTCTTGAACAATTATATGGACTTTCACCAGAGGCTGACACATAGGAAATATTTGGATGTCAGTGATAAAGACCTCTATGTCAAATTGGACAATATCAGTCACATTTTGCCATATAGGAAGCACTCTCCCTTCCAAATTCTCCAATTCATTCATGATGCAGAGCTGAAGGACACTTTTTCTAATGTGTGGATAGCTTTGAGAATTCTGCTCACGCTGCAGTCATAGTCGGAACTGGTGAGCGCAGCTTTTTGCAGCTCAGGCTCATTAAAACATATCTTTGACTGATGATGGCCAATGAGAGACTGACATCACTTGCTATTTTGTTGCTTGAAAATGCCATTGGTCAGTCTTTGGCTCTCTCTGACACTGAGCGACAGTTTGCAAGGGCAAAGGTGAGAAAAGTGATCTTTGGAAATGAAGGACAAGGGTTAATATTCTAAGTCTTTCACCTACTGTAACACTATTTAATACTGGGCCACCCAACGCTGGGGCACAGTTCCATTTCCTGCTGTTAGTACATTTCAGTGATTCTTAAAATTAGAATGTTTCCATAAGCTTAGAGGAAATTAATCTTTTATTTCCTTGTATATGGCATGAATAAACAGGTTTACAAATCCTAGTGTGCAAATTTATTGTCATATATGACAGGGATAAATCATGCATGCAAATCATGCAGCAAAGCCATGAAATGGGCTACAAATGCAGTAAAAAATAAGGTATTCAACAAATGGGGGAGGGATGCCATTTGGTCTAGGGTCAGTCATGGGTAGGCTCCAGCACTATCTCTTTCCTTGGTATCTCTGGCACAGACTCTGTGCCTGCTACCCCTTCACAGATGTGGGACATTGTGATCCAGCCTCCCTAGGCTCCTGTGACCTTCCCCAGACTCCGTAGTAGTTTAAGGACATCATTTGCCAGAGCTTTAACCCAGTGCGCACTGTGGTTTACAGTTCCCTTCTCCAGCAACATGTGATAGTTGAAAAATATAACACAGAAGCTTTGCGGAAGGTTTCCAAACCAATCATTCTTTACTTTAGAAAGCACAGTATACAGATGTAGACAAAATAATAACACATTTATATGCCCATCTCTGGCTCAGTTTCTTCACCTCTCTGTAGCATTTTTAGGGTTTAGAGTTTAGGTAATAGTCCTCTAGGGCAATGTTTTCTCAAGCTTTTTGATACCAGAGACAGGCTTGCTGCCTTCTTAGACTGTGTCAGAAAAATCTCATGGACTTCATTGTTTCTCATTGAGAAACACTGCTCTAGGGTGTCCAGCTCCTTCCACTTCTACTTGGCAGAGCCATGCTTTCTGTTTCTGGTCACTTCTTTTTTTCTCTAAAATGGCTGGTGAGAGTGTCCTCCTCTGAAAAAAAAATGAACATAACTCTAAATGAAGCAATTTGGAAAGCAGCAGCTATAACTGAGGTGTCATCCCAGTTCTACAGCTCTGTTTAAAATACTATCAAACTGATGACAGTTGAACATGATACAGGGCAGTAGCCTTCACAATGTTTGGTGGGGCATTTGACGCAGAAAAAGATTTACAAATCTCTGTAGCAATAAATTAGCTTTGTATTTTTTATATATCTAATTGATTCATATAGCCCTTACCTATCTGGGATCTCTACATTAGAACAACTCTTCTGAGTACATGCCCACACCTACAAATTTTAATGGAGAAAAAAAAGATTAATTGTACTGCAAAAGTCTTTGACAATTTGCTGAACCTCTGTGTCACTGACATAAATCTTTTCCCCAAGTGCCTTGACTATCATTAACTTGAAAAATCAGCCAGGCAAAAACCTTTATGAGTGGGTTCATGGAACTATAGATACATATTTTGCAAGTACAGTATGCAGCAGACATCTGGCAGCAGGAGAAACGTGCAGCATGATATTACACATTCTTCAGAAATGCTTCATTTCTTTAAGACAGTATTTATCGGAAGGCATGTACTATAGTTAGCATGGCTTGTTTTTCTGGGGAGTGACAGCCTAATGTGAGGAATCATTTTCATTTGCAGGTGGCCTCGAATTATGCAGATGAACTAATTTCCTTCTGTGGCCTCAAGGAGAATTCCTCAGCTCCCTCTTTCTTTTTTCTCCCCAGGAATTCAGCATGCAGCTTACTTCATTCAGTTAAATACACTTCTATTTCAATAGCAAACACTAATGGCATTTGGTTCTAGCCTTTTCTGCATTTAAGATCTTCTGCTATACAAGAGATTGGGAATCTTCTGGGTGATAGAAAAAATATGCATCCAAAAGGCGTGTGTAAGATTTTGTTTGATGTAAGTGTTGCAGTCTTCACACCCAGCTTTCTCTCTAATCAGAGACCAGTTCTTCAATAAATGGCATGTTATTTAAATCCGAACTTTTTTCATTTTATCAAACATTATAAATGTTTCTAGTATCAGATCCAAAGCCCATTGAAATGAAAAGGAAATCTTCCCACTGAGATCAATAGGCTGTGTATTAGACCCTGAAAAACATATTTATTCAAAGGGGCTAAGTTAAGTTAACAATGTAGATGTTGTTGTGATATCTGCACAATAAAGATACTTACATTTTTTTTTGTTCTTTACATTTTTATATTTCTTTTATGCTCATGGAAAAGGGGACTTCCACCCTCACATGATTATGTAAATTCCAACTTGTAGCATCTCTGTTTTCATTGCTATATAACCCCCCATCCAAATAGTGACTATGCTATAATTTAAAAATTCAAATTTCTCAACTAAAAACTGACTTTACTTGGGAAGGCCTAAAATGAATTTTATCTCAAACTACCTGAGGTGAAAGCCTCAAATTCATAAATGTCAATTTAACTAAATTGCATTAAGGTCACTTTAATTCTGAATGAGAGTGTCCACACTGGGGTTTAATGCAGTTTAACTAATCCACTTAAAAAATTAATTCAGATTAATTTTCTTGATTAGCCCACTGTATACAAACCCTCAGATTTGTTACTGAAAACAAAGGCAAAATGTTACGTAACCCTTTTGGGGTTTTAGAGGGCATGGTCCCTTTACAGCTTTGCCCTGCGGGGGAAATGCTGATTGTTCCAGGAGGAGGGAGGGCTGAGCAGAGCCAGGGGAGAGCAACAGGGTATGTCTGGAGCTCCAGAAAGAAGGGCTGCAGTGAGCAGGGCCTCACAAAAGGAGCAGGAGGACCTGCCTGAAGCCTGGGAGGGACAGAGCGGCTGACTTGGCCCAGGGCTGGAGCCAGGAGGAGCACGGTGCCAGGGATGAGTCACCCAAGAAGGACAAACCAGATCTGGACTCAGTATCACAGCTGCCCAGAGCTATATGGGGCCCTGAGTACTGGGGCCTATGACGTTGTGCTGGAATAAGGAGGGAGGCTGTAGTTAGTTAAGTGGGGAGGGTGCCGCTTTGTGTGGTTTTGCAAAGAGCGGCAGAAGAGGAAACCGCAAGGGTTTGCTGGGGAAAGTTCACTGCCGCTGAAGACGACCAGGAGGACCCAAGACTGACCAGCCGATCAGAACTTTGCCCAGAACTCCTGAGCGCTGAGTGCAGACGCATTGCTTGGTGTCTGCCCTTTCAGTCAGTGGTGCCACTGGGCTTGTGGGGCCTTGTGTTGAACGTAGCCCTGTTTAACTGCTCCTCCTATCTTTCCCCCCTGTTGTTTTTCTCCATTCATCCTCTGTCAATAAATATTTCCTTTTCCTATAGTCCATCCCAGTGTGTGTGTGTTCACTCCACGGGGTTCGGAACAGGTGCCCCTGGGGTGGAAGGAACTTTCCTTGCTGTGTTCTTGCCCGTGCCTTTTCCTGGCCAAAGCTGCCTGCACAGCAGACTCCATGTTGGCCACAAGGGCACTAAAGTTACAGTTATGTATGTGTGTATTTTTGTAATACTTACAAACAAATAGTTTGGAAAATAATATACCACTAATCAAGGAATTGCACCAGTTTACTAGCAGATACAATCAAACACTGCAGAAATATTAGTCTAAGAAATGATGTGACATATATTGCCATTATTCATCAAACTGTATATTCAGCTAATAGCTTTTGACCAACTATAGAGCTGCTCAATTACCATAAACAATTATTTGTTGAACCAGTTTTCCCATCAATTACAGCAATACTAACCAAACCATGTATTCAGCCAGCTCTATTTGTTGGGCTAGGGCCCTGATTTTGCAATCAGATCTCCACAGATGGAGCCCTTTATTCATGTGGAAACCCCTGGGGATTTCCAGGCATGCAGAGGTTGCCTGTGTGTGGCTTTGGCTTCAGAATCTGGGCCTCTGACTTTAGCTAAGCCAGCTGGTACCTGTTGACTCCCAGTTTACTGTGGAAGCTCTACCTGTAATGGAGGTGGGGCTGCTCTAGAGCCCAACCCTCTGTTATTGGTTAGACAGAGCATGCACAGCTGAATGAGAGGTGCAGGTACAAGCTCAGATTCAAGTTATGAGATGGAATAATGAGTACCAATCAAAAAACTCAAAGGACCAGTGCAGCTGTGAATTTCCAGGATTTTGATCATGCTTATGTCACGTGCATCTTTACCTGTAAAATGCCTTTCTTGCTGTTTTATAAATAACTGATAGCAAATAATAGAGCTATATTATGACTAGCCCTAATTCAGACGTACAGAGGAAAGCAAGGAGTAAAGATCCCCCTAATGTCTCTTCTCCCCCACTTTTGCATCTGCATTAGGGCTACCTGGATCTTAGCTCTGGGAGAAAGACAGGACCTATGTACCAGTTAGATGATCTTCCCAGACAGCAAGCGGATGGAAATTGTGAAGACCAAGGCACCCTTCCCAATGTGCTGGCCTGTGGAGCTGGTTGTCTGTGCAGGAGAATCATGCTGCTCTCTGAAAAGAGCTATAACAAATTACTTCCCCAAGTGAAACCAGGGTGCCTGGGGAATCCTCCTCAGCAAATGCACCACCTCTTACTTGGGGACGCACATGCAGGCCTAGATCCAGCAAAATACGGAGGCACATGCTTAACTTTAAGCATGGGAATAGTCTCTTTGTAGTATTGCTACTCTGAAGCATTTCAAACTGGGGCGTCAGTCCCCAAAATAATAATACAAATCTTATTAATTTTAAGCCAAAGAATCAGAGTGAGAGTCTGTTGTTTGGAGGTCTTTAGGTTACACTCTAGTCACGTAGTCAAGATTTTTTTCTCACAACCAGAGGGCTAGAAACTTGCTTTTCATTTGAAATAAAAGCTGAGGTTATCATGTAACCACCTGACTCTAGGAGCTGGGGCTTTAAGAAGAACATCAAACATTGAGAGACTTGACATAAAATCATAAGAGTTGGCAACACTGATCAACTTCAGCAGGACTGCTCTTATTCTTTCAGCTAAGCATCTGCTTAAGTGTTTTGCTGTGCTGGGGCCAGAATACACACTCTAACTTTGTAACTCAGCATCCTTTTAGAAAATGTACCAGAATAACAGTTTTCTAGCTTCCATAAGCAGTGATGCAAATGATTATGATCAATAAGATATTGCTACCCTAATGGTAGAGTCCTAGTCACACTAGATATTTATTTTGTGCTCTAATAGATAAACCAGAAGTCCATCCCCTAATAAATTACTGGAGGTGTGTTATTTAAAAATACCGGAATCTGTTACAGAAATCATCAGCTTTGCTTATTAGCAGAATACAGGAGGTCAGTACATGACTTTGCCACTCTAATTCTTAGAGAGAGAGATCACTGCTGAAAATGCTCACGTTCAGAATAATATAAGATGTCTGCCAACATCTGTTCTTTGGTTTTTAGAGGTCAAGGAGCATGACCTAAAACATGCAGCAAGGTCTATTAAGAGCTATTGATTTTTAAAGGCATCTATCGCTCCGGAACGACACTGACCAGATCAATCTGCAACATCTGCGCTCAGGTGAGAAGATTGCTTATGAAGATAAGTTAAGCCCCTGTACAAATTACGCTGCTAAAATACTCTTGTATGAGCCAACTGGTTTTTCCTTAGGAACATTTTAGAATCAATTTTAGGAAGTCATCAAAAGAATATTACTTAGAACTCTTAGGTGTACAGAATATCAGAAGTGTATGACTGGAATGTGTTGGTGTTTAAAAGAGTGATTAATAGAGAAACCATCTGCCACCCTGGAATCATTTCAGACCTCAATAAGGCAAATGCTTGAACAAGACACAGGAAACAAAAAACCATGCTCTTCTGACCTAAGGTATAATTTATAAACAGGGAAACACCTAGTAACTAAGCAGTCAGGTGCTGTTAATACATTTGATGTGCCACATAAAAATATACTTTTATCAGAGCAGAATAGAAATAAATACGATTAGTATTTGTGTTTGCATGTTTTAGTTAAAAGGCAGAAGAAAGTAGAAGGATGCTGCATTTATAATCCTCTTTATATACAAGACAGGCGTAGCGAAATCTTCCTCAGTACAGATCATAAAGTAACTAGCTTGCATGGAACAAGAAACATTTTAAAAAGAAGATTCCTCTCTCTCCTTAATGCCCCTCTGCACCCATTGTCAGGTTGAAAGCGTATGTATCAGCTGGAAGTCATGTATGATTCCAGTAGGTCTTGCTGTGCTATGGGCCAATGTAAACTTTGTCAATTGTTTGTGAAAAGTTCAAACACTTCAAAGCACTTGCTACTGCATGACAGGTACAAAGGGCCTAATGTCCTTGGTAAATTATTAATCCTGAACTGTTATAAACAAAAATGTTCTGTATTTTTAGTAAACAAATCTGTAAAACAGAGAGGCAGCATGATCTGGAGGACTTAGGAATTCAGTTCTAACCCCATCTGACACTTGAACCTTGGGCAGGTTACTTCACCTGTCTGCCTCAATATCCCCATATAAAATGGAGTAGCTAATACCTTATACAGATGCTGTTTACAATAAGTAGCTAATGTTTGCCCAGCATTTTGAAAATGTTAATCCCTGTGTAACTGGTTAGTAGTTGTTATTGATACAGTGCAATGTAATTGCACTTAGTATGCAAGGGAAACTTTATCTACAATGTTCTCTTCATAGGGAGGATAAAGGACAGCCTCCCATACAGTACTGGTTCATTATTGTAATGAAGTCATAGATAATGAGAGCAAAATCTTGAGTGGTTTAATTAGTCAACCAAACATCAAAAGGGATTTATAATCCCATATTTAAAATTAGCCTTCAAAAATATTTTGTATAAAAATGGCTCTGAATGGCTCTGATAAAGCAACCCCTTTCACTCCTGGCATCCTTCCATTCTCACAACCCAGTCATCTTCTTGATCTCATGCTCCCTTTGCTTTTTTCCCTTGCACATTTTTCTTCTCCTCTCTCCTTCACTTTGTTCTGTCTGGCCCTTTCAGACAAAACACTGGAGTACTGGTGCATCTTCTTCAAATCTCTAAATATGGAGAAGTCACATGTGCTATCCATATCTCTAATCATTCGCCTTTTCTGTCTCTGAACACCTTCTATTTCTGCTTTTTCATTCTGCAACAGAAGGACCAAACTGCAGGGCAGAGTATATATTTGATGTATACAGTGGCTTTATAATAGTTTCAGTTTCACTTTCTTCCTATTTTTTATGCATCCTAACAGCTTCTTTGCTTTTTTGACCAACACATTGAGCAGAGGTTTTCATTGAGCTGTGTCCAGTGATGCCCAGATATTTTCCTTTCATGATTAATGTAGACTCAGATGAAAATTTCCCTAAAGTTTAAGCATTTTCAAATTCAGAGTTCCAATCTTAGATAAGCTCTTCTCTAATTCATAGGTGGATTCCAGACTGCAGTGGCCTACCATTAATATTTTCCAGAGCATCATCAGTTACCCTCCCATTTTCATTAGACAGTGAAATAGTTGCTTGTCTACTTGCTAAACAAAGCCAAAGAGCCATTTAGTAGAGTAGTTCCAGAGGGGCAGCCATGTTAGTCTGTATACAGCAAAAACAACAAGAGTCCTGTAGCACTTTAAAGACTAACAAATTTAATTAGTGAGGTAAAAACCATTAAAAAGCAGAAGAAAATTAGAGTCTATAAGAACTGTAATCTTTTCTGGAAATGGTATAAAATGCAATCAAATTCAGACTTTTGATTTTTCTTAATAATTTTAGTTTTAGTAAAGTCAATTTAGGGATGATGAAAATTGCTGGCCTGGCATTCCTGGAGAATAAAGTGTTCTCTTTAGTCACAGAACTGGTAGATCAGTGTAAGTTTCCTTCTCTGTACTGGCCACTTCTCTCAAATACTGTGTGTCAGTCCTGAAGTGGGTTGACCACCTACATTGATGAGAGGACATTTGATGAGTCTCCATGTCCAGTCAATCTTTTGGACACTTTACTGAGTATTCCAATTAGTGTCAATTTTAGTAGTGGTTTGTGTAATGCGGACACCTACTTGCTCACTAGAAATTAGACTGAGGCTATCAGTTCATTTAATGAAAGCCACTAAATCATCAGATGTTAATAATTGTCACTAGTGACGAGGGCTGGAGTCAAACCAAGAGCCTAGGCATGTAAAATTACGTCCACATCTCATTAGCAATCACCCATTTCTAAAAGTGCTTGTTGAAAATTCAGGCAGCAAATTGTAAACACAGACATGTCAGCTAAATTTCCTTGATGTGCCCAGAGATTAGTGAACGGTTACTCCTTGCTAAGATAATATCTGTGTACAGAAAGGTCTCAGTTTGATGATTAAATGAGAAAGCTGAAAAGACTTGACTGAAAGATGAATTGCTTTATGATTTGTGAAGAGAGGATTGTAGAAGAAATTACTTATTCAAAGTATATGTCAATAGTATCTCTTTGAAGATAAGGTGTTTCACAGAAACGTCCTATATATATTTCCACTATAGAAAAAAATAACAGGTGTCCTTTCTTAAGTTTCTTGCAAAATGAAAAAAACAAAATAGTCAGTGATTCGTTGTGTAATGTTAGTGTCTTTTAACCTTTTCCTTATATTTTAATATGTTTTCTTGCAATACAGTTTGCCAGGTTCAATATGAAGGTAACAGTAAATTCAAGGAAGTTTACCACTTTTCTGTGGAGATCAATGTATAAAACAACCTTGCATAGAGAAATTGTATAAGCAAAATTATCTTTCCTAGTACTAAAGAGAAAGATTGACACATAAAAAGTCATGCTGCAGAGACAGACATTACCAGTTTTAATCAGAGGTGGGCCAGGATGACCACATTCTGCTTTTGGCAAATCCTCAGTTGCCTTTCCATTGGCATAAACAATATTGCTCCAAGTTTGGATGTAAGTTATTGACATAAAGTAATATGGGCTATTTTACACTTTCCAGATTTCCCCGTGCAACAACTCCAAACTTTTCCCCTGCAAATAACCTTGCCCTGTTTCTAGGAATACAAAGCAAATATACACAGTACGTTTGGGTCTGTGGGACTTGTCTTGTTGACTTGTATTTCCAAGCCCATACTTGAGCACCCACACTGCTATGGAAACTTGGGCCTCACAGCCATGCTGGTGTGTCCATACTGCACTACGCAGACCTGAGTCAGAATGTCAGGTTCTTAAGGGAAGGAAAAGGGAGCAGATGGGAGTGGTTAGAAGGATCTTTCACGTGGAGGGGAGTGCGTGAGAGAGGGAAGGGGTTTCTTGGAGAAGAGGAAGGATCAGTAGAAGACAAAGGAAGCATTAGGAAGCAGGAAAAGGAAATGGGAATAGGGACATAGCAGACCTCACGAAGAAAGGAGAAGAAAATGACCGCAGGTGGGATCTGGGGGGTGGTGATTTTGGGGGAAGAAAGTGGAGGGTCTCATGAGGAGAGCAAGTACATAAGAACAGTGTTTTCCTGTATTTCATCCTCCTCAAATCCTGGCAGTCTCTTGTTACAGAATTTGAATAGGACCTAAAACATCCGGGTGGAATATACAGCCAGTGCCCTAAATCCAAATACCCCTAACTTGAAGGTTACTTCTGGTTACAGTTTTGGGCACACTGGTCATTTAAATCCTAATCTATTATGTTCCTATTGTTTTCCCTTCCTATTTCTTTTTTAATGAATAATTACAAATGAGAAGCAGCATAGGCTTGTACAGTTCATGTTTGACTGGGCACTGGGTACTCCTAGATTCTAATCCTGGCTCCCCCCAGAGACACACAGTGTGGCTGTGATGAAGTCTCCAGGCCTCACATAGAACCACGTTGGGGAGTAGAGCAATACTGGGCTAGTGAGGCCTACCACCTCGATAGGAGCAGGGCATGTTCCCAGTGGAGGAACCGTTTAAAAGGACACTGGTAGTCCAGGACAAAGGAGAATGAGCTGTATGTGGTACCAGGAAGCAAGGCTGAAGCTGAGAGCTGTGCAGGGAGTGTCAATAGCTTTGTGAAGGCTGCACTAGCAGCAGGGACTTGAGCTTCCCTCCCTCCTTGGGAGCTGAAAGCCCTGAGGGAAATTGTCTAAATGGAACTGGAGACTGTGGGAAGTCTGCTAAGCCAACAACCACATACCAAACTGAGGAACTCCAGACTGGCAGGAAGTGGGCTAACGTAATTTGGGGTAGCTCCATGACTGGGCTGGACATTTTGAGAGACCCGTTGGGCCCTGGGTTGAGACCCGGTGCAGTGGAATGGGTAGGCCTGGATCCCTCTATGTGTCCCCCCCATCTTTTGTAGTGATGAGCTCTGAAGCAAGCAGAGCATGAGGGGGTGATTGAGGCCACAGCTGGACTCCTTCTGGGATGAGTAGACCAGCAGAAGCTGTAAGACCACAAGCTGACCAGTAAGCCAGCTGGTTACTAGACCTTGCCACTACAGTGACCTTCCCCCTTTCTCTGTTTTCCTATTTTTAAAATAGGGATCACTATGTTCACCTACCTCAGAGGTATGTTGTGAGGATTAGTTAATGTTTGTACAAAGCTTTCAAAATGCTAAGTAGGGTTATTATGTTTCTTTTCACAGGAAAATATTTCCTTACTATCAACAAATACTTTCAACGCCACCCATCAACCAGAAGTGACTCACCATCATCATGAGCCAAGGATATTATGTTTACTTCTGCAGGTTTGTTTGCGGAGAAAGAACAGTCTATAATTCTTAATGAGTCTGGCTCACTGCCCACTCCCATGCAGTCAGAGTGAGAAATGGCAGAGTCCAGAGGTGTGGCCATTGCTAGAACGCAAATGTTATGGGATCAAATTCTCTATGAATGTAGGTAACGGAGCTGGGCTGGAAAGTGATCTGGCAAATGGAAGCCGGCAAATTTTTACCACTACCAGGTTTCAGAGCTACGCAGAAATGCCATTTGGCCTCCACACTCATCAAGAATTGTTGGGAACCACCTGTCACAAATAATAATTATTATTTATGTATCAAAGACAAAACTATTACAGCAGATAAGTTAAGTAGCATGTAGATTTATGTGTGTGTTTGGGGGAAAGTCTTTTAGATGAGACCTTCAAAACTGACATAGTCATCAAAGATCCCAGGGTACTTTTTGTAAACTAGAGGTTTGCCTTGGTGTACTTAGTCAAAATATTCCCACACACTGTATTCTAAGAATACATCTACATTTGAGCTGGAAGTGTTTTCCTAGCTCAGGAAGATGTATGTACATTAACTTTGATCGAGCTAACATGCTAAAGATAGCAGTGTAGCCACTGAAGCATGGGCCGTGGGATTGGATAGTCATCCAGAGTATAATCTCACCCAGACTCTAGGTAGGTAGCCAGGGGGCTAGCCCATCCTGTAGCTCCACTGATATTTTTAGTGCTGCTAGTCACATTGTAACCCTAGACATTGGGTATTCAACTACTGAAACAATATTGTATACAATATACCATGTAAGATATCATATGAAAGCTAATCGCATGCTGGTTATTAATATTATTGTAAAATGCATGTGTTAACGTTACATGTGAAGTTATAATTTCCCCTTTGTATGATGTTGCTAGAACATATTGAAGACCAGGTAACCTAGCTGAGGTAAAGGTGATAAACTGGTCTGTTTTAGCAAAGCATATGGATTTACCTCAGTTTACACATTAACAGTAAACAAAACTATTGGGCTAAATACTGTTCCAGAATTCAAGAGACAGAATTAACATGGCTCCTGTACCCAGAGAAACACAGGAGACTAAGGCCATGTCTACACTAGAGAGCTTACAGCAGCAAAACTGAATTGAGCAGCTCGCTGCTGTAAGATCTCTCATGCAGCCACTCTATGCTGATGAGAGAGAACTCTCCTGTCAATATAATTGAATCACGCACAGTGAGTGCAGTAGCTAGGTCGGTGGGAGAAGCTCTCCCACTGATTTAGCGCTGTCCACACCATTGCTTATGTCAGTTTAACCTGTGTCACTCAAGGGTGTGTGTTTTCACAGTAGTAAAGATGTAGCCTAACTCCCCCAGGAGGCCTTCTTGCCTTGTAAGACAAAGACAATCCCTTTGGGAATATAAGGAACAGAGAAAAGTTCCAGAGGAGTAGCCGTGTTAGTCTGTACACAGTAAAAACAATGAGAGTCCTGTAGCACTTTAAAGACTAACAAATTTTATTTCTGCAGGCCTGAGCTTTCGTGGGTTGTAACCCACTTCGTCCGATGCAATCTGACGTTACAATCTGCAATAGACAAGCCTGGGAGCTTAAATTCATAACACTGCTAGACACCAAAAATCATGGACTTAATAAAGAGACTGAATTTATTGCTCATTACAACAATCTCTAACCCTCGTTTGTCCTATAACTGTTGCGGTGTTAATTGCCCACTTTACCTTGAATTGTCTCCTGCAACATGTGTTAACTCCTTATCTGTTCCTCCCTTGTATTTAGCTGTGTCCTGGTCTTCTACACTAGAAAATTAAATTGGTTTAACTACCTCAGTCAGTGCATGGCACTGTTAAAATGACCTAAATCTCTGTGTCCACAGCATTAGGTCAATGGAAGAATTCTTCCCTCAACCTAGCTACCACCACTTGGGAAGCAGATTATCTATGCTGATGAGTGAATCTCTTCTGTCAGTGAAGGTCAGGGGTCAGCAACCTTTTAGAACAGGGGGTGCCAATTCTTCCCTCCCATCCCTCTCCCACGTGCTGTGGGCCCAGCACCCTGACCAGGGTGTTCTGGAGGGGAGTGGGCTAAGGGCCTGTTTCCTGCTCTCCCCAACCCCACCCACTCCATGAGTGGCATACCTGGGGGGCGCACCAGCTGGGCCCTTCACTAAGGAGCTGGCCCCTGCTGACATCCCCAGTGGCTGTCCCTCTCCCAGTGGCATTCTGACCTGGCCCCTCAGCCTCTTCTTCCAGCCCCTGCCTGCCATGTGGGAGAGGGACGGGGCCGGAAGGGGGGAGTGGCCACCGTGCGACCCTGCTTTGGGGCCGGGAGGGGCGCAGCGTGCCACTCAAAATGCCATAGGCTGCCGATCCCTGGTGTAGGTAGCATCTACACTGAAACGTGACAGTGGTGCCACTGCAGTGTGTAGACAAACCCTATGGCACTTGGAGTACCTTTCCCAGACCTGAAGAAGCGCTCTGTGTAAGTTCAAAAGCTTGTCTCTCTCACCAACAGAAGCTGGTCCAATAAACGATATTACCTCATCCACCCTGTATCTCTAATGTCCTGGGACCAACACAATTTTATTAATTTTTTTATTTGTTTGGATTTAACAGCACTAATATCAGGTTGTGATGGCTTTAAATTTCTTGAACAGCTATCATATAACATTTAAAACCCACAGTTTATAGTTCACATATACTAATAAATTAACTGGTGCATACATCTGTTTTAACAGAGGTCATGAAATGTTCCGGAAGTGACCACAGGATTGAAATTACTGTTGCCAGCACAACGGAGCTACCTTAGCTGTTGGAATTTCCTGACTTTGGAGTGCTTGATCTTGCTACCTTAATCTTACATGACTGCTATTTATGTGTATGTTTACATGCAGAGAGAGCGAGA
This sequence comes from Mesoclemmys tuberculata, assembly GCA_007922155.1. Lineage (NCBI taxonomy): Eukaryota > Metazoa > Chordata > Testudines > Chelidae > Mesoclemmys > Mesoclemmys tuberculata. The sequence goes on from ML675618.1 coordinate 9,868,986, forward strand.
GATACTCAAAGGGATGGATTATGACATTTTAAAGTCGGGTTCTCAACCTTTTTTTGCTGGGACCCCCTTTGAAAATATTTCAGACCTCCCCGAAAAGTGACGAACCCCCCACATTCCACGCCACACTTACTTCTGCGCTGCTGCTGGGTGGCACTGTCTTCGGAGCTGGGTGCCCAGCCAGCAGCTGCCACTCTGCTCTGATTTCAGAACTGGTCAGTCAGAGAGTGGCAGCTGCTGGCATGGCAGCTATGTTACGATATTGCCACCCTTTCTCCTACGCTGCTGCTGGCGGCAGCGCTGCCTTTAGAACTGGGAGCCCGAGGGTATTAATACTGCAAACCCTCCCCCCCAACATACACACACAATTAGTTTGCAACCCCCTTTTGGGTCAGGATCCTCAGTATGAGAAATGCTGTTATAAGTAGGGTAAATCAAGTCTCTGGAGTCACACCTGTGTAAAACTGGTTTAAGTGAGTTTAGAATCAAGCCCGTACCATACAAACAGCAACTAGAGCATTATAAATATGAATTTATTCATCTTTCAAATTAATTAATTAATTAATTCAAATTAATGAAATGGATTGTTAACTATAGTTATTAAGGATCATGATTCACAGGATCTCTAAGCAAGCCAGAAACAGCTAGCCTGAGGCACATTTTCAAATTTCACTGAGCTAAGCAAAGAAGTTATTTTCTTCAGACTGTTGTTCGTTTTTTTGCCTTCCTTTCTGGGAATGAAAAACAAAATGGGAGAACAGTTACATGCTGGTTAATGAACTGTGCTATATCACTAGATAAACATTCTGCACTCTAGAAAGGAACCAGTTAGTGTATTGAAAATGCATTCTCTCTTTCCCTGGTTATCTAAAAAGAGGACAGTGGTTTCTAATTAAAGTTTACACTAGAAAACACACAAAGTTGTAAATGAACAGTGAAAGGAATGTCAAAATGTTGCTCTGCACTGCAGCCTGAACTGAAGGCAGGAAAGAAGAAAGACACCCCAGGCAGCTTGTGCAATGGAAACTGTAAAATGGGAATGTTGTTCCCCATCCTATGGAAATTCAAAAGACAACAGGAAAAGGGGGAAATAATAATAGGATCTTTATTGTGCATAAGAACAGAGGATTGTATTTAGGTTGCACAATATGCGGATATTTGTTTGTGATTAGCTGCTTCTAACAGTCAGCAGAGAATTGCAGGTTTCCCAAGACAGGATTTCAGCTAAACCTCTTTTTCCAAAGAGATTGCTCACTGCCGTCTGCCAAAACAACTCATCCTGAATAGACACTGAAACTTATGGCCCTCCTGCTATGAGGAGAGGACCTTGGACTGAGATCCCCAAAACCTTTTTGTCTTCAGTTGGAGCTGATATTCCTTTTGTCACACGGACTGGATTGGGAGGGGGGGGCATTTGTGTTATTTGACATTAATATGTCAAAATCATAGTGATTCATGTGAGACATACCATGTCAGGTGCGGTTAGAAAGGTTATGATATGCTGAATAAGATGATAATATTTGTGTTCATGTGTAATATGTGTGAGGAAAGTTATGGAGATCTTTGATATACCTGTATTTCAAATTGTGCTGTAAAAGACACACCCCAGACAGAGAGGCCACAGGACAATAGCCCGCTTAATGGCCCATCAAGACCTTTACAGAAGCCAAAGGCCCAGGAAGAAACTAAAGGCATACCTGAAGAGTTACCAGGATTGGCCCATGTGACTCTGGACTCCATTTGAGTTCCTGTAAAGTTCCACAAGCCACATGGCCAGTAACAGAGGGTATATAATATCAAACCACAGAAACCATTTTGTCTTTGTTCCTGTCCAGCTGCGGACACACCTCTGGATCAACACACTTTGCAACTGAACTGAAGGACTTAGACCCATCCGGGTACCGGATGTATACCAGAGGGACTATACAAGCCTGCAACCGCACAATTGTTCTACAAACCTGATGTATATGGACTTTCAAATCGTTTGTGTATATCTGATTGCTTTAAGCCTTTAACGCTTCTCTTATTGTTTGTTTTTCTTTTATTAATAAACCTTTAGTTTTAGTTATTAAAGGATTGGCTGGCAGCGTGGTATTTTGGGTAAGATCCAAACTTATAGTGAACTGGTACTGTGGCTGGTCCTTTGGGATCAGAGGGAATCTTTTAGTAAAGAGCATAGAGTTTAAATGACTGATCTCTTTACTGGACCAAGTGTCAGTCTGGGAGCCAGAGACTGAAATGCAGTAAAGGGGGCTGTGTGTATTTGCACAGTGGCTTCTTGATAACCAGTGTGGGGGAATCAGAAGCACTGTTTGTGGCTGGTTGGGAAGTCTGATTTGAATGTCACCCACCAGTGCTGGGAGAAGTTGCTTTCCTATTACAGCCTGCCCTGACCCTGGCATTATCAGTGGGCTACCCTGGGCACGGAGGGGTTACACCTTTTCAGCTACATTTTCTCTCATCACTATAATTGATCAGAAATACCGTGTGGGGTAAGAGTAATTTGCATTACTCCATTTACAAGAAGGGAATCTTGGCTTATTAGGGAGATAGAAGGAAACCCATTGGAAAAACTATACGAGCTATGTGAAGAAGTTTAATTTAAGAACTGTCCTTTGACTTTTAATTCTGCTCATCCCATCCAGACGATGAGCATGTTCAGTAGCTGTATCAGATGCTTTCCATTTCAAAAGAACACCATGATCATTCCATGGGTGGCCATCATGCATCAATAAAACAGAGACAGTGACAGCTTTGCTCTTCCAAAGAATAAGTTGTTGCCCATAAAAAATACATCATCTAGCAGGTGGAAATTTTTTAGTGCTGTCCGGACACAGCTGTTCTATGTCAAGTCAGTGACTTGTAGCACATTTAAAAAAACATATTTACACAGTTGTCACTTGTATGTGGATATCTGCACCATATTGTCTGTCAAGTCTCCCTTTCCCCTATTCACCGCCTCACTGAGATCATGGAAATAAAAATAATTAATCATTATGCAAAATAGGTTATATTGTTTATTTAGACATATCATTCCAGAAAGGCACAAAGATGCATTTTGTGCACTATACAATCCTGGATGCAAATCAGCAAGGTTACCTGAGATAGTGTCTATATCACAAACATGATACAGAAAAAGTCCAGTACCACAGGGTACTTGTACATTCTCTGAAACAACTGAGGTATTTGGAAAACAGCTGGGATTTAAAGTGTTGCTTAAAGGGAGACCTTAGCAGGGCTTTGTATGTATATGGGGAGAGGGACCTTGTGCAAACAATATAAACAACCTTCATTTAGAATTGTGTCCAAAAAAAAGCAGGAAGAACAAAAATGGGTTTACATATTTAATGTTTATTGACTTTTTACTGGGTTTTAAGATGGATTGCTTCAGGATGAGACTACAGATTTGAAAGGATTATTCGAAAGTGAGCTGTTGAGCACCACCCTTTCACTTTAGTCCACTGTGCTTCCCCCTGATTATAAATAAACAAACATCTGAAGATCAATTTCATCTGAAACAAAAAAGTCATAGATACAACTAATGTAGTTAGAACCGATTTTTTTCATAAACAAACCTGTTTATCCACAAATCTCCTCTGGAAGACATTTGAGGATATGAGTGAGTAGAAAAACAAACAGCTAAACTGCTGCCTTCTTTGGGGAAGTTTGGGTTATTATTTTTCATTAAAAAATAAGGAACTGCCTCTTATTGACTTGAGATTGCAAATGCCTCCTTTAGTGCAAGATTTTGCACAAAATGTACTGTGTTTGTTACTGGAAAATGATTGCAGGCTCTGATTGAGTGAATGTAATCACTGTATGGTTCTTGGAAAAACATAATCTTTCCATGTACATTTCACACCTTCTTACATAACTAGGTTAGCTTTTGCCTGAACAGGAAGCTCCTGATAGACACAGATTTTCAAATCACACAGTGTCTTCTTGTAATATGAGCAGGCCAGGCAGAGCATGTTGAGAATGGCTGGAGGGCTAACCCTGCCTCCCAATACTCCAGCAAGTCCTACTGCATAGTGTCCCTTCCCATTTCAGGCATAATGGACATGGAGCTAAAATGATCCAAAATGCAACAGTCAGATCTGGTTTCTTCATTTTCATATGAGCACCCAGTAGACTGATTTACCAGCTAGGCCTGGTAATTTTAGAGGGGAAGTGCAAACCTTCTGGCTGGATCCATACAAAGAGATCATGTAGAGGACGGGGGATTGCAGACTGCCAGGACTCACCTCAGGAAGATGCATAACCAGGGAGGTGGGGCCAGCCCTGTTGTGCAAAGGATATAGTTTGAGGGGGAAGTCATTCAAGAACTCTGGATGTACTTCACACACACCCAGACTTGGGAATCTTTATCTGAATTGGACACAAAATACCAGAGGAAGGGTAGATTTCTGGGGAAAGCACTGGACGGTGCGTTAGCTGATCTGGGTTCAATTTCAGGCTTTGCACCACAGACTTTCTGTGTGATCTTGGCTAAGTTACTTCCCCTCTCTGTGCCTCAGTTCCCCTTCTGCAAAAATGAGAACAACAAAACTTCTTCTATCTGCCCTTGTGTATTTTAGATTATCAATTCTTCCTGTCAGGAACTGCTTCTCATTATTTCTCAGTGCTCAGCTTGTTGGGGCTTCTTTGTGTTACTGTAATACTCTGCTACTGTAATATAACTAATCATACTTTTTGAAGTTCATCTATCTCTATCTGTGAGTCCATGCCAAGACAGCTGCCACCTGGCAGGATTCTTTTTACCCCTCTTCCCAATCAATTGACTTTCCACTCTGGAGTTCATCTTTCTATACTTCCTGTTTCCCAACTTCTTCAGTTCAGTGGTCTATTTCTGATTATAGCAGGGAAGCCTCAGATAACACCAAAGGTCATAGAGGGAAGGGAATGTAACAAGAAAAGGATCTACAGACTGGAAGGACAGGTAGAGGCAGATCTGAGGCTAGTTCCTTGGAACTTTATTGATTGAGTTCATGCAAATAGATAGATGTATTTTAAAAAGAGAGGGCGAGTGTCATGGACAAACTTTCTGAGTGGAGATTAGGTCTAGATAAGTATCCCAAAGTCTGGATGTTTCTCTGCATCTTACATAAACGATGTAGTCTTGAGCTGGAAATCTCCTAATAAAAAGCTACTGTTTTATAAATTCCTGGCTCTTCCTTGGCAACTGCAGGATGAAATCCACAAACAAAGTTATGGAATAATGAAAGAAAACCTCCCAACAACCAGTGATCTGACTAATTTAGTCTAAAAAATGTGTTTTGAATCAAGGGCTAGAAATGGGGGAAGGTTGGGGCTGGAGGGAATGTTGTTATGGGAGCCAGGCTGCCCAGTCTTAGTAAAATGTGACTTAAACATTTGTTCCCTTTTTTGGTGCCTAAAACAATTGATAAGTACCATCATAGTTTCCTATCATATTTGGAGTCTGGATTTCAAGACAATTTGGATTATTTCCCTTTGCATTCAGATCTTCATTTATTCATATCTTTACATTTGCTTTGCACAGCTGAGGGTGTTTAACTTGAAAAAAAAACATGAAAAGATAGCTAGATCCTTCCCTTAGATATTTGTGCATGCATTTAGTATATGCTTAAAAGGCATTAACAAGGATAGTGCTGTGTGTGCAAGTTTCTGAAGTCTCTTGTTTTCTTGCACAGTGCACAAACAAGTCATTTAGGGGAACAAAGTCTGAAAGTGAATCATACACTTGTGTTTTTTTAGCAGAGTAGAAAATGTTTTTTTTTTAAACTCTCTCTGGTGGATGTGAAAACAGATTGCCAGTGTAGGGCTAATGCATAGAAATACTCCCTAGAATTTGGTGGCTTTTCAGAGGTAATTTCTATGGACAGGTTGACAAAAATTTCTGGTAACTCTGTGCCAAAGACAACAACCTTAAAATATAACAGTGAAAACCATTAGGCTCTGTTTAATGAGACACAAGTAACAGCATTGTTTATCACCACATTAATAAATACAGTATAAGGGAAACATCTACTGAACATAAAAGCCCTATCAGAAGTCTCAGATGAACTGTCATTTGACTAAATAGGCATGAAAAAATTATCTGGTTAAAAAAGAGACCCTTTGTTAAAAAGAGGTTTGTAAAGGTTTTTGGGTTATTATTAGAGATTGGCACAAACCAAATCCCCATAGCTAAGCACCTCCCAATCCTGAGGGAGTTTGATTCCTGACCCATTGGAATTTTGCCCCTATGTACAAAACGATGCCAAGTCCAAACTGTGAAATAAGAACAGTCCTGAATTTTGGAGGTGCTCCCATTTGGCTCCAGGCTTCGTGTCTGATGTTTAAAATGTATTCTCTCACCAGATTGTCCGTTACTTCGGGTGTGCTCATTTATTAGAGTTACGTTTCTGGGGTCTCTGTAATTCTATCCATGTACTGCTTGTGTCACTTGTGTTTCTATACAGAGCTCTATTTCTTCCTTCTACAAGACCCTCCCTCAGTGGGGCTACCCTGCAGGGCTTAGTTTCCACAGGGCTGGGTTCCTCCAGCCCAGAATCAATTGAACAGACACACACACATACAGAGCATGCCTGAGGGTCAGTCAGCACTTCGAAGCTGACACCTTCATATGCCATGGACTCAGCACAGAACTTAGGTCAGCAGGGCAGTCCAATATATGCACACAGGTTAACAGAGCATCTGAGCAGGCAGGATCAATCAGCACTTTTAAACTGACACCCTCATATCCCATGGACCCAGCATAGGAACAGATTACATCTGAGCAGGCAGGGACACTCAGCACTTCCAAGCTGACACCCTCATATGCCACAGATTCGGCATTCCCCCTCACCTCCCAATCTCATGTCACAATTGTCCTCGTAGTAACTCCATGGATGAGAAGACCCCTCAGGATTTTTGGGTGTTACAGGCTTAGGTAAGAGGAGAGTTACTGCAGAGCAAATAGGGAAACCAAGAAAATAAAAGAGTAACTGAAGTTCAGAGAGAGTATGGCAACCAGCTTGACCATAAAAGTTATTTTATTGCCGCGTATATAAAACTCATAATATTACTAGTAGTAATAGCCTGCAGGAAGTCGCTGTGGCCTTTCTTGGAGCCTGGGCTTGAGGAAGAGCCATGGCGCCCCTACTGGGCAGATCAGGACAGTGCAGGCCACAGACCCTGGGCAGAGGGGCGGAGCCAGGACAGGAAGAGGAGGTATAAAAGGCTGGTCTAGCAGGTCACTTGGGGAAGCTGTTGACAGAGAAAGATGTGCCTTCCCTGAGGCTATGGTCTGGGCTTGACTTAGGCCCCGTGGCAGTGCAGCACAAGCCCTCCAGTGACTGGAGCTTCTAGGGCTTCTGGGCCCTAGTGACTGGGAAGAGCTACTGAAGGCTGCTGACTGGCAGGGATCCCCCCAAGGCCAGCCCCAACCTAGAAGAGCTGCCTGGGACTTGCTGGAGCTGAGTGAGCCTGGTGCACTGGAGGACCCACTGGGGCCCTGTGACTTGGAGGTGCTGCCATCCGCTGATGGCCCTGAGGAGTTTCCAGACCTGCTGCTGGCTGACCATAAGGGGCTAGTGGGACTCCCACTTGCTGTCTACCCCAGTGACTTGGAGGAAGACCCCTGGTTCCAGGTACCTGGGTGCAGGGTGGGAGGTAGTAGCCCAGGGGCATCTGACTGTAGTTTGGCTGAGCTTGTGGTCGCACCAGTGTCAGTGTGTTGTGGCTGGAGCCCCACTGACCCAGTGCCAGAACCCCTTTGCCACTGATAGGCCCTGGGCTGGAGTTGAGTGGGCCTGTGTCCCTCTGCCCCCTTCCCTAGCCACGCTGGAATTCCTTGTCTTCTCTGAACTTATTGCCACAGAGGGTACTGAACACTGGGACTAGAGACTGCTTGCCAGCCCTGCCCTGCTTGGGAGCCGGGAATACAGACTGCTTGGGGGCCAGGGACTACAGACTGCTTGCTAGCTCTGCCTCGCCTTTGGCTGGGGGCTACAGACTTGTGCAAACCTGTTAACTCTTGCTTTGGAACAAGATGCTGTGGCCTTCCTTGGAGCCTGGGCCTGAGCAACAGCCATGCCGGCCCTACTGGAGCGAGTCGCCCGTTTACATAGCCACGCAAGGAGAGAGAAACAAACAAAAGTTACACTATTACACAGTTTCAATTGAGGTATTGGGGAAAGCTAGCTCACATTTGTTCATGAGAGTCAGATTTTGAAAGTTTATACCTGTAGTGAGAGAGAGCGACAGAGTGAGTTGGGCATCTCACCACTCAGTGAAACTTGAACTGGTTGAGGTTCCCAGGTGTTTGTTGTAGCTGAGGGTCTGGAGCGCTCGAGACCGGCGAAGCCCCCAACACAATCAGTGAAAAGGTGAGTCCAAGTGGAACTGGTGCAGGTTTTGGATCCAAGCACCAGAGCAGAATTTTGAACTTTGGTAGGGGTTTTTGTAGGGAAGCAACATTGGTTCAAGGGAGAACACTAGATTTGTTTATGGGTAAATGATGACTCAAGGGAGTTTACCAGAATTGTTTTGTTTAGGCTGGACAATAGGAACTGATCATTCCTTGTTACTCCAAGGGAGCTCACAGTGTAATCAGGCAGATTCAATATTTTGGTTACCCAAAAAGGATTTATTATTACAATTGATCTGATAAATGCTGAGCTGGGTGTGTGTAGGCATGGGTCGATTAGCATCTCCCCTGCTGCTTTGGGCCCATTGCGGTTCCTGCCTTGGAATCTCTGCTCAGAATGCTAATGGAGGTGTCTCCCTGCCCCACCTTTTGATGCAAAAGGGAGTTGCCTTAATCCTGTCACCATTGGCTGAAGGGTTTTAGGTGTCTTCCACTCCTTTGTCATTGCTTTTTGTATGTCTTTCAGTTCTGGTTCAGGCAGAGGTGTCGTGGGGTGGAGCCCTTCCTGAGCCAGACAGGCTGGGGACTGTGCCAGGGTTCCCTAGGAACACCGAGCGAACAGGTAACAGTTCCCCAAATAAGAGCTTCTCCCTTAATCTAGTAATTATGAGATGTAAGATCTAGGTTCAATCCCTAGCTCTCCCACAAAATCCCTGCGTAGTTTGGACAAGTAACTTAATCTACCTGGTATGCCCATACCCCCTCTGTACAATGGTGTGATATGGGCCATATAGCTAGTTACGTAGATTCACCTTTCATACAAATCTGTCATTGCTCATTTAAAATGTTAACCTCTTTGTTTCTGAACTTTATCAGTGGGAGTAAAGGGAAATGGGGAGAAAAACAGTGGTAGCTAGGAGCAGGCGTGAGAGAGGGAGATGGAACAAGGGGAGAGAAACGAAAGAGAGCGAATCAAAGCAGGGAGGTAGGGAGAGAGAGAAAGAGTGAGTGAGCAGAGAGGAGAAGATCCAGCAGAAGGTACTGGGCAGGTAGGGAACCTGAGAGGTGGCTTGTTGGCAGGTGTTGACCAGATGCAGCTGTGCTAGTGATTTGATGAGAGGGGAAGCAGATGTGCCAGTTAACATGTACTTGTGTAAGCTGTGTGCAGGTAAGGGGATGCATGTGAAAAGAAGGGGTCCAGAGCTGTCCAAAAGAGTCAGCTCTGTGATCAAAGGGTTTCAGCTTCCTGGGAGCACTAAGACCCCTTTGTTTTTTCTAAAGTATTGGAGGGAAAATGTATAGGTTAAAAGCAAATACTTATCAAACATCATAGAATTTTTTTAAAGGCTGGGGTTAGGATTTTCTAAACAGTCAGGGGATTTAGCCACACATCACCCGTTAACGCAGATGGTTAAGGGAGGCATTTTCCCAAAGCTACTTTGGAGCAAAAGTCGTATATACTTTAATTGGGATGCATGGTCCCAAGTCACTTAGGGAATTTAAAAAAATTCAGTGTTGCTGGCTCAAAAGGTTAAAAAAAAATCATGGGTGTGGCTTTATTATGAGACTTAAAAATAGAGAGATGTTGCCTTTTTTATTGCCTTATAATTTTTAAACTCTTAGGAGCTTTGGGGGCACATTTTCATGTTTCTTTACAGCCACAAGGGCTAGAAACATATTTATTCTTGAAATGAAAGTTGAGATTCTTATGTATTCATGCAATTCTATCAGCTGGAGGTTGAAGAACAAAAGCAATCACCACGAGTTTCACAATAAATAACAGAAGAGTTGGCAATAATGTAGAATTCCAACCTAGATCCATTGCACTACTCTGAAAAGTATCACCCTAGATTCCTTTCAAATCTCAATGTTATCTTTTTTTATTTGGATTATTGGGCCAATTCTTGAGGCTTTATGGTCACAAAACTCTCATTGTAATCAATAGGAAATGGGTACATATTACATAAAGTCTATCAAATTCTGTAAGAGTCACATGAGATGTACATGAGTTTCTACAGGTTCAGATGTTCAGTTTCAGATAGGTTAACATTCATGTGATCTAAGTTTACACAGACCACTTTATTCTAGGAATTGGTCTGGAAATCTTGGAATCAAACTCTAGTGATATTTCCAGAATTCAGCCCTCTTTCTATAAGTCATATATTTATACAGTGCCTAGCAAAGTGGGACCTTCATCTCTAGGAGCTACTGCAATACAAATAGTGACAATAATAATGGAAATATTGAAAAACAGCTTGTCTCTGTGTTTTCTGAAAAGGTTTGGTTTCCAAATAAAGTGCACAGAAATGTTAAACTTAAATACAAATGGCCTTATTTCCCCAAATAGGCTTCTTGTAGGAAGCAGACAAGAAACTCCACTGAGTATTCAGTCATCGAGTGCCTCATTAATTCTCCTGGGGGTGTGGGTGGGAGATTTCTCCAGCCACACACAATTAACTTCTCCTCACAACAAGCAGATACCTCACAAGCTGTGTGGCTCTTGGGGTGGGAAGGATCCATAATACACAGAACCATCTGTAGATCTTATGCCTTCAGATGGCATGGTTCATGGGAGCCCTCCTGGCACCTGTCCTCTGAACACTTCAGGAAGGGTTTCCCATTATGGAAGGGGCAGCAGGTGAGTTGGTTGGGACAAGACTGGCATTACCTTATCTGCAAAAATCCCAAAGACTTGAAGGCTTCAGAAAGACACTGTGGAGAACAGCAGTACCCCTAGCATCACTCCCTCCCAACCAGGGAGCCTGACCCCTGCCGCACAATCTCTTTTAGAGACTGTTAGTTAAAAGAAGAAATGATGCTTCCTGGTAAAGCAGTTTCTACTTCTCTGTCCCCTGCCCTGTGCTTATGATTCTCATCCCCACTTCCCACACAACTCTAGGAGGGGGGTAAGATGGGGGTTGCCAAAAGGGCTTATAGAAGAGTTAATCAAGTATTTTCAAACTTCAAAATGGATTCAGGATATATCTGTTTTTGGTGCTGGTAGAATGGGCTGCATTGACAGCCCTGGAAATCCTCTATTTATCCACAGACAAGCTATACTCCAGGAGCACCAGTCCACACTTCTTCACTCTGCCTGGGCAATGTACCTCTCTTGACTTGCAAAAGCCATCATTGGCACACGAGAGAAAGGAGATTAGTCACTAATTGGTTTCTGCTGAGATTGCCAGCAAGGATAGCAATATTTGCCTGTTGTAGTGCTGGCTTTTGGGATGTGATCAACTGTACGCTAGCACAAGGTTTGAGACTATTAGTTCATATCTCACTGAAGCCAATGAACACCTATTAAATGGTAACACATTTTTAACAAATGCCAACGTAAGCCAGATTCAAAACAGAGTCAGCTGCCAATGATGATTTTTTAAAATGTCAACACTTAACTATTTTGCCACTCAAAGAATTTACGAGAGAAGAGGCAATCGCTCTATCTGAGCATTTCCCAAAGTGTGTGGCTGGGAATGTTGGGTGAAGGAAGGGTTGCTGTGTATGCTAGCAGGGGTAAGGAGTATAGAAGATGATGTATAGGCCTTTATCACATCCTGATGAAAACAGCTGCTTCCAACCTCCAGCTTCATTTTCCTGGTGTGGGCTAAAATTTCAATAGTTTGGGAAACCCTGTCCTAGCTGTGAGCTACCTGGTCTTATCAGTTTTTGATTTTGTTTGAACTGGTTGGCCTAACTCATTTTTTCAACTCACACACTGAAGAGATGTTCCGTGTTTGCTATACTGTGCATTTTACTCAAGTTGTTCTTATTTAGTTTTCAAGTATCCAAACATTTTCCAGGCATTTCACACAAACCGCTACAGACCCATGCCATGCTCAGCAGAATGTTCAATCATAATACAACATGACACAAGCAAGGGTCATAAACATGGACAACTTGGGGAAGAAGGGCGACAATAAGCGTTATTTAGCTCAATGAGGCATGCATATCTCTCGAACCGTTTTCATTTTATTTCCACCTCATCCACACACACTCGTCCTGGGTGAGAAAAGCAGAAGTGAGAGTTTAAGAGGGACTTGGATGAGGTAAGTGAGGTCACTTGGTGATCAGGTTGGGAAACATTCTCAGCATAAAAGACAGTGTGGAAGGAGCCACTGATTTGTTTGTGAGAGGAAGTGAAGTTGATAAAGATTGGCATCTTCAACAGAGTGGAGAAGGGAGAACGGCAAGAGGATCAGGACAGAGATATAGGCAGTGTTTGGGTGAATCAAGGTAATGAAAGAAAGGAAATTAAACTCACTATGTTGTGCAATGGGTAATCAGTGAAGTGGCTCATGGACTGGTCTTCAGCTGTCTCAGAGCTCTGCATGCACAGTTGAGACTGGGGACAAAGCTGGCTAAATGTCACCTTGGGGTGCTCTTCCAAACCCCAAGGCTGGCTCTGCATTTTACTTCTGTTTCCTTTTTTAATTTCAACAAAACTTAACTCCTGAAACACAATATACAAAAACTCCATTAACACACCTGAAACTGGAGCTAACATTGCAGCACTAGCATGTTATGAGGCACTATATAGAAGGGCTGGTGGAAATGTCTGAAACTTTTTAAATGGGTTTTCAGCTACAGTTTTTTCATGAAAACTTCTTTCTACAGAAAACATTAGATTTTTTGATCAAAAGAACAAAAACTTTTCAGCTGGAAACTTTTTGTTTTCAGCTAAACCATTTCAATTTTCTGACAAAAAGTCAAAATTTTTCCTGATAGTTCTTGACAAAAACACTTCAAAAATTTGTGTCAATTTCCTATGGAGAAAAGAAAAATATCTGGTAAGTTCTACTATGTGGTCTTTGTTTGCCTGGAGATCAGTACTAATTTCACAAGTAGTTATAAACCTAATTTTTGTTTTCAGTGAACTAATATAATAAAATACCAAAACAAAACAGGACACTGTACATATTCTCCAGCTGGGGCAAGGTTGAGAGAATAAATCACAGATGCTAGCTATGCTGCTTAATGCAGTACTGGAAGGTGCTCAAATATTAGTGATGAAGGTGGTATAAGAACCTGAATAGAATATAATAAGACGTGTAAGATGATACAGGCATTGTTAATAAAGCCAAGTGTTTTTATGACAGATATTAACGTTTTCATTGAATGGCCAGTCCAAGCTACAAACTATTTGTCACATTTTGAAAGAACTACATTTCCACATCATCATGAAACTTCTCTTTATTTTATCTGGACACATAACCTCAAACCAGAACCAGAGCTCATTCCAGTTTGATTTATACCAGTTTTTCACTGGTGTAACTAAATTACTGATTTGCCCCGGTGTACGTTAGATCAGAGCCATGCTCAGTGCATTCAAATCCAGGTCACGTTTGAGCTGCAAGCTCAAATCCATCTCAGTAATAGGTTGCTGCTGAACATCCAGTCAAACACCTTCCATTTGCAGAATATTCAGATTTGGAGGGGTTTCAAGCCCCCAGGTTAGTGAGTTTAGATTCAGGGTTCGCATTATGTTCACTATAAAGATATGGGGCTTAGTCCTTGGGTAGCCTTGGTGCAGGACACAGAAGGAGGATAGTGGATGGCCCAAAGCAGCTGAATCTTGGGCAGGATCTGATCTCAGTTATACCTGGGTAAATCTAGAATAATTCCATTTACTTCATTGCAGCTAATTTAGATTTACATCGGTGTGTATTTGAAATCAGAATCTGACCCACAACATGGGCTGTGTGTGGTACATGAGTGGAGCGTGGAAACTCCTTCCCTCCCACCTCAATTCTATCCCTGGGCTTGCTGGATTGAGGCCTGAGTGTATTACTTCCCACTTCACCATTTTCTAAAAATCTTTTTTTTAAATAACCCCTTGATTCCCAGGTACATGAAGTGGCTAATGACTCTCTAAACCAGGTACATGTGAACAGATACAGCAGGCATAAACAGTTGTTGTTTTCTTAAAGGAAACTACTAACTCTAAGGTGTAAAATACAGTGTATATATAGTAGATTAACAGCATGGTAATACATTAATTTCTTTAGAAATCATAAATGAATTTGCTCTAGAAAAGAGCATGCTAATTCCAAATACTGAACCTTATAATCTTGATTTACCCTTAAGTAATCAAGTAAATTAATGAAACAACACTATTAATTTAAAACAAGTATTTATATAGAAGGCTTTATGCCAAAAACATATTCCATACATTGTTAAAAAAAAAAAACCTATGCAAATGATGCAGTGTAATATTTAGTGATGAGTGATAATAGCCAGTATTACTGTTTTTTTTGTGATCAGATGCAAATTAATGGGAATTCCTCATTACCCGTGAGTCATTGCTTACGATTCAGAATTGCAGACAATCTAATGACACAGGGCCAGAGTCTGATCTCTGTGACAACAAGGTACACCTGAAATAATTCCACTTAAGTTAATGGAGCTACTAAAGATCTATATCATTGTAACAGAGATCAGAATTCAGTTTCCAATCTCTTCTCTTGCTCACTGAAATTATTCCCAAAATCACTAGTTGCATTTGGACTGGAATCTCCATGAAAACAGGAAGGAATGACTTTCCAGATTGTAACTCAGCGGACAAAGGAAAGGCGGAGGGAAGGAGTGGAGGTTCAATAGCCTAAGTGGGTAGGGTTTTGTTAATAGAAAAAACTACGAGCAGTAGTACAGATGGTGACATGGGGGATGGGTAGGTGTCTATGCGGGGAAGGAGTGCATTGAAGATTCTGGCTTATTTCTGCTTCCTTTCCTATGTACCAGCAAATCACTGCACAGATTCCTGCATTTTGTTTTATATTTGCATGTTTTTAAAGGGCTCAGTCCTGCACTCTGTACTCAGATAAAACTCCTCTTGACTTCAGGGGGAGTTTTTCCTGCATAAGGAGTGCAGGGTCAGGAATGAAATCATGATGATGTTAAAATACCAGTTAAATGGACTATTTCTCTTTTCCTACATTATTTGGAAAATATTTGAGTCACGTGACCCAGGTTAAGCAACTCAGTTGCCGGGCACGCAGGGAACTTCTAAAGAAGTAGAATCAGATTTAAAAAGCTGCTTGCTCTGCCATGTGCAATAAATATACAAAGTCTATTGAAAATATTTTTTAAAGAAGAGCATATCCATTAAATCAGCTTTTGAGACATAACGTGCGCAAGAACTATTTTTGTGGGCTTTGCTCATGGATTGCCACTCTCCCACCTGTCATGTCACTGTGTCTCAATGTCCCCAGGCTGACAGAGGCTGAATTTTTTACAGATGGGATGTTTTTGGCCTCCAGAGAGAGGTCATAGCCTTGTGCTGCTGTTAAGAATCTTTTAGAAGCTATAAATGCCATGTGCACAGCTCCTGAAGAAGCAGGGGAGCGGTAAAAATTTCATTGAAGGGGAGTGTTGAAGACAGGCCCAGAATAAAGAGGAGAAATAAAATTCAGAGATTTTATTTCAGCAGGCTTCCGTCTCCTCTGTTCATGTTGTTGAGGACAGAGTCCTGCTTGTGTATGGAGGGGGAACACATGCTTGGTCTTCATTCATTAAAATGAAGAATGAAAAATGTTAAAATACAGAATCCTCATTTACTACAACTCAGACCACAACTGCTTGCCACAAAGGCCACTCATTCCAGTCTGAATTAGAAACAAAGAGCAATACAACATAACCATCACTGAAGCCAGATATGATGTGACCAGATATATGTGACTGATGGTAACAATGCATTCCTCAAAGGCATCATCAGTTAATGTTGGTAAAGTGCTTTGAGATCTTCAGATAAAATTGCTACATGTTGTAAATGCAAAGCATTATCACTTTAACTATGCAAAAAACAAAAAGGGGGGGCTAATACATTTTTTTAAAATTTAAATCTCATGTAACTATAAGCGCTAATCATATGATGAGCTTGATTCTATTCTTATTTACATGGGTGTTAGTCAGGAATGACACAACTGAAGTCAGAGCAGTTACAATGGTGTGATATATATGAGATCAGAACTCGGCTGAACAGGTTGTTTCATTAATTGGATTAATTATACTTTTTTCAAGACATTAAAAAAATCCAAAACAAATTCTGGCATGGAACATTTGAAAAATAAATATAGCCTTAATGGTCCACATCTGTCAATAGAGCTATGCCAGTTTATATGAGCTGAGGATCTGGTCCAAAAGTAAAACTAGATGCATAGTATAATGAAGTATCCATTGTAATGTAGATATACACTGTGATGAAATATTGTGTAGATGTTTTATTCTGTTGTGCAACAGAACTATGCAGGAAAGTATCTTTCACAATAATTACATTCTGCTTATCTAAAAATCCTTGAGCAGGTGCAACTGGATCAGGGATTTATATATTTATTTCTATGGGGTGGGGGAGAAATATTTTCAAATGAGGATTAAAACATGTTAGAGGGAAGACTATATTTTCTTCTGACTACTGATCTAGTGGACAGTGATAATTGATTGTGCTGGTAACAAAAGGAAACTCAAATACAAACCCTACTCTAAAATTATACCATTTTCTCTCCTTTCTCTTTCCTTCTACTTTCTTTCCTATTTTGGTGGCCTTCCACATCCTCCTGTTACTCCTTTCCCCATGGGCCATTTCTCCTACATCTATTTGGTGCACTTCTCATCTTGTGCACGTGCGAGCGCTTTCTCTCACTTCCCCCCCCAACCTGTGCTTTAGCCTCACCATCACAACACTGCCTTGGGAGGGCAGTAGCCAACATATGCACAGCAGTGCAGAGAGGGGATGTTCTTGCCACGTGGACCTGGAATATAAATCTGCACGTCTTAAGCCTATGGGAGTTTTTCTACTGACATAAAAGAGAGAAAAATCAGGCTGTGGAAAGACAGACATTATGTGTATTTCTAATTCTGCGTGTTATTCAGTTTATCTACCTAGGAAGGAAGAAGAGTTCAGTGAATGCTAGCATCATACAAACCTATTCAGCAAAGAATCTTGGGGGTCCAACCCAAGGACCAGACCACTAAACCATGTTCTCTACCTTGTTTGTGAAAGCTGCCTATGAATGAAAGGCTATTTACAGTAGCTTTGCACCCCATGCCTTATTTCCACAATCCAAAGATTTTATAAAATTCACTGTCATTATGTCAAGAAATAAGTGTTCCACTCTGAGGTAATTTGTACAGTTTTGTGAGTGTTTTCTGCCTGTAGAAGTGATGACTGATTACAAGGATACTTTGGGCTTGTCTACATTTCAGTGAAGATGCTACTTAGAACCATAGAATATCAGATTTGGAAGGGACCTCAGGAGGTCATCTAGTCCAACTCCCTGCTCAAAGCAGAACTATCCTCAGCTAAATCATCCCGGTGAGGGTTTTGTCAAGCCGCAGCTTAAAAACTTCTGAAGATGGAGATGCCACCACCTCCCTAGGTAACCCATTTCAGTGCTTCACCACTCTCCTAGGGAAAAGCTTTTTCCTAATGTCCAACCTAGACCTCCCCCACTGCAACTTGAGACGGTTGCTCCTTGTTCTGTCATCTGCCACCACTGAGAATAGCCTAGCTCCATCCTCCCTGGAACCCCCTTTCAGGTAGTTAACGGCTGCTATCAAATCCCCCCTCATTCTTCTCTTCTGTAGACTAAACAGGCTTAGTTCTTTCAGCCTCTCCTCATAAGTCTTGTGCTCCAGCCACCTTATCATTTTTGATGCCCTCTGCTGGACTCTATCCAATGTGTCCTCATCCTTTTTGTAGTGGGAGACCCAAAACTGGACACAATACTCCAAATGAGGCCTCACCAATGCCGAATAGAGGGGAATAATCACTTCTCATGATCTGCTGGCAATGCTCTTACTAATGCACCCGATTATGCCATTAGCCTTCTTGGCAACCAGGGCACACTGCTAACTCATATCCAGTTTCTTATCCACTGTAACCCCCAGATCCTTTTCTGCAGAACTGCTGCCTAGCTTGTCGGTCCCCAGTCTGTAGCTGTGCATGGGATTCTTCCGTCCTAAGTGCAGGACTCTGCACTTGTCCTTGTTGAACCTCATCCGATTTCTTTTGGCCCAATCCTCCAATTTGTTTAGGTCCTGCTGTATCCTATCCCTCCCTTCCAGGATATCTACCACTCCCCCTAGCTTAGTGTCATCTGCAAATTTGCTGAGGGTGCAATCTACCCCCTCTTCCACATCATTAATGAACATGTTGAACAAAACCGGCCCCAGGACCGATCCCTGGGGCACTCCCCTTGTGACCGGCTGCCAGTAAGACATGGAGCCATTGATCACTACTTTTTGAGTCCTTTGCTCTAGCCAGTTCTATATCCATTTTATAGTCCATCTATCCATCCAACCCATACTTCTTTAATTTGCTGGTAAGAATACTGGGGGAGACTGTATGAAAAGCTTTGCTAAAGTCAAGGTATGTAACGTCCACCATTTTCCCCACATCCACGGAACCCATCTCCTCTTCATAGAAAGCAATCAGGTTGGTCAGGCATGACTTGCCCTTGGTGAATCCATGTTGACTGCTCCTGATCACCTTCCTCTCTTCCAAGTGCCTTAAAACGGATTCCTTGAGGGCCTGATCCATGATTTTTCCAGGGATTAAGGTGAGGCTGTCCAGTCTGTAGTTCCCTGGATCCTCTTTCTTCCCTTTCTTGAAGATGGGCACTATATTTGCTTTTTTCCAGTCATCAGGGACCTCCCCCAGTTGCCACAAGCTTTCAAAGATAATAGCCAATGGCTCTGAAATAGCATCAGCTAACTCCCTCAGCACCCTCGGGTGCATTGCATCTGGCCCCATGGACTTGTGTATGTGCAATCTTTCTAAATAGTCATACCTGTTCCTTCAGCGCTGTGGGATGTTCACCTCCTCCCCATTCTGTGCTGCCAAGTTCAGTAGTCTGGGAGCTGACCTTTTCTGTGAAGACGGAGGCAAAAAAGTCATTGAGTACCTCAGTTTTCTCCACATCCTCTCACTAGGTTGCCTCCCCCATTCTGTAAGGGGCCCACACTTTCCCTAATCTTCCTCTTGTTGCTAACATACGTGTAGAAACTCTTCTTGTTCCCCTTCACATCTCTTGCTAGCTGCAACTCTAATTACACTTTGGCCTTCCTGATTTCATTCCTGCATGTTTGAGCAGTATTTTTATAATCCTCCTTCCACTTCTTGTGTGCTTCTTTTTTGTGTTTAAGCTCACCAATGACTTCTTTGTTAATCCAAGCTGGTCGCCTACCATACTTGGTAGTCTTTCTGCACATCAGGATAGTTTGTTCCTGTCCCCTGAATAAGGTTTCTTTAAAATACAGCCAGCCCTCTTGTATTCCTTTCCCCCTCATATTAGCCTCCCAGGGGATCCTGCCCATCAGTTCCCTGAGAGAGTCAAAGTCTGCTTTTCTGAAGTCCATGGTCCATATCCTGCTGTTCTCCTTTCTTCCTTTTGTCAGGATCCTGAACTCGACCATCTCATGGTCACTGCTGCCTAGGTTGTCACCCACTTCTACTTCCCCTACCAAATCTTCTCTGTTTGTGAGTAGCAGGTCAAGAGCAGCATGGCCCCTGGTTACGACAATGGGAGAGGGTCTCTCGTCAGCATAGGCACTCCACTGGAGTTGGTAGAAGTTTCCTGTTGACCTAGCACTCTCTACACCAGGACTTACACTGATTTAACTGTGTCGCTCAGGGCTGTGGATTTTTCAGACCCATGACTGACATAGTTACACTGACTTAATTTCCTAATGTAGCCCAGACCTTAGAAATGAATGTAGAGTAGCAGTTGTTAGAATGTGGAGGATCAGAGAGAAAAATAGTTATTAGGTCTGAAAAATAAGCAAGCATTGTCAGAAAACATTAAAGAACAGTCCTAAATTCTGATAATCTGAAAAATAACTGTCAGGAACCCCTCTTCAATTCTTCCTATCCCCTCCTCCCTGTCAGATAAAAAGTCAATGTTACCAGACAGCTTCATTAAGACTGAGTCTCATAACACTTAAAATAAATTTTTACCTCCATTGTATAATTGAAAAACAGCCTAACCAAAACCACTTCTTGGATTCAAATGACTTTAAAAGTAACTGAATAATAAAACTGTTTGGCTCATACTTCATGCTTGACCTTTCCCACATAGGTGTTAGCATTCAGTGTAAAAAGCTTTCTCCAGGTAACAGAAGCCAAGTACATTTGACTTCATTTGTTTTCTGTTTCTTAGATCTAAAACACTTGCCTTCTTTTTCAGCTGGATGCCTTAGTAACCATCAAGAGGCAGTGCTTGCCTGAAGGACCTCATGAGCAGTCTGGGAAAATATGATTAGTTTCTTTAGCATTTAGCAATGGTCTTTGGTAAAATGTAATGTTGTCTTTGGTAAAATACCAAGGACAGATATTTAGTCTTTACCTGCAAAAGTCACCTAGACAACAAAATTATTATATGAATGTGTGAATTTTCACAGAATAAGCATGCATAAATTCTGGCTTTACATGTTTCTTCCGGCGTACTGTTTTGTTTTCCAATGGAATTAACAAGATCTAGTTTACATATCTCACAAAATATCTAATTATGTGTAATAACTAATTACCTTCACTTTATTTTTCCTCCCCTTGGACTACTGAGATAATAATAGCAATTTTTTGGTATTTTTCTCAAGCTTTGTTGTGACTTGAAAGGCCCTTGGGCTGCATGAAGATTAGAGAATTACCGTATTTTTCGCTTTATAAGACGCACCTGATGATAAGACGCACGTAGGTTTTAGAGGAGGAAAATAGGAAAAAATATTTTGAACCAAAAGGTGGGCTAAAATATTTAATAAAATAACAGAATAACATGTAAACATGAACAACAGTCAACAGCAGCATTAAGAACCATTATTACTGTAATTAACAGATGAGGAGAGATTTTTATCTTAGAACAATACACCTCTAGTCATCAGGAAACCCCAAAAACTCCTCACTACTGTCCGAACTTATCAAGCTCACTTAACAAGGCATTTTCTTTGGCGTATTTTACTACCTCCAGTTTAAAAGGGATTTTATATGTTAGCCTTTTCTGCTTTGACATCTTTCTAAAATTGGATGCAGCAGGAGAGTACGGTAGTCTGATTGGTGAAGGTGGGGGAGCAGCAGCAGTTCTGCTGCTCTCCTCTCTCTCTCTCTCTCTCTCCTCTCTCCTCCTCCCCTGCTATGGAGTGGACCCAGCCGGCAGCTGTGTGGTAAGTACGTGCGGGCTTAGTGAAAGCTCCTGCAATAGTGCCGGCCAGCTTGATTTTTCGGCACGTTCGCTTTATAAGACGCACTGACCTTTTCCCCCCGCTTTGGGTGGAAAAAAGTGCGTCTTATAAAGCGAAAAATACGGAACATTAATTTCTTTCCATCAAATTAGGTGTATTTTTAAATGAGAGCCAAACCTGACACTATAAATAGCCCATACTGTGTTTTTGAATGAAAGAGGATTTATTAGCAGCTTATGTTTTCCTTCCCTGTGAAATAGATAGGTTTGGTCTAGCTCCTGACATTCTCGAGGATATTTCTGTGGAAAGCTGGTGATTCTCCATTGCTCTGTTGTGGCACTTCAGACAAGTGGCTATAATCCCCCTCTTCCGGAAGATAGAGACAGGACAGTGGTGGCACAGTTGCTTCCTGTCTCTAGCAAGTGGAAGGAAATCTGGGCTGGCTGTTAGGGTTTTTTGTTAAGCCAATATTTTTGGAGCTGGGACCAAGACCTGAAGGTTAGTGAGTTTCTGAATGTTCTCCTGCTAATTGATTTTAATCCCTGCAATACCTTCCCTTTGTCAGATATAGCAACTGACAATTGCTGAGGAGATTAGAGAAACTGATCTGGCAGGTAGTCAATCATTTCTGCTTCTTTCCCACTTCAAATGCCATGCTCGACCACCAAGAAGATGGTCCAGTTATTGTCATGTGGACAACTCCTTTCCCCCCTCACCTCCATGACCTGTGCAATGTCATTTCCAGTGGGAGAACTCATGAGTTTTGTTCACTCTGTCCTGGGCTTGAAGGATAAGGATGGAGAGCAATCTTTTTGAAGCAGTGGCTACCATTGTAACTGGTACTATCGTCATGAGGCCCATTTCAACTGATGCCATTATGTCTTTTCGCCCACTTTTTCATTAGAGCCCCTGATTATTTTGTACCAAGCAGGGGGCGGAAGTCCAACATAGCAGCTACAGGACTCGGAGTTAGTTCTAGGACAGTGTAAGGATCCTCTTTCCCGGTGTACTGAAAGAGGAGCAGATCAATAAAGAAATTTGTGTTCAACTATCACAGCAGACCTGATGGCAAGGAGGGAGCAGCAGAAAGCTTGGCTTCCTCCAGTCATGAGGACTCTAAGGAGATCCTCTTAAAACTCCATATCTTTCCTCACAGAGTTAAAACATTTGCTCAAGTCCCACCTGAATGCTGTCTATACTGAAGTCATCAGACCTCTGGCCAGAAGAAGAAAGGCCTCCTTTGCTCAACCCCAGGCTCAAAATCTGATATGGATCTATGATCCTAGAGACTGACAGGGGTTTCTTGCCCAAACAATGTCCCATGAATTTCTTCTCAGAGAAAGAGCAGATCCTCTCAGATGAGAATTCAGAGTTTAATTCATTCAAACTCTTTGGATAGATTTTATCCAAAAATTGAAATGGATTTTTTTAAATGGAAAAAAAATTAATTTCACTTTTTTTGGTCAGGGGAAAAAAATAATTTCCTGATCAGCTCTACATAACTGTTTCATTGGAATGCAGGTTGTATAGGACATTGGGATCACCAGGGAAAGGCAGTCTCTCTGGCAATTCGGGCCATCCCCATATAAGGCTTTGACGAGGAGAACAAAACCTTGAAATTGATCTGATGTCTTTCAGGGAGCCAGTAAGAACAGCACTGCTTGGAGCAACGTGATCCCAGGCACTGGCATTGCTGAGAAGTCAGCTAGCCATGTTTTGAAATAATTGCTGCCTGGTTAAAGTCAGTGGTTTCATACCTAAGTGCAGAATTACGACATACAAGCCTGAAGACCACAAATCTGTGGCTTACCAGGATTAAGTCCAAATTCATTTGATGAGGGAGCCAATAGTCTTCTCAGCCACAGATGAAGAAAGGGGTTTCTCATAGCAATAGTTATTTACGCTCTAGAAGTGGTAAGCGGTCCTGGCGAACACCAAAGCCGAAGATTGTGTGAAATAATTATGACACATTGCCCAAGTTATTTGTATGGGACTTCCTTTCAAACGTGCTTTGATAAAAATGATTTTCACATTCAGGAAAGCTAATGACAAAACTTCCACTGACTTCTGTGGGACCCAGATCAATTCGTGTATGTTTTTTAAATCCATTCTGCATGTTAAAACACATCTTACAATTATCTAATTCCAATAGCATTTCTTCTTCCCACAAAGTGTTACCTTAATTGCAAAGTACATATTTACAATACATTACTAGGTCTTCATATAGTTTTGGATCTGTGACTTACAGAATAACAGTACAATTGTTTTGGTGCCCCAGTGCATCTATCATAAGAGAAGTGGCCTGGCGCAGTTTTGGCAAAGTTGACAACTATCAGCTTTGCCACAAACTACTTTTAGGCAAAATTATGGCATGGCAAAAGACAGAGCTCCTTGGAACTTGCCATCACTAAAACAAACTGCACAAATTTTGGATATCTCAGTTTAAAACGTATGTAAATAACAGACATCTAGTGACCGCCACTTCCCAGCAGATGAAAACCATGCAAAAACCAATCAAAATAAACCAAGTGCTCAACCACTGGCAATAACCTCTTTCGATTCAAAGATACAAGGTTAAGGATCTGGCTACCCCCCCCCAAGCAAAGAAACCAGAACTCCAGCTGAAAATGTACACAGTCCTTTCAAGCGCAACAAAGTCAAGGTTATGCCATTAATTATGGATAACAGGGTAGAGTTTAAAACAAATGACTTCAATCTCACCTTTAGGCTCACCTAACGCTACAGTTTTATTCCCAGTAATGTACACTACTGTCTCTGTGCCTGCCAGATTAAAAAAACCAAAAGGGCTAGTGAACCCCAAGGCTAAAGGTGACTTTTGACACTGACCTCGAGAGTAGTAGGACTGTGCCCAGAGTGTAATGTTGGCATCATTGTGAGCCGCTCTATTATTTAATGACAGGAAATAGTGAGAAGGAACTTTCTAGAGGTAGCTTTTCAAGAAACCTTCTCGAAGTGGAATGGATTCACCACGACCTGGCTCCTTGTATGGTTATAAACATTTATATCATAAAAAATTAACACAAGAGATGTAAAGCTCTGCCATTGTGACCTGTTTTCACTTTATACCCACTTTACATACAAGTAAATGGAAGTGGAAAATCGGGTCCATTGTGGGTAACCTATGAAAACCTTAGTTAAACCCTTGCAGTCCCACTGAATTCGACCCTATCTGTGCTATACCACAGGAACATCACCATGCTATGTGCTACTTCCTGGACTTACATGACAGTATAGCAGGTTGGCACATGAATAAAAACAGTTATCTACTAGCAAGTGGGAAAAGGCTGTAGTTATTATGAGTGGTTGTATGTATTGCCATCAGGTCTAGAAGCTCCAGTCTCAGCCCCCATGTTCATCCTTTTAGGCACTGTACAAATACAAAGCAACTAAATGCAAACTTCTACTATTCAACTTTCACTTCTTTTTGAGTGTACAATACACAGAGGAAATATTAAAATATTACAGAGGGGTGGCTATGATCATTAGGCTTGCTTACTTACTTTTGAAGAAGCAGAACAAATCTCAGTGGATTCCACATGAAATAATAGCTATTAGAATCACATTCATACAAGAAAGAACCCATATATATCTCCTCTTAAGTCAGAGCAGACTACCACATGGGATAATGACTATGCCTAACACAATTTGGGGAAACATCTGAATAGGAGAGTTAAGCATGTGATGAGAGGAGGAAAGCTAGGACGGAGACAAAGAATCCAAGTAAAAACTAACTAAAGGAATCAAATATTACTATCATTCTGCAAATGGTTTAAGTGTGACAAACAAGGTTTGTTACTTGAGCCATTCCCTGACAGCTGGAATGAAACAAAGCATTAATAATGAAATGATCTAGTGCAGTCTAGTTTGATCCTATTGCTCTTCTGTCTTGTGCCTAATCATATCCATTACAGATGTGTGAATTCTTTTTGTCGGTTTGACCCACAGAGAATGGTCTTAACAGCTAAGATAATGGAAAGTAAAATTCAAAATCAATTTTTGTTTCAAATTGTAACTCCATTTTTTTAAAAAAAAAGTGAAATATCCTAGAAATAAAACACTTAGTTTAACCTGTAATAAGTTGAAATTTTTTGTGTAAATAAAATGGTAAAATTTGAAACAAAAAGTCATTTTGACTCAAAAAATCACAATCTATCACTTCAAAAATGTCAAAATGAAATGCTTTGACTTTTTCTTTTTTTTTTTTCTAGCTAAAACAATATGGCATACTTAATATGAATTTGTGAACTGTTTTGTGTGACCTGAACAGGCATTTTTCACCCAGCTATATTTGCTTTCCAACCCTTATTAACCCTCAGAACTATCCAGTCTCCTGAGGGCCTTTTTCTGGATAGCCATGGTGCTCACGGATAAGCATGACCCTCTGAACGTATTACACTGTCGTCAGATTTGCTCATGTGAGCACTTTGGCTCACAGCTGCTGCATAACTGTTCTACATAAATCTGCTTCCAGGCTAATGAGCTGGGGAATAACACCAGAGAAACTCAAAAAGAGCAGGGTACAGAATAAAATGGGGAAACATTTACTCATATGAGAACAGCAACAAATCTACACATTCATATAATCCAAAGGAGCAAGATGCACACAAACCGAGATAGGAGGAACAGAAGTCAATGGCAAAAAATAAAATGCTCAGGGCTTTGGCGGGAGCAGAGCACACTACATTTGGCAAATCTAAATGATTTGCCGTGATAGCTGTTCAGTTTCTTCTTGAGCATAAGCCTCCTGAATATTCACGTATAATCTTAGTTATCCGCTTAATGGCTGTTCCCATTCTCTGTGGTGGGCCCTGGTTTGCTACTCAGGGCCTGTTCTAAACTATGGATTCCTTCTCCTTTCCTCCCCCACCCACATGTCTCCGTCCATTCATTTTCCGTAGATTCAGAGGCATCGCATGGGGCAGAGCACGTGGGATGACATGCCTCCAGAGCTGCTGCTTGGCTTGTACTGAGCATGCTTAGTAACATTTCCTGAAGTCGCTGCCTGCACCCCCATTAGCGGCTGCTGTGGGTCGTCTCTACATAGATTGCCGTGTTCGCTTTCCTGAACCCCCTTGGACCTTCAGGGCTTGCCACCCTCATTCTCTCTTGATCCATCTGAAACCTGGAACTCCCTCTCCCTCCCCCAACCCTCGCCATCTCTGGCCTCCTCTTTGTACAAAAACCTCTACTTACGGAGCCCCTCTAATCCTCCGTTGTTGTCCCTGCCTCTCCTTCCTGTGCCACAGCCGTCAAATGCTTTCTCGCCACTGGATTTTCTGTGTTACAATCAAAACGCTGCTACCACCACTCATCTTGGAATGGTGGGGGTAACCACCATACTCCCTCCTTTGCTATCTGTATTTACTGAGCATTGGTTATAGACACGGGTGAGTGACAGTGCTTAGTGACTCTGTACTCTCAATTGTGACCAGAATTCTAAAGCCATTTCATAACATCTTGGTATAGCATGTTACATCCTTTTATCACCTGGTCTGTTTGTACCAATGCAAGTTTGAGTTTACACTGTTCTATTACAGTCACTTATTCTTTATAGGGTGGAATTTGGTTTAGAAGAGCACAGACCAAGACCAAATTTTGAAACTAATTTAAATACTATATAATAGTTATCCAGCACGTACTTTGTGGTAGGTACTTTCAGGAATACGCAACATACACAGCTCTCATAGCTGTGACAATCAAGAATCCATTGGAATAAATTGAGCTAGGCCAGTGTAATAGCCAGAGTGAGCAAGGTTAGAATAAAACCTTTGGTGACTGCACCAAGGAGAAGCAATCTAAGCACAGACAAGGCAAGAGATGGCAAGCAAAAGACAGTGAGGGTCTGGAAGTAATTCAGTAATGTGGCTGATTCTGTAGTTTGTGTAGACTTTATAGTGGCTATTCGTTTAATTTCTTTTTTAAATGTAAAAACTGTTCTGTTTTTAATAATAATAATACATGAATTCAGCTAACTTACATGCATCTCAGGGACTTAAAATAAGTTTGATTTAAAAAATTAGGTTTAGTAAATTGTTTGCCAGTAACGCAGCCTAGCTAAAGAGTCTTGCATGGTTCCTTTGGGTTTGTTCCATTAGCTAAATAATGTTCAATTTTCATAAAAAAAAGAATTTAAAAAAATCCACCCTCTTCAAAAACATTAAATATGCAAATTGGGCCATTCAATATTAAGGCAAGGTTGCCAGTTTCAACTTTGAATTTCTAGACATTATTTACTTGGTGTTATAATCTTAGGAGTTTATTCTACTCTCAGCATGTGCAAGTAACTACCATTATTTTTAATATGAATCAATACATAAGCACTGTGGAGAGGATAATGGCCTAAATGTTTCTTAACCATGGCTTTGCTAGATTTTTTTATTCTAGTTAATTCCCAGCTCTGTTGTACAATGCTTTGTTCCCAAGAACAGGCTACTAAAGGCAAACATAGTCTGTAACTCCCACGCTTCTCTCCATAAAAGCAACCCAACAAAATCCATTTGCTGTTATAAACAGGAATAGTACAATTATCCAGCTGACATTTTAACTCCTGTTCCCTTTTGGACATGTAATTAGGGTGACTAGATAGCAAGTGTGAAAAATCGGGACAGTGGTTGGGGATAATAGGCACCCATATAAAAAAGCCCTGAATAGTGGGACTGTCCTTATAAATCAGGACATCTGGTCACCCTATATGTAATACACTAGTTTTAGTTCCATATCTCTAACCGAAAAGGTTAGTAAATCTGTATTTTCAGGCGAGGATGCCAACATGGGGCTTGATCCTGCTCCCATTGAAAACTGCTGTGCCAAAACTCTCACTGAGGTAAAGAGTGGAGAATCAGGCCTCTCGCCCATGGGAGAGGCAGCAAAAGGTGCCAGTTGTGTAATAAGGTCATTCCTCTTTTGAAAAAGCATTGGCTAGTTCCGTGCCAGATATTCTAAGTTTCACAATACTTAAGTCCATTTCACAGCGGAGTGTCTCATACCTGAATCGCCAGCAATAGCTATATTTATGAATGCCCAAATGTTTTCATTATAAGTTTTTTGGTCCCTAATCAGGACCAAAAATGACGACAGACATGGGGGGTGGATTTTAAATGACAGGCTGCAATTTTATTAAAATATACATTGTGGAGAGGGGCATTTAGGTGGGTTCAGTGCAGGATGTACAGGACATTATCCTGTGAATCCAGGCAGTGTCATGTAACCCATAACTCACGGGAGACTCTCCACTGCCTACCCCAAGGATTCAGTTAATCTTCTTACTTCCCCATCTGTGAAGGGGACTGAAGGTACTAAGAGGGGCTATGTTCTGCGGGGACTTCAGATTTCCTTTTTCGCCACAGACCTGGGGCTCACAAGCAAAATCCCATTTCTCTTATTTTCTTGTTGCTAGCCCTTTGGCCTTTTATCCATAATGGACACTGGCTGCAAATTGCGATGACCTAAAATTCATACAAGTCCTAACATTAAATTCTATTTATATTTAAACTATTGTTTCCATGATGCTATGAGAAAGGTGAAAACCCTACTAGGCCATAGTTAATTTGACCCTGGTGGGAAAAATTCCTTCCTGACTCCTAAAATAGGGGAGCAGTCAGACCCAAAGCAACCTAAACCCATAGTTTTTATAAGATATAACCATAGTGAAGGAGGGTTCTGCTAAAATTGGGGGCAAAAAGCCTCATAAACCCAAGCCCAGGGTTTAAAGAAATGATTTGGGAAAGCAAAAGCTAATCAGCTTGCATCTGACTATCTGGCCAGTGGATAGCACCCAGGGGACCTCCCATGCTTAAACTCCTCCTTTTATCCGAAATCTGTCTGGCACCTTGCCGATCCAGTTAGGTTTCCCACTCATTAAATCAGTGAGTGGCATTTGTAACTTTATGCTTAAAGGCTAAATGTTCAATGTTCAGTCTCTTCCCAAAGGTGACTACTTTTGGAGAGTGAGAAAAAAATTGTCAACTATATTTGAATATGCACAGAGTGTCAATTGGAACATTCCCATAAATAAAAAAAATATAATTATTGCAACATGATTTTGAACAGCTCTAGTGCTGAAACAACCGGGGATAGAAAATTGTAATTTGGCATGTAGGCTCAATGAGGAGATGTGCGTTTGAGTCTTCTCAGGTGGAAATTGGTTTTGATTTAACCTAGTTTATTTATTATGATACTCTAGCACCTATCTCAAATTTTGAGCTGTTGAGAACTGAACTTAGTATATGTGCAGTGTACTAAGTATAATTATTTTTAGCACTTTTGGCAACATTTGGTTGCCAAAGTGTCTGTGGCAACATCTTTGAAGCAATTTTCTCATCAAGGCCATGGATAGATCCTTGACAATCCCTTTTTAAAAAAAGAAATCTGGTTTTCTGATCTGTTTTTGGAATAAGGATAACCTTAAAAAACCCAAATCCAAACAAAAAAAAATATGTTCTCCATGGCATTAATACAGTGACGCGCCTTGCCCTCTTCCCCACCAGCCCTTACCAAAACTAACACTATGTTTTTGCTAATAACAAAAGCAAAGAAGTCCTATCTTTGAAATTGAAATCTCACAATCTTTTCATTAAGAATTTTTGTTTTTCTGAGTTTATAAATCAGATGTTGACATATTTCAAACACAGTATCAAGTCTTTTCCCAAACCTGAACACCTGGTTTGGCAGCTTTCAGGCTATTAAACATAAAAGAGATAGTTGTTACCCTTTAGGATCAGACAAAACAGAGACTAAAAAAGATCTAGCAGATAATTGAGTCTGTCTCCCTGCAAATTCTGGGTTTAGTGGGAACTGGGAAGCCATTAGTAGCTAATGTGGTACAATCATTTTTATAAACGGTTTTTGCAAAACTTCTGTCTTTTTCTTAAAGCTCTGCAAAAGGAGCCATTCCAATCCAAATGACTCCACTTTGGCTAGGTCTACACTACAGAATTCTATTAGTATAACATCAGCACTCGGGTGTGAGAAAAGCACACCCCGACTGAAGTGGTTATACTGACCTAACCCCATGTGTAGACAGCACTACTAGTGCAGCTGTGCTGATGCCGCATTTTAAATGTAGACCTGCCCTTAGATGTAAAAGCAATTACTTAGCTACAAATTTGCCAAAGAGACTGGCTGCCTTCCACATTTCAGGTAAATAGATGTTGTATTATTGCTTCTATGAAAGAGTTTACATCACTGAATTGGCTTACAGAGAAGTCCATAACAGTCAAAGTTTCTTCTTTCCCTAAACTTTGTTTTAAATATACCATGTATGATTATTTATGTGGGTGAAAGAAAAGTTTGAGCTATGTCCCTGACATGGACTGAATAAATCCAATCAAGTCAGAATGTTATGTCTCTGATTGGATTACGTATTCCTTACAAACTGACTTGATCATGTGTGAGCTATGTGTTAAGTGTACCCAGCATTCAGCTGCTTGGAGGTTGATTCTTGTCATGCCAGTAAAACCTCCCAGGTGAGTGAAAACATATATATCCTGCTATAGGATAATGAACAGAACAGTGAGCAAATTGTGTTTTTCTCACACAGAATACCTAAAGTTTAGACCAGGGGTGTTAAATTTACCTGGCCACAAGAACAATTTAAGACAAAATTGTTCACTTGGCGGGCCACACTGTAAATATATATATATATAAAAGGCGCATCAAAATGGCACAACTACTCTCTTTCCATACCCGTTTAATACTATATTTTATTATTGATAATAATAATTGAAATATCTACTATAAAACAGATTTCAGAGTGCATAACGGATTACTACATTTCAAAATTAAGTTATATTGAGTGAAAATACAAATTAAATTGACCTTTTATGACTTCTGCCCAATAACCTGACACTTCTCTCGCGCAGGGGCAAGTCGGTGGTGCTCTGGGGGCTGGGAGCTCTCGGGCTGGTGGTGCGCTGGGAGCTGGGGTGGATTGGCCCGCCTGTGGGCGGGGCGGACTGGCATTCAGTGCTGGGGTGGGCCGGCGGCTGGGGGGCAAACAGGCTGGCGGTGCTCCAGGGACTGGGAGTGCTCAGGCTGGCAGCACTCCAGGGGCTGGGGGCACTTGGGCCTATGGTGCTTAGTGCACAGCCACAAAAATTAATACTGGGTTAATTAATGCGGGATGCATGTTTAGACCCGTGCAAATCCTTACCCAAATAATATCTACAGTTTAGTCCTATTCAGATTCGTACCCTTCCCACCGGGAACAAAAAAAATCAAATTAATTTTCTGTGTTCGCCTATGGAACTAACTGGTCTGTGCCTTGAACACAGCTAGTCCAGGCAAGATAAAACAGTGGGGACTCCTTCTACCAGGAACTAGCTGTATAAAAGCAAACAAGGGTGACTCATTCCAAGTTTTTGGCTAAATAAATGGACACAGGACCTGAAAAAATTTCCATATTGAGTCATGATAGTAACTCAAGCCAATTCGCAAACAGAGCTTTACTCTCTACACAGGACTGGACTTGAGGCTGTAGTGAGCTTGAGCTTCTTGCTTTTTCACAAACCAAATCGTTCTAATTTTACATATAAACATAATTTTGATGCTGCAGGTCCTACACATATGGAAATATCAAAAGCCAAAATGGAGGGGAAAAGTGCTCCTTTTCCCAGCTACACTGCAGATTAATTAAAGCATTCAGTAAACTGGAGACGGATTGGCTTGAATCTTTTCATGCACCTACAGCTTATTGTGAAGAAGGGGTGCACGATATTTGAACTCATTCACTTTTTGATTAACCTTTTTCTTGCAATTCTTACTGTTTCTACTCCCGCTTGGGAAGAAAAGAAGCCTTATGTGGCTATTTTAACAGCTGTAAATTACTATAGGCTAATCTGTCTAGTCACTGGCTATGTCAGATTCTGCACTCTTCCTTTCCTGAACTAGATTCAGGAAGGGATGGGGAGAGACAAAGGCAGCCCTCAACCGCCTTTGTTTGTCGCCAGTTCTGGCCCCAGCTGAGGGGCTGCTCATCCTATCTGAGAGTTCTTCCACTGGTTATAGGTGTTACTTGTACTGATAGTAGGGATCAGTGTTCGGACAGAAGTGTGTATGGTAAAGTTATATTGGGTGAGATCCATGAAGGGATTTAAGCACCTAAGAACATAGGTGGATCACACCCAATGTCCTTTAATATGTAATAGGAATGGGTTAAACAATCACATGTAATCTTAACCTCTTCATTTCCTAATCTTTGAGCACTTAACCATGCAACCTGAAGATTCCTTTAACACAGGTTTTGGCAGGCTAGCAGGCAGTTTGTTGCCCTACTGTTACGTTTTTAGATCACCATAGCAAACCACATTTAAGCATATTGATTTAGCTTTAACTATTGTACTCAATTCTGTTTCTATTCATTTCTGGCTTTCATTTGTATTGCTATACATATCAGTTACAGGGAAGTGGGGGTCTCTATCCTTCTGTCTGAGCATCACGCAATTGTGTCAAATAAATAAATAATATGCTCTCCACTCCTAGAATTAACTAGCAATGGCTCCGAGTCATGTCATGTTCTGACATGAGTATCAACTTCCCCAAAATTGGGGGATATTCAAACTCCTGGTTTTTGCACAGTTTATTTTAAAGATGTGAGACAGCTATGAATTTCAAAGCTGAATGAAAATTTTACCAGGATTCTGGAGTGTTGAGATCTAAGGACTTGGTTTAGGCCCTTGTGATAGACCGTGCCTAGGGCTCCCAAAAATGAGTGTGTGTGTTGGTACAACTCCTGTCCCATGCAGGTCCCGAAGTGTCATGCTGGGCTCTTGGCTGCCTATAACACCACTGTTCAAGAGTTGCCCAGTTGTATGGCAGGGCTCACCAAACAGTAGCACCGGTCAGAAAAGCAGCCCCAAAGCCCCTCTGGGCGTAGCAGGGTTGCTTCCCTTCTGGCGGGCTCTGGGAGTGAGTCTCTCTCTGCTATTGTCCCACACCGCTCTGAGGCCTTTTTCTGGGCTTTTAAGCTCCACCTCCAGCCAAGGTGTGCACCACATGCATGACGGGGAGAGGCCTGTCTGGTCCCTGAGGAAGCTGAGGGCTCCTCCTTCTGGCAGGAGGGGCTGATATACCCCATCACAGCCCACCTCTAGCATTAATGGACTGGTTCATAGCACCCTTGTTATAGTTATGTGTGGTGGGATTATTGCTCCATAGACCTGATTTTTCTATCCCTCTATCAATACACATGTAGAAAATAGAAGAGGATG
Source organism: Mesoclemmys tuberculata (assembly GCA_007922155.1). NCBI lineage: Eukaryota > Metazoa > Chordata > Testudines > Chelidae > Mesoclemmys > Mesoclemmys tuberculata. Next base: position 9,902,712 of record ML675618.1, read on the forward strand.
CTGTAGTAGGTAGCAGAGGAAAAGAAAAAAATTGAAGAAAAAAGTATAGGAAAAAGATATTCTAATCAACTTTTTTTAAAGGAGAGGAAGATGATAGAAATTCTATCTTATTACTGGTAAATTACTACTACTTATATTAAGAGTCTAATATAGTTCTCTGATGAGATAATGGGATAGAGTGGCATCAGACTGGCTTATCAGAATGTTGTGAGGTCAGGCAACAATTCACAAATTCAATGGGCTCATCATTTCTACTTCTGAACACTGTGTACCCTCACTACACAAGTATTCCAGCTCCTGTCCTGAGCTCATCTCCTTCACGTACAGACAGACTTTCTTTAATTATGCAATTATTATTATTTCAGTTGCAAGCCCAGTAACTTGGTCCATGAAAATAAAACCCACAGAAAATACTAAACATGACCAAAGATGGGTGCTTTGGGAAAGGGGGAAGTAATGTAGGGGCCACCAGGGCGTGTGGCACAGGGAGAGGTAGGATTAGAAGGTGAGAGTGAGTCAGAGTGGTTACAGGATAGAGATCCACTTATCTAAGAAAAGGAAGTCCCACTCCCCCTCCATGGGCAACTGCAGGAGTGGCCACTCAGATCTCATGCCATCACCTGTCTCTGGGCAGGCACTATTGTCCCTTTCAGGGGTTTTAAGGCTGCTCAGCTCCCTGCCTTACATTGTGATATTCCCAGGAAGTCACTCTGCCTGAAGACTAGAGCCTGAGTGTTGCTTTCTCTGCAAGGTCTATGACCAGAGACTGCATGTGGCTGCAATGTCTCTCATACCACCAGTGGAAACAGTGGGCATTACTTCTATTTTGGGATGCTGATAAATTTACAAAAAGCTCCAGCTTCGTTTTCATGATACCTTCAGCATCCCTCAACAAAGTTATATCCTCTTAATTTGTAGTCACTCATCACTGATAATATGTTGATTGCAGGGGATTACCCTCATCAGATCTTATCAGCACTTTTTGTGGTTAAAATTAAAACTTGATTTGGAACTGCATTCTTTAGTGCTGCATCCTTACAAGCAAATCCAAAGAATATATTTTTCATTTCTGACCTGGAACATCTCCTGTCTCCTACTCTCCTCTCCTGTTTTATAGCTCTTGGAAACTCTACTTTGGGAGTAATTTCCTATGTGACAAGAATTATCTACTAGAACATTGAGAATCTTCCCAGAAGATCCTTCCCTCTCTCTCTCTCTCTCGCTCTCGCTCTCTCTCTCTGAAAGAAATAAAAAAACACTAAACCAAGTTGTTTTCTCATGTTATTCCAGGGAATTCAACTGATTTTAGTGGTGCTACCAGGGATGAATTTGGACCACTGTGCTTGTCATCTACTGAACATTCAGTAACACAAGTATTCTAGTACATTGGTGGAATACTGTGGTTGCCTCTGAACACATGAAGCTTTCTTTCTCTGCACATAAATAAACCACCCACAATGATTTCCAAAAATAACAAGACAGAATTATTTTCATTGGTGATTTTGACCACATCTGCATATTTGCTCAACCCTTGCAAAGACTTTAAATATGGGAAGAACAGGATCCCATCTTTTTGCTTCTCTTTACAGTTTCTAAGAAGGCGTGGAGACATGCGCAAAACACTGTTACCTAACACATCCACATTTCTAAAAGACATTTGTTGACTGATTCAGAGAAAACATTTAATGCATGCACTGGACCAAGCATAGGAAGTTCACCAACACATTTCAGACATAGAATGTTTTTGAACTTCACACTTTAATGGCATAAACAGGTACTTAAAGGTATTGAGACATTTGATAATGGCTATTACCTAACTGTAAATTGTAGGTGTTCTTTGTTTTGAACATCTACCTCCTGTACCCTGTTGATATCTCTTTACATCAGTGCTAACATGTGAAACAAATACCCAGAAATGTTCAATTATTAAAGCAGGAGCCATGCTATTGAGGCATCACAGGCACCACTAAGAACTATCTTACACAGATTTTAAAAAAACCTCAAAAAAACCCACCTCTTTTCACTGTACTTGCTATCCTATTCAAATAAAGCAAACCTATTTTTCTTTTGTCATCATAAAGAAAAGTTATTCTATGTAGTTCTGTGTGTGACACTTCTGGATTAGGAGTGACCATTTATAATATTATTGATATCAATAATGCAGAATTACAATAATTCTTACAAAATATTTTATGTCATGTATCACTGGAAAGGTTATAATTTGCTAAGTATAATAATATTGTTTATGTGTATGTATCAGTTTTAGCTGATAAGTTCTACATGTGTCTGGTATATTTGTATTTCAAACATGTGCTGTGTTTCTGGGTGGCACCCCTAGACAGGATGGCAACAGCACTAAGCCTAGCAAGGGAACTCAAATGTACAATGAATCCAGGGAAAGAACCCAGGGGGGACACCTTCTGAGTCACCAGGGCATGTGAGAAAATGCCTCCGGACAGGGGATTCTGAGGCTTTTCCATGCCATGTGCTGTGTGGCTGTGTTTGGGACAAAGAATGCACAAGCCTCCTGGCAGAAAGTATAAAAGGCATCCCCATCTTGTCCTCATTCCCGCTTCCTACCTCTGGATCAGCTCACCTACAACTGAAGCTGTGAAACAAAGGACGGAGAGCCATCCAGGTACTGGATGTACAACAGAGGGACTGTACAAGCCTGCTAACTCCACAATCCTGCTGAGAATCTGACATATATGGACTTCAGAGTCATCTGTATGTATCTGATTGCTTTGACCATTTAACATCTCTCATCTTATTTGTTTAGTTTTATAATAAATCTTTAGTTTTAGTTACTAAAGGATTGGCTGGCAACGTGGTATTTTGGATAAGATCCAAACTTACATTGATCTGGCAACGTGGCTGGAGATCAGGGGAACATTTCTGGTAAAGGGAATAGAGTTTTAATAACTTTCTGTCTTTACTTTGCTAATTGGGGGGCCAGATCCTGAAATACAATAAAGAGGGCTGTGCATTTCTTTTCTGGGGCTTCTTGATACCAGTGTGGGGGATCAGAAGCACTGTTTGTAACTGGTTGGGTAATCTAGCTGCAGTGTTAGCCACCAGTGCTGGGAAAATCTGCTGTCATTTTTGCAGCCTGCCCTGACGTTGGCATTTTCAGGTGGGCTACCCTAGACACAGACAGATCACACTGTGCCTGTGCATTCTGTGACAGACCCCAGGGCATCCTTTAAGAACTCAAAATAGTTAAAATGGGAATATAGAAATGCTAGGCCAACCTCTTTAATAAATCTATTACGATTTTGTTAGGAGAGGAAGATACACACAAAAATAGTCAGATCTGCAGCTGGAGTAAATCAGGTTGGAGTCAATAGAGCTAAGCAGCTGCTGAGGATCTGTTGGTATCCTTTCAAAGATTTCATAGTTCCATCACAGTGTCACAAACGGGCTTGATCCTGCAAGGCGCTGAATGCCTTACCGTCTTATTGAAATCAATGGGTATCAAAGACACTCAGCACCCTGCAGGATTGAGCCCAATACTCTGTGTTGCATGACTAAAGACTAATATCAGAGAGAGCTAAAATTGCCCTCATTCATCAGGGCAATATAAGCTACTAAATTAAAACTAATTTGTGGGTCAGTTTAATGCCCCATTGATGCCATACGCTTTGGTTATGAAGCAAGGAGTTATGGATAGGGATTATTATTCAGTGGTATAAGATTGCCCAATTGGCTTGGCTACCCATTTCTCCAATAACTATGTCTGCTTCTTTCCACTAGCTGCTAAGAATGGAACATCCTCTGTAAATTGATCCATAATTGATCCACCCAGCTCTACTTCATATCCCTCATCATGAAGCATTTCTTCCAGGATGCATTAACAAAAATTAGCCAAGTTATAGAGAATAGACTGAGGGGCAGCTGGGTACAATTGATGGGGATTCAACAACAACAAGAAATATATTATTCATGCAAAAATTCTGTGTAAAAGTGTGTACATATTTTGATTGCAACCTTCTCTCCCATCTCTCATATATTGCTTGCCTTCTTTAATTGTAAGCTTTTTGAAGGCAGGAACAGGATGTGTGCGTTTGGGAGAGAGTGATTAGTAGCGTGGGTGCTACTGGCATACAAAGAATACATCAATCACTGCAATGCAAAAATCAGTGGAGCACCAGTGACACTTGGCTTGGGCTACAGCCACGTAGGCACACTGTTCTTGATGGGCCTTTGAACTTATTTGGGAGTTTTACAGTTGGGAAGATCCTGGGAGACTACAACTTCCATGATACTTTGGGGAAAAAGGAGAGAGACTCTTCCCGTTCCAGGGAGCTCAGGAAAAAAAGCACATGTGGACTCCATTTTGGTTTTGGGGTGGAGCGCAGCGGAGGCTGGAAGCTGCTGCTTAGAGCCTGCTAGAGTTTTTGATTGAGCAGGGAGCTTCGGAGGTTGGTGGCATTGCCCAAGCCAGGGCAGAGACTGAGCCTGGAGCGGAGGTGGGCCTGCAGCGAACATGGTATGAGTGCCCCCTCTTATTTTGTTTGAGAAAGGACTTGCAAAGGAAGGGGCACAGCACAGAGACTTTGACTAGGCCTGAGAAGAGACAGAGAGCACGGCCAGGACTGCTGCCATTTGGTTGGGCCAACTCCAAATCTTCAGCTTGATACCTGGGCCACACTGGTACACTGAACCAACAGACTGCTGTCTCCTTCTTCAGATCCTCAAGTGCGCCCGCACAAGCGAGGGGTTAGGGCTCTGAACTCTAGGGGAGTGTACACTCCTGGAGGTGGAATAAAGAGTGGCAGTGTAAATGCCAGTTAGACAAGTTTCATTTATTACTGTATACTCTTTGTATTAATTGATTTATTCAACTCCCCCTGTGGATTTAAAATAGTAGTGATGTTTAATTTCAGTCTGTTATGCCATATTTTCTTAATTTGTTAAGTAAAGGTGTGTTAACTCTCATTTAAGTATATTGGATGTTTAGTTTGCATAATTGCAATTTTTGAGTTAGACCCATGCCACAGATTATTATAATTATTAGACTAGGTTTAGTCCTGGAAGCTCCCAATGCCCGCTATTGAGTGTGTACAGGGTCCAGCCAGGTAGAGGCACCACCAATTTTAAAGGCCTGCAGCTGAGGGCTGTATAGAGGATTCCCAACTATCCTACATCGTCACTGGGATACTCAGGATCTCCTTTGTTGTCAGCAAACTTAGGCACCCTTGCACACTGGTGAGTGTTGCCTGCTCTCAAGTAACCCAGAAAAAGAAGGGGGTTATAGCTGTTTACACCAGCTGAGGAGCTGAAATAATATTTTTATGTGCAAAATCTCAGATGTCCGTTGCATATTCTGTGGTCAGTTGTTTTACAGGAGTTCTACTGGATCAGTTGAGGTCTATGCAATGGTCCATATCCGAGGGCAAGATTTTGCACTTAGTGCGATTGTATCTGTCCCTACAATCACATGGTCTTAATTTTGAAAACTGTATGGACATTCCTGTGCACTGTTAATGCTAGTAATACATCCTTTTTTTGCTAGGTTTATTTTCACAATTGAAAGAGTGATATTTTTCCATGATTTTTATAGCCTCAAAATGGCCAGCTTCCTGATAAAAATTCATCTGATTAATTACTTGTGGTGGTAAATAATTTGTCATGTAACAACATGTAGGTATGACATTTTAACCACCACAAATATGCTAATAAATAAGTAGGCAGGTGGCAGTTTCTGTCTGTGTATTTGGAACTTCCATTGGTCACATTACTGACATGCAGTCAAATCTCCAAGACACAACACAACAACTTAAGTAAAATTCAGATTGACAGCATGACAAGAAAGTTGGCAGAACACAGGGTCCTGTTGCTAAGCAATACTTGGCAATACAATACATGCACATTATGGCACTCATGATGCCCTGAGGAGAGGAGATATTTCCAGTTTGATAAAAATCCATCCTTTCAGGGGAGAAAAACGAAATGGAGAGGAGCAGTGTCATGGGAGCACTTCCCCGCATCACATCCCCTGTGGCCCTGAGGATGCATAGCATTCAGCACCCCCTTAAATTCTTTCAGTCAATTACCCAGACTAGATTGGGTTGAAATATTTACCCCCTTCATGGAGTCTAATCTATTAAGTCTTTCTATGATGGCTAAGTGACTTCGCCACCCCTGTTCACAGCCACTCTGGGTCCATCTAAGAATGGTGGTCAGCTCTCTTGCCCCTATTCAGGAGGCTGCCCCCAGCCTTCTTCCTGGAACTGGGGATGTACTTTTTAAACAGTCTTTTTCTCTTAAGACAAGTGTCCCCAGATCTCCTGCCTGAAGTTGGGCTGAAATTCAGGCCAGCTGTAGGGCCTTAGCCAAATTCTCCTTCCCCAGTTACTCCTCAGGCTAAGAGGGTTCACCCGGCAGCCTCCCCCTGGTGGTGTCTGCCCTGCTAAGAAGACTGAACCAGCATGTGCTAGTCTCCTTCTCCCAGCTCATCCCCTACTGGTTGAGAAGGGAAATCCTGCCTGCCCATTCTGCAGGGCTCCTGGTCCCAGGCCCCTAAAAAACCAGTAACCGATGTACTTCCAAACATGACTTGTTCCCACGACTGCTTCCTCTCTACCAATACCTCTTACTTCCTAGGTCTTTACATGTATCAAAACTGCCAAAAATGTGAAAGGGCCATGCCATGTGATGGGGGTAGGCAGGCTGATCACTAGCACCACCACCCTTAAGGAGGCAGACTACGCTGTCATAAGCAGTGACAAACGGGGAGTGAATGGATGGGGCATATGGCTATATAAGGCCAAATTCTGCTACCAGATATACCAACATAAATCTAGTCACTCACTGACTTCCCTGCAGTTTCTCTGGACTCATTGGAATTACTTCAAGTCAAAGTTGCAGGAACTATTTGAATCCTGAATCCCAAGGAAGGGGAAAAAGTTCATAGGCAAGGTTTGTAGATCAAGATAGGTGAGCAAACATCTCAGACAGGTGATTAAGAGACAGCAGAAAGCCTACAAGGAGTGAAAGATGGGAGGGATCAGCAAGGAAAGCTATGTCTTGGAGGACATAACATGTAGAGACAAAGTGAGACCTGCCAAAAGCCAAGTAGGGTTTAACTTTGCAAAGGGAATTAAAATCAATAGTAAACGGTTCTATAGCCATATAGAGAGGAAGAAAACAAAGAAAAAGTGGGACCACTAAACACTGAGGGTGGGGTGGAGGTTAAGGATAATCTAGGCATGACCCAATATCTAAACAAATACTTTGCCTCAGTTTTTAATGAGGTTAATAAAGAGTTAGGGATAGTAGCAGGGGAGCTAATGAGGATATGGAGGTAGAGGAATGGGAATGGGATATGGGAATGAGGATATGGAGGTAGAAATTACCACATCCGAGGTAGAAGCCAAACGCGAACTGCTTAATGGGACTAAATCAGGGGCCCTGGATAATCTCCATCCAAGGATATTACAGGAACTGGCACGTGAAATTGCAAGATCATTTGCAAGGATTTTTAATTAATCTCTAATCTCAGTGGTTGTACAATATGACTGGAGAATTACTAATATTGTTCCTATTTTTAAGAAAGGGGAAAAAAGCGATCTGGGTAATTACAGGCCTGTTAGCTTGACCTCAGTAGTATGCAAGGTATTGGAAAAAAATTTGAAAGAGTAAGTAATTAAGGACATTGAGGTAAATGGTAATTGGGACAAAATACAACATAACTTTACAAAAGGTAGATTGTGCCAGACCAACCTGATCTCCTTTTTTGAGAAGATAACTGATTTTTTAGACAAAGAGAATGCAGTAGATCTAATTTATGGTTCCACATGGGGATTTATTAGTTAAATTGGAAAAGAAGGGGATTAATATGAAAATTGGAAGGTGGATAAGGAACTGGTTAAAGAGGAGACTACAGCAAGTCATACTGAATGGTGAACTGTCCGGCTGGAGGGATGTTACTACTGGAGTTCCTCAGGGATCGGTCTTGACTAATCTTATTGAACCTTTTTATTACTGACTCTGGCACAAAAAGTGGGAGTGTACTAATAAAGTCTGCAGATGATACAAAGTTGGGAGGCATTGCTAATACAGAGAAAGACCAGGGTATCATACAACAAGATCTGGATGACTTTGTAAACTGGAGTAATAGAAATAGGATGAAATTTAATAGTGGAAAGTGCAAAGTCATGCACTTAGGGACTAATAACAAGAACTTCTGCTATAAACTGGGGATGCATCAGTTGGAAGTGACAGAGAAGAAGGACCAGGGCGTACTGATTGATCACAGGATGACTGAGTTGTCAATCTGATGTGGCCGTGAAAAAAGCTAATGTGGTCCTAGCATGCATCAGGCGAGGTACTTCCAGTACAGATAGGGAGGTGTTAATACTGTTATACAAGGCATTGGTAAGACCTCATCTGGAATACTGTGCGCAGTTCTGATCCCCCATGTTTAAGAAAGATGAATTCAAACTGGAACAAGTGCAGAGAAGGGCTACTAGGATAATCCGAGGAATGGAAAACCTGCCTTAGGAGAGGAGACTCGAAGAGGTTGGCTTGTTTAGCCTAACCAAAAGAAGGTTGAGGGGAGATATACATCAGAGGGATAAATACCAGGGGGGGAGAGGAGTTATTTAAGTTCAGCATCAATACACAAGAACAAATGGATATAAACTGGTCATCAGGAAGTTTAGACTTGAACTTAGATAAAGGTTTCTAACCATCAGAGGAGTGAAGTTCTGGTACCACCTTCCAAGGGGAGCAGTGGGGGCCAGAAACCTAGCTGGCTTCAGGACTGAACTTGATCAAATTCATGGAGGGGATGGTGTGATGGGACAGTCTAATTTGGCAATTGACAGATCTTTGACTACTAGCGGTATATATGTGCAATGGCCTGTGAAGGGATGTTAGATGGTGTGAGTTCTGATTAACTACAGAGAATTCTTGCTGGTGAGTCTTGCCCATATGCCCAGGGTTTAGCTGATCGCCATATTTGGGGTCAGGAAGGAATTTTTTCCCCGGGCAGATTGGCATAGACCCTGGGGGCTTTTCGCCTTCCTCTACAGCATGGGGCATGGGTCACTTGCTGGTGGATTCTCTGGATCTTGAGGTCTTTAAATCATTATTTAAAGACTTCCCTAACTCAGTCTTAGGTTAGGGGTCTATTACAGGAGTGGGTGGGTGAAGTTCTGTGCCCTGCGTTGTGCAGGAGGTCAGACTAGATAAACGTAATGGTCCCTTCTGACATTATAGCCTATTAGTCTATGAGTCTATTGTGGTGTAACCAAGGCCAAAACCTTCTGAACATCAACAAGCCTGAGTATCTCTGTGGGGATTTGGGAGAAAAGAATACTCTTCTTCCTCCACCGGGTTTCTAACATGCTTCTCCACCATCTCCATGCGTCAGAATAGGAGGAAGGGCAAAACTGGCATTTATCTGAAGAATTTACCCTTTGAGCTAGAATTTAACTGGCTTTTGGTTTTGGTTTATTCCCCCTCCCATTCCTTTTTTTTTAGTTGTGAAAATATTACTATTCTAGAGGGATGTTTATTTATTTATTATTATTTGCATTACAGTAACATCCAGAGAACCCAAACTAGATAAGGAATCCATTGAGCTCAGGACTCTACAAAAACATAGTAAGAGGCACTCTCTGCCTCCAAAGATCTTATCATCTAAAGAACTACACCAAATGAAGGCTGGGGAGGGGAAACAGAGCACAGAGAGGTGAAAGTCACACAGCACATGAAAATTAAGAGGATTCTGATCTTCTGATTTCTTGCAATGGACTCTGAGGCAATTTCCCTGCAAATTCTCTGGAGAGAGCTCTGACAAAAGCCTGCATTTTAAAAAAGTCACAGTGTCTGATCCAGTGTTGAAACAAAGTCTCTGTTCTTAAGAACAACTCAACCCTTAGACTCATTTAGGGTGCCAAGATGTCTCAATTTTATAGGGACAATTTTAAAGCCAACTATTCAGGGCTTTGTCTTGTATAGGCACTTATTACCCTGCACCCTCCGTCCTGATTTTTCACACTTGCTGTCTGGTCACCTTAAAATCATTAAGTGATTATTCTACTGTACTATCTTGCCACCATCATAGCCACTGCTCAACCTGCTACTATCTCATGGCTGATAATAGGAGCAAAAAAAGCCAAAGCTTGAAGAGTGAGTCACTCTTTTAATTATGAAGCCATATTTTGCTGACTTTACCAATCAGGTGTGACACATTTCATACATGATTTCAGCGTGAGAATTAATTATTTTCCCATTGTTGAACACAGTATTGGCTTTCCCAGCTTTCAGAACGTTTGGGCATACAAGGAATTGAGTAAAATCCTGGCTCCAATTAAGTCAATGGCAAAACTAGCATTGACTTCAGCGAGGCCAGGGTTTCTCCCACAGTTGTTACACACTGGGATCATAGAATCTGAAGAGAGAAAAAGACCTATCAGATCCCCCCGAGTCCATCTCCCTGCAAGTACTGGATATAGTGGCAATTGGGAAGCCATTCTTTCCAACCAAATCTGAAAAATGGATATAGCAAAATTACTGTCTTTTCCTTAAGTATATTAGGAGTCAATTCCCATTTACTCAGGGGTTGGTCCTGCAAGTTGCTGAGCCCTCTGGCTCCAATCCAGCACCATACAGGTGCCTAACTTTAAGCACATAAATAATTCCCGTGAATTCAAAGACCAGTCATTTACTTAAGTATGTTGCTGGATCCATGCTCAGCATCTTGCAGGACTGAACCACGAGCCCACAAATGTATTAATTAATTCCCTAGCTATATGGTTCCCTGAGAGACCAGCTAGCTGTCTTTCAGATAAATATGTAAAAGTGTTTATGATTACCGAACCAGCTGTGGAAAGAGAAGCCCTCAATCTGTAATATTTTACTCTCCACCTCAGATCAGTTTGTTTTAAATATACCCAGTACATTATGTGTATGTATGACAAACCCACTTTCTGCAGCGTCTTTCTGTGGACTGTGTAATCCCAGGGAAATCAGGGCGTTCTTCCTATGCCTGGATTCATCTTTATTATACACTTATTTCCCTAGGTATGTGTTATTGGCTGTCAAAGCTGTGGGCTGAATTTACACTCTGTTGAGCTGCTTGGAGGTTGAGGCTGTTCTCCTGTGTGGATGAACGCATATATACACAAGTACAGCTCGGTTCCAGTCAATTAATTGCTCAGGAACAGCTTTTGGACAATAAAGGAATATGCCAATTTAATAAAAAGAAAATCCCCAATGAAAATTTTACTCTAGATTTTAATTGGGGAACATATCAGAAGATATAAGAAGCAGAACAGTGTTCTATGACATTGTGAGAGCACCAGCATTGTCCATATGGTAATTGTACAGCACACACTTTAGGTCCTGGCCTGTTCGTTTCTTGCTGAATGACTATGTCTGTAGTTTGTGACTGTATCCCACCAGCTGAGACATGTGCGTCTAGTCTGATACATCCTGCAAGTTGTCCAAGTACCAATCCTCCTCCTCTCTGCCTTTGGTAGTAAAAGGCCCTCCAGTGGGTCTCCACTAGTGTATGAAAGAGTGTGTGTCTGCGTTGGCCCTGGTTCAGTTTCCTGAGAAGCAGCTTTTCTGTTCTGTAAAAATGCTTGCCTTATGTTTGAGTTCACACATATCCCAATTACATTTTCCCCATCCGTCTGAATTTTTCCTGCACCTTGTGTTTTTTTCCCCTTTCAGCATCGTAGTACCATTCCAGGACTATTAGTAATGCTTTCTCATGTCTTAGTCTGGAGTGTGCTCAGATACCACAGTGATGGATGTGGTGCCCGATCCTGAAGAAGATTCTATCATCTAGAGGCCCCCAGTCTGGCACTGGGCCCCATTGTGGTAAGCACCAAATACACAAGTAATGAAAAGATGGTCTCTGCCCCAAAGACCTTACATTTTGGAGGCAGCATTTCACTCCTGGCTGTAAGCAAACCAGCCCTCTTATTATGACAGTTTGCATTTGGAGGTAACAATTAGCATGTAGATCAATAGATCTTTTATGATGATTAGCATGTAGATCAATAGCTAGATCCTCTGAGCTACAGCAGACTATATAGAAGAGACAGGGCCTTCATCTTTTTTCAGCAGCAATAGCAGGAACAGCTCCAGCTGAGGAGGTGCCACACCTTGCCAAGAAAGCAACGACAGTACCTGAGGTAGAAGGAACATGCATCTGCTGAATAAAAAATACTGCTTGATGCGCTCATCTCCGCATTCCTTCACACTGTACTGCAGTGGTGCCCAACCCTTTTGGGTGGAAACCCACCTGGATGTCAGAGATCTGCTTTGTCCCTCCCCCTCCTGAATAGTCTTTGGTTCTTCAGTGTGAATAGGAGTCTTCATCTCCCTAGTTTTTGCTCATTCTCTTTTCCTTTTCTGCTTGTCTATTTCCACCTTTATCTTTTTAAATATAGTTTTGTAAATGTTGATTTTCACAGTTGATTCTTTTTTCTCTTCCTCATTATTTTCCTTGCATCCCTTTCTCTGCCTCAGTGAAACCCTCTCAGTTCTTAGCATTTTCCCTTCTCTCTGTGCCTTTGATCCTTCCCCCCCGCTGCTCCTCTCCTCCAATATCAGCTGATGCCTCCTGCTGCTGCTGCACCCACTCCTCATGCTCTCTCTTTTTCTTGATCCTTCCCCATGTCCTCTCCTTTTCTCTTTTTCCATCTCTCACTCTCCTTCTAGTTCCCTCTCTTGGTTTCCCTTTTCTTTTTCTATTACTCTTTCCCCTGGGTGCATCGCTGGCAACATGTAAAAGTTTGCCAGGGACTATACTTCTAATAAGCAGGAGGTCTGAGGCCACCAGGCTAGAGCTGCTGGACAGATCTATGGGCATTCTGGTGAATGTTAGGCTATTATCTTCTTAGGAGATAGAAATAAAAAAGCAAAGAGAAAAAAATCATTAAAATTCATCAGAGAACACCTAAGACCTGATCTGAAAAAAAAAAAACCTCCCTTAGCAATAGTGTTGTTTCCTTTCTACTCCCATAACTTCCTCTTATCCTCTCTGCTCCACACAGCTTTCTCCTCCATCACTCTCTACCCCATAGTTTGCCTCATCTGATCCAACAGATTGACCAAAGGGCTGCACTAGACACGTGGCCACTCTAAGCATCCCCAGAAAGCTTAAAGGAGGTACAGGAGGCCATCAAGTCTGACATGTTGGTCTGGCAGATTCTGGTGACTGTAGCTGGCAGAGGATAGGCGAGGGACAGCCTGAAAGAGGCAGACCTCTGAATAGCTGTTTTGGGCCAAGGCCACATGGGTGCAGCTCCCAGCTGGTGCAGGGTGGGGAAAAACCAGACTGGAAGTGCCCCTAAAAATTCAGCCCCTTAAGCCTGCTCTACATTAGAAAATCAGGTCAGTTTAACTACATCTTTATGAGGTGTGAAAAATCCATTCCTCTGATTAGAGTAATTAAGTCAACCTAAGTCCCTGTGTCTGCTGCTTCTTGAGGAGGTTGATTACCTACACCGATGGAAGAATCCTTCCTATTAGCATAGGTAGTGTCTACACTGAAGCACTACTGAGGCATAGCTGCAGCAGCACAGTTGTGCCACTATAACCTTTAAGCCAGCATTTCAAATGCAGCTTCCGGGCAGCGATGGGGGGCCTCTTTCTGGGGTCGCAAGCAGGGGTTGGGCCCTGCCCACCTCTGGAGCCACAAATACCAGAGAAGCGGGCAGCTGGTGTGCGTGCCCCTCCTTCCCAGGGGTGGTGGTGTTCAGGCTTCTGGCTTCAGCCCTGGGGTGGTAGGCAGCAGGCTCTAGAGCAGGGCTCAGGCCCCAACCCTGTGATCACCACCACCCCCATCACCCCTGCCTTCTCTGGTCCCAGGCTCTAGCCATGTGGCAGCAGGCTCCAGCCACAGGATCTGACGTGGGGCTTCGGGCTCTAGCTCTGGGCTCACCATTTATCTAATTTCTCAAATCAATTTTAAATGGAGTCCTGTTTCTAGGACTTCAGTGAGGGAAAGCTATAAGCCTCTCTAGGTCCACAACTTCAAAAATCTTGTTTGCTATCCATTGAATAATAAGGATACAGACTCTCTAGTTAATTGATTTAGGTGGCTAATGAGTTTGGCCTGAGGCACGAAAGCTGTGAATCAGGACACTGCCTGAGTAGCATTGAGTCTTCCAGACATATTCCACCAGACTCTTTAGGATAAACTGAGTTCTTTAACCTCTAAAATAAAAGTGAAAATGGACAGTGGAGTAAGCATTTAAAAAGCACCATCTCTTACTATAAATGTAAACTCTATTAGCCCTTACTCCAATGCAAGTGTACTGTGTTTCTGTTCCTTTGTTCCATTTATCAGACAAAAACTCTATTGCTTGTTTATCCCCCTTCCACAGCAGACTAAAAAAAGCAGAATTTATGCAAAGTTCAGACCCTTAATAAGTGATAGCTTCCTCAGTCTCCTTAAGGGCCCAGGAACATAAGCTCTGTCTTTCTATGGAAAAGCAAAATCCTATGATGAAAATTGCAGTACAGTACTCTAAGAACTCACTTTCAAACTAGACATGCTCAGGGAGTCAAGGTATCAGAAGCCACTATCCTGGAACAGCTGGTGAATGTGAAAAATGCGACATTCCTTCCACTTCTTGGAATATTTATGTGAGAGAAGAAGGGGTCAGGGTTCATTCTCACTGGGGAGAAATGGCCTACATGCATCTCCGGAGTAGGTAGTGTAAGGAAATCTTAGTACAGTGATATAGCTGTGACAATGTGAATGAAGGAAACACATGTAGAAATGTTTTTAGAAATAGTAAAATCACAACTCAAGATTTGCAGACACTTGCCAAGCAAGACAACCTGGAAGGAGGAGTGCCAGAAGAGGAGGGCGAGCCATGAAAAGATGATCACAAGGACAAGGCAGATAAAGAAAGAAGCTAGTGGTGGTAAAATCAAGCCGACTAGCAGACGTTCTGCACAGAGGAAGAGAAGCAGGCAAAAGATGAGTGGTGTGGAAGAAAATGCAGGAAGCTAGTTCTTGTAGAAAAGAGGAAGAGAATATGGAGATAGCCAGGGACTGAAGCCTAGGGAAAAATGAGGATGATGTACAGGGGGACTGTGAGAGAGAACATAAAACAGATTCATACCAACACCAGGAACAGACATGTCAACGTGATCAGGGAATCCATATGTATAGAAGAATAGTCAGAAGGATTGACAGGATTGCCAGTAGACCAGATTCAGAGAACAGAAAAGTGTGCTGTCTGCCAGGAGTAAGGATTTGAGATGTGTACATGAGGCTAAAGAGGATCCTGATGGGAGCAAGGAAAAAAATTCATTGATTGTGCTGCATGTTAGGGTCAATGACACTGACATTGCTAGATTCCCATGGAACGGATCAAGGATCTATGCTAGTCTGGGTGTCATCATGCCTCTGTGGGCACAGCTGAGGACAGATCACTGAGAAATGGGGCAGACTCACCCCAGACTGGTGGTTATTCTATCATCAGATTATACCAAACCAGCAACAAAAGTGAACTTCTGTCTCACCACACTGGTTAATAAGAAGTCAAAAATGCAGTCTCCTTAGGCATCTCAGCCCTTGTCTCACCACCTAGACACTGGACGCTATGATGAGTGGTTACTGAAAACCAATTTCATCGCATATCGGGTCCTTCTAATCCCAGGAGATCAGGCACGCAGGCAGGTCAATAGATAACTCAGATTTTACACATGAATCACGTTGTTGTCACTCCTTTAGTAACTAAAATCTAAAGATCTATAAGTAAAAGAAAAGAAGAAAAGGGTTAAAATGGTCAGTAGATCAAATGCATACAAACCCACAACTCCTGTGAGGAGACTGTTCCAGAACCTCACTCCTCTGATTTTATAGGGACTGAAGATGAAAGCCAGATGAGAGCTGTAACAGATTGATCATGCAGCAACATGCCTCCTGAGAGGCTCAGAATATATAAGACAACACACCACTTCTCCACCCCTGTTCACTGGCTCCTGGTTTTAGATCAAATTCACTTCAGGTGCTGGGTCTTAACTTTAACCTTTGGTTCTCTACTTCCCCCTAAGGCAACTGTGATTGGGGATGTGGCGGTTGATGAAGCAATGGGGGGAAACTCTCTGAGACAAGGACAGAACACGTTCAACCGTGGAGTGCCCTAAAACCAGAGACCAAGAAAACCTATATCTTGCCACCTTCTTGGCAAAATGTAAGACTGATTTCTTGTGCAGTCTCCTTGTACTACTGGTGTTTGCAAAATGGCCTAGCACTATTTGCCACAGAGGTAATCAACAGGTTAATCTTACTTATGAAATTGGCATAAATCAGTGGAGTAATGAAGTTTATGGTCCTCTTGGATACATAGATGTGGTGCTTAGATACTGTTGTGAAGAGTGCATTATAAATACGCAGATTAATTAGATTAGCTAGACAGACAATCTTTGGCTGCAATGAGTCAAAAGCTTACCAGCCACTGTGACACACTGCACCCCATCTACACCCTTATACTGTGACTGTGTATCATTCATGTTCACACTTACAGTATAACTGAGTATCGTTTAACGCAAAGTGTGCCACGAAGGTATTTTTGGAATGCTCCTGGCATACTGAACATTATTATAGTAGTATGTTTCTTGCTGTGTCATATGTGTGGTTATGAGGCTCTGATATGTAATATTCCCAAATGTGTGTCTCACATGGCTTGAGGCAGATCCAGGTAAACACTAATGGCAGGAAGGTAGCTCACACCTCGCTAAGGCATGAATGAAACAACCCTGCTCTCCCAGAAACAATGGACTGGCCTAAGCATCTGATAAGGGGATGCTCATCGACTCTAGAGGTGGAGAAGACCAGGCAGGAGGGGGGGGCTTGAGGCCCCAGAGGGGGGCATGGTGACATTTGAAATAGGGGGGACATTTTGCTACCAGGTGCTCTCTCTTGCAATCCATCTACAAGACAACATCAAGACTGTCCACAAGAGGAGAGCCTGGTTGGAGGCTGACCAACCATCCTGTGGTGAGAGCCATCTAAAGACTGTAAGGCTACTGAAGTGGTAAGTTTAGTTTAGAATGCAATTTGCTGTTATTTCTTCCTGATCAAATCTGATTTATATTCCTCCATTTTATAATCACTTAAAATCTTTCTGTACTTAATAAACTTATTTGTTTCTTTTATCTAAAGCAGTGCATGGGATTTGGGTGTGTGTAGAGACTTCATTTAGAGTGAAAGAGCTGGTGCATATCAATTTCTTTGATAAATTGAGAGACATAAGCTTGCAGAGTCCATTGGGCAGCACTGAACACCACAAGATGGAAGTTCCTAGGGTTGCATCTGGGATAGGGGGTGTTTACTGGGGTCATTCTATTGCATAATCACATGAGTGGCTGGCCAAATGCACTTACTCGCTAAGGTAAGAGCTGCTCTTGCAGGAGGTCGTGCATGGACTGACCCAGAAGTGTAGGTGCACACAGCATAGCAAATGCAAGACAAATTCCAGGAGTGAGGGATTGGGGCGACAGTTATGCAACAGTTCAAATTGCAGAGGGGAACATCACAGACATGTCTTCACGTTAATAAAAAGTTTGCATTGTAAAGCTCAGGTTCTTCTGTGTGTTTCTGAATTGAACATACATCCAGTCAGGGAGGATAAATACACTTTCTCTCTGTGCCTTGATGTTTCATGGGAGGCATGTGTACCTCCAGCCTATTCAGCATGGAGTAAATCATGAAGGCAGTATCTCCACAAATTACCAGAGAAGGATAAGAAGTGGGACAGCAGAAGGGGAAAAAATCGTTTAATATATATCTAACAAAACCTATCATCACTAGCAGGTAGGATTAAAATACTGGTTTAGTGCAGATGCAGCGGAATTTGGAAGGAATAAAAAAATCCTGGGTAAGATTCCAAGGGAATTCATAGGGAGAATGCCACGGGAATAAGTGCCTGCCAAAAGACAAGCACAGAAAAAAAAATTGATTCAGCTGTAGGTGCCAAGAGAGTCTGAATAAAGAGGAAAGTCTCTGTTTTTCTTTGTGAAGCTACTGTCATAGGTCATAGGCAATGAACAAGATCTCCACAGAAGTTAGCCATTGGACACCACAGGGTTGAGAATATCCTTCAAGCTAGCAGAGTGCAGCCTATCTCAGTAGAGGTAAAGAAAAATATTGAACTCCCCTCCCAATAATACCTTGAAGCCCAGCAGAGGGGAAAGCTTGTCTGATGGAAATTTTAAAAATTCTACAATGAGATTACTGGAAAATATAATACACTGATTCCAGCGGATCAGATTCTGTGGAGCTGGCCAGAAGCTGGAGGTGGTCTTTATGGATTAAAATAGTTACTCTCCCTGATTTTAGAATTATATGGCACATTAAAGACCTTACCAGCCCTGCCTCAAGGCAGTTTCTCATGTCCCTTTGGAGAGAGAGGAGTTCCTTGTAGAAAAAAGCAATACACAAGTCTTTAGATTTGGACAAAAATCAATAAAAACAGCATGAACTTTATTTTATTAGGGACTCAACAACCATTAAAATAAAAATAAAGCCAACCAGAGGTGGCAGCAGTTAACAGATAGTAATCCCTCTATGAGAATAAATCAAATATAAGTATATCCAGGACTGATCGAAAGCCCACAATAAAAAGACTCCAATTGTCTTCACTGGAGTTTGGATCAGGCCCCAACTCTCTGGCAGGCAACATAAAATTTGCCTTCAGCATCTCAAAGGCATCAAACAAATGCTGACATATCCAGAACATCAACAAACAGGTGTTCGTTAAGTGAGCATGTTTCGCATGCCAGCAAGGAATTTTGGTACTTGTAAAAAAAAAATGGCACAAAATCCCCCAATCCAGCCATCAACAAATAGCAATAGCTAGCAAAACAAAATGGAATGTGGTTGGGTTGTAGGTAAGTGAAGAAAAGGAAGGTCAGATATAGTTTGTTAAATGGGCTTAAGGTACAAAACCCCTCTGAAATGGTCTATATCCCTAGTTATCATGATGCTGGACAAGGAAATGTCCATAACCCAGTGGTATGAAGGGCTGATGTGTGGTAGTGTAGTGGGAAAAGGAGCTGAAATCACCAGTAAATTTTGCATACCACAGTTTCTACTCCAAACTTCTTTCATGACTTTATGTGAACCATTCTCTGTGCCTCAGTTTCTCCAACAGTAAAATTAGAATAATAATTTTCTATGTTACAGGGGTTTGAGAGCTATAGAAGTACAGTGTGGGAAGGATGGACAAGTGATTAGGGGTCTAGCCTGAGCCTTGGGTTAAATTCCCTATTCTGTCACAGACTTCCCATGTGACCATGGGTAACTCACTTAGTTGCTCTGTGCCTCAGTTTACCATCTGCAAAATGGGGACAATATCACAGGAACGTTGTTGTGAGGATAAGTACATTAAAGATATTGTGGTACTAAGGGGCCATATAAGTATTTAAGATAGATCTAAGCTCTAATAAACAGAAGACGCAAATAACATACCTGGCTTACCAATAACTAAAACTCGAAGGAAGTGCTAATGCTATCAGTGGACGAGGTGTGATAGGCAGAAGTGATTGAAGTAGTGGGTAAATTAACACTGTCATACTGCAGTACAATATAGTGTGCTCTTCTCTTTCTAATAAAGTTTCTTGCAAGGTTTCAAAATAATAAGATCCAGAGCACAACTGATAGCAAAATGGTCTAAAACCAAAAACCAAATTGATTCCTAGTCTGAAATCTTAGGACCCCTCATGACTTCTGACATCAGCACCAGCCCAAATTCAAGCATCAAAGAAGCTATTAAGTACATATTTCATAGTAAATAATTTACAAGTGTAAGAGCAGTTACACACAGTACAGAGTATGTACAGCAAGAAATGAAAATAATGTCTTATAAACAATGCCCAAAAGCAAACCTACTGTAGAATATCAATCACTACCTTTAGTCTGTTTTTTTCTCAGCCTCTGCAGCAAACCAAAATGTGTGACTGCTTGTCTTAGGATATCTTCAACAATAGAGTGCTCTCTGTTCTTTTAGCCCTACTCCTACATTCTGTCTCACAGTCTTCCAGAACTCTTTTCCAATGTACTGAAGCTGCACTGAATAACTCTCTCGTCCTTGGAACTCACGGGAGCCTCTCTAATGAATAACATCCAAGATTCTAACTTTGTCATGAAAGCTGTGCAGGCAGATGATTAGCATGTGGCTTATCATCTGCATCCACAGAGTGGGTTGCTAAAGCTCAATGAGCCTGATCTGTTTTCATTCCATCTTCAGTCCAAAAGCTTCCATCAACCAAAATGCAAACAGCTATGCGTAATTCCTTCCATCTTTTCAGCTAGCCTCATGTTTTAGAGGTGTTACCTGCTTTTTACTTTTCCTTTTGCTTGATTCTGAGAGAGATGTCTTCCTGTAGCAAGTCTGTCCACCAAATACACTTACGGGTGGAATCCTTCAGATCATCAGAAGCTCTTTGCTTCAGTGTCCACACTTCACTTGCACATCACTGGTAAGCAGACCTATCATTTTTGATGTTGAAAAAAAAACAGTTCTTGCTTTCTCCTGGGCGTATGCATGTGTTATTTCTGCTCCATTTAATGAAAAGAGCACTTAGCTTCACCATGGGTTTTGGGGGGGAAAAGTTTTGTGTGTAAATACATTTAGATTTATTAAAAGTGCCTATTTAAGACTGTATATTAAATCTGACCTCAACAGCCAGGACATAACTGATGTAAAAAGTGACTGTGAGTAGAAACCCTGAGCAACTCCTAATAATAGCATTGCCCAGCTGCATATGTAACAGTCCTTTATTTATCTAGTATTTTTATCACTGTCTCACTGTATTTTTTTCCCTTCAGGATGTTACAATTCCTGAAATGAAAGCGGGAAGCCAATGCAATATAATTTTATAAGAAGTTGTTTCCAAACAACCATTTGTTTTAGTGGTATTGTGTTTGCTCCATCGGTAAAAACCTGGAATGATGCCAAGCCCAGTTAGTCCCTGAGCATGAAATTTAGCGTAACCAGATAGCGAGTGTGAAAAATTGGGATGAGAAAAAGCCCCCAATATCGGGACTGTCCCTATAAAATCGAGACCGTCCCCATAAAATTGGGACATCTGGTCACCCTAGCCATCCAAAGGGCCAATGTATCACTTACGTTTCTCTGTCTGTCTCTCTGTCACGCACACCTGCTAACATACATCCACATACATGTAAAATAGCCAAAGCTAGAGAAGGAGGCTGTATAAAGGAATAGTTATAGCACTTCAGTCTGGAAAGCATTTGAAGATGCAATTTATGGCACTGTACAAAAGATTGCACCATATTATGTTCTACATATCAGTTCATCATGACAATTACTCTATACAAAGAAACTCTCTTTCAACAACATATGTACATGAACAGATATATTTATTTTGATGAAAAACTAACTAGCAATCTGTGTCGATCTATTACTGGAAAATGAAATGTATATTTAATATTGTATCGGGACCATAATGCTCTTGGTAGCCATTTGAAAAAAGTATACACAGTGAAAAAGTGATGGTTTCAAAATACTGTGCAATAACACTATATAAAGATATACAAGGAAGATCATAGTCTATATATATTATGAGTCTATACTTTAATGATACCAGAGATATTAAGAGCAACCACCCATATATTTTGCAGTCAGGACACATAAATGTATCTTGTCAGCGTAATAAGACAGGTTCCCCCAAACTTGAAACATAAATGGCAGAGGGCCAGATTGTGAACCCCTTACTCACACTGGTAAGAAATTACTAATCTTTGAAGACCCACTGAAGTGAATAGGATTTCTAAGGTGAATAATTGTTCACCAGTGTGTGTAACAAATTCTGAGTTAGTGAAAATGTACTGATTAGCACAGTACACTCATGGTAAAAGGAAAGATTGAAGTCTTTTTGGATGGGAGCGGGTTTGAATACAATCACTTATTTAATTTGTACTGTGATGCTGGAACACTAAGAATATCCCAGTGCCAGAGGGCCAGGGGCTCACTGGTAGTAGGTAATGAGTTTAAGATGGCCTCATCAGGTTAGTGTGCTCCAATTCACTATTGTTATAATCTGTATCTGAAAGAAAACATGTAATATGTCATGGTAAAGTTCCTAACACACTGATCATTAATTTTCTTGTCTGATATATGCATTGGGTGTGTATTAAAAGTTATGGACATAAACTTAAATTACATTTCTTAAAATGTATTTGCCTATCAACCTGCACCCTAAATAAAGGACTGTGTATTGGTTTATCTAGACCAGCTTAGTCATCAGCCTAGACAATGAAGGCAAATTGGCATGGCAGATAAACAAAGCTATCAAGGTAATATATTGTGGGAGAGAAATAGCATGGCAACACCCCAGTGGAAAAGAGACTCTCTATCTGAGCTATAAAGACAGAGGGTCCACATCTTAAATAATAAGCAATTGAATCAATGGATTGACTACTATATTAATGTATTATGTAAAGCCTTTTATGTATGTATGCCTTTAACATGCTGGTGATTAATAGCATTGTAAAATGTCTGTATTAACACTATGGGAGGAATTATGAATACTCATTGATATTATGCTTTAACGTGTGTGGCTGAATAAAGAAAGGAATGATTCTCACCCAGAAAGGAGGATGGCAACTATTTACCTGTCTCCTGTGTAAATTAAGCATTGTAGAATCAAAACGTAGACATCAACAGGGGTAAGGGAAGAGCACCTGGTGGACATAGCAAGTTGAGCACATAGGAGGGCTTGCTGCCCCTGAAGAAAGGTCATTGAATTTCGGGAGCTGTAGGCAAGGACAGGAAGCCATTTTAGGCATCCATCACTAAGCAGACACAAGGGAACAGAGCTCTTGCAGGCTGAGAGAGATAGGTCCTTCAAATACTGTGGGGTTGAAATCTCTGGAGCTGAATATGCGTGAGAAACCTGCTTAGGCAAAGCTCTTTTACCTAAGAAGAGAAGGGAAACCAGCACTTTATGCTTTTATGGAAGGTCCTGATAGAGGGAAAGTCAGATGTGGCTGGGAACAAGAATGACTGGTGAAAGAAACCATCTTGACCAAAACGAGATTAAGTTTTAGATGAGTGTTTTCACTTTTATTTCTTTGTAACTTGTTTTAACTTTATTCCTTTTACTGCGCATCACTTAACCTATGTCCTATTGTTAATACATTTGTTTTATTTTTACTCTAAATCAACTCAATGATGTGTTTAAAAGGAAGAGTGTATTTGCCCCAGTTAGTTAAATTAATAAACTGTAATGTGGTTTTGTCTCTTTACAGGAGCAATGAACGATATTATTTCTCTGAGCAGTACAGGTGAGGGCTGGACATAGCAAGGCACATGGTTTTGGAGAAATTCAGGTGCGGGAGTGTGTTGGACGTCATCTTGCTGATTGTTACCAAGGCTGGAGGAAGCCAGAGTCTCACTGGTGTGTTTGTTGCTGATAGGCTGTTGAGGTCAGAACTGCATGCAGACACCCATACATGTGACCTGCATGCTGATAGACTGGTTGTGAGTGACCAAATGTTTTAAAGAGTGGAATTAACACTCTTTGATTCATGAGACGTAAAACTGCGGGTCTGACTGCATATCGTCTGGCATGTTCTGTGAGAGGAGAGTGTGCTAATCCCTTTGTCCAGGCCAAATTTCAATTTGGAATGATCCAAATAGGTTATTATATTCTTCCTGCTCTAATTGCCTCTGCAGCATTAACAGGAAATGGCTTTCTTCATTTCCTGTTTTAGACGGTTGGGTGTGCTGATGTGTGCTACTCAGAAGATGCCAGGTTCTACCTCAATGGGTGCTGAACTTCAGAGATGACTAAAGTTTTTATCCTGAGTGCCTCACTCAGGGTCAGATGATGATCCCTACGCCAGACCTATATACAGAGAGACCTTCTGTGTGTGGATGCAATCCCTCCTTCCTGGAAAGAGGGATCAGTGACAATGTTATCCTCCCTCCTCCACCCCTCACTCACCCACCCACCCACACACACACACACAGAGGGGCCTCACTTTGTGAAGGGATTTTTACAGGGGGGAGTGATGAGCAGTCGATAGGCTGAGGGAGGAGTGGTTGACTCCTGATTTAAACCAATGGGATGAGGCCCTCAAAAGAGTTACATCAATGTAAAACCATTGTAAGTGAGTGATGTTCTGCATGTGTTCTGCTAATTCAGGAAGTATGATACTTGCAGGGTATTTCATCCCTGCAGATTTAACTTGAGTGGCCGGTGTGACAGACTGACAATATCGTCTATTATCCTGAACAAACCTTTTGAAATTAAGATAAACTTTATTGAATTAAGTTACACCTTGGGGATATTTTATATTGTAATACAATTATGTATGTATTATTGTGGCATCGTATATATCTTCTCTTGTAGGAAGGGGGATGCTAATGTACTTCCAACATTATCAACCCTAAATTTTAGCCACCCCCTGAGGGAGATACGCATATACTAGTTCAAAATGGATTTTCCAGGGACCAACAGACAAAGAAAGGGGTTTTGGATAAATAGCCTGTTTATAAATTGGCTCATGATCTTCTTCCGGATCCAGCAAATAGACAAACCCTTGGTTGATAGAACTCCCCAGACCTTTGGGAACAGATGGAAGGACTGAGTGTTTTTTTCTGAGCTGGAGCTGTGATGAACTGGTAACCATAAGGAACCACTGCTGCTGCCAGAATCCAGGCTAGGCTTGGGGTTAATTGAGGTTTGCTTATTAGCATGCATGTAGGTTCTTTTATTGTTTTTTACATGTTTTCTCTGTAATGCTTTGTACCTTAAGAATAAAACAGATTATCACTTGAGTGATTTAGCCTGCATCCTCACTGCAAAGTGCCCGCTGGTACCAGCCTAAGTGAATGCAACAAATGGGCTCTAACTCAGGCCCCCAACTGGGACAGATAACTCGGGTTGAAAGCACCACCAAATTTAGGTGAGAGTGTTTTGTGTGTGGACAGGAAAAGGGTTGGGGCAACACCCAGGTAAAAACCTGAGTTAATTATGCAGTTCAGACATAAACCCAGAATATAAATTAATCAGAAAATCTGTGTCTTCTATCAGAATGGTCCCAGCGATTAGAATGGACAAGTATTTTTTTCTCTTTTTCAAAGGAAGAAGTTGGCCTTGTTGTCAGAGTACAGGATTAGAAACCAGGACTGTCTGAGTTTTAGTGCTGACATTGCCACCAACTCCTTTTGTGGTCTGAGCAACATCGCATGAATTTCTATGCCTCAATTCCCCCACTAGTTAACCCCCCAAAATATGTATTTACCTACCCTAAAGAGATGACAGACAATTGATTAGTAAAGTGTGTAAGTGTTTTGAAAACGGAAAAACACTGTAAATGCAGAGGATTACGACAAATTTTTCAAATGTATGTACCTAGGTCCATTAGTGGCCTAATGTTCATGAATGGATAAGAACACTCAGCTTTCATTATGTTCAGCCCCCTTAAAATCAGTCCATGTTAATGTAAATGCCTAAATAAGGATTTAGTTGCTTAACTGTAGTCACCTAAATTGAAAAATTTTGACCTATAGTTATTATTATTATTAATAATTAGTAATAATTAGTACTGTCAACTAGCGTATGCTGGGTGAATCTGATAAGTATTTATTTGCTCTTTTAATCCAGGCAAGAAGATTTAGATGTAGGGAAAAAATATTTCTGTTACTAACGAACAACTGAATAATTTGAATGCCAATATTAACATTAGTCTTATAAGGGAAAGCCTAGGATTTGCCACGCTTGCTCCTTTTCAAGCCTAAGAATGGAAATCTTGGGTTGATTACACTGATCACTGTCACATCACTATAGTATATTTTACCCTAGGCACAAACTAAGTTAATATTTTATGAGGTGTTTATCAGCATGCAGAAAAGTAATGACTGAGGCAAACTGATGGAACTGTCATTTGTGCTCCTTTGAGAATCTTAAAAGTAAATAAAGTTGCTTTAAAAAAAAAGCGAGAGTGGGGCTCTATGTTCCTGGAATTATTCCCAGGACACTCTATCCACAAAAGCACATGTTGTTATTAGTTAGCTGTTATAGAAGTGTAGCTTTGGACAGCAACTGGGTGCTCATTTCATAGAATAGAAAACATACCTTTCATCAGGTCATAAAGAAGGGAATTTAGTGAAAAGCTGTTAAAATTGTAGCCTGGGAGCACATACAAAGAGAGATTTATGCAATTAGCAAACTGAAGTAGATATTTTCATTGAAGGAAATTTCCATGTGTAATGTGTTTAATTGCTTAGGAACGGGTAGGTAATTTAGCAATGATATAGGGCCTTATGTGGTAGATGTCCTTAGTTCTAGGTGAAGAATTATGTCCAACTCTTATTCTAGATGAGGTCCTTTGGGAAGGAAGACGCTTGGTAAGCAGGTGCCTTGCCTTACACATTTGAATATTGTGAATAAGTCTTTTTAATCTATTATTTAAATACATTCTATTGTGAATTAGCATTGTTCCAACTTGCACTTTACTTAGATTGACAGATATATTTTGACTTCTCAGTGTTCACCTTAATTTCTCATCCATCACATGTGTTTCATTACCTTTGATTTACACAGCTTAATCTTTTGTTATTGCTGCTGTTATTTTGATTTAAATGTATCTTGTGGAAAGGAAAGATCTGTATGCTACTGCCGCCATTGTAGAGACTTTAGAATAACTGCTGGCACAGTAACACAGGCTCTGAATCAAATGTCCTTTTTAGCCAGCTAGCCTGGGAAACTGTAAATTAATCTTTTCTAAATCAAAAACAGCACCATCTTTGAATTTCCTGGATAATACGAGTGCCAAAAATGTGGACAAATAAACTAAAATAGAAGAAAGAGAGTATTGGGTTAAACATAGCTGCATGAAGCAGTCTGACTAACTGCATAAAGTAAGAAAGTGTGGCTGTAGCCATGTTGGTCCCAGGATATTAGGGAGACAAGATGTGTGAGGTAATATTGACAATCTTTTATTGGACAAACTTCTGTTGGTGAGAGACACCAGCTTTTCAGCTACACAGAGCTCTTCTTCAGGTCAAACTAGGTCAGATCTAGAGTGATCACTTTGTGAAAAGTGTTATCCAGGGGTGATAGATATTTTTGTCTTTTATCATTTTTCTGTGTGAGCTCATTTGAAACTGTAGCGATTGTCTGGTTTCACATAGTTGTTACTGGGGCATTTAGTGCACTGGATGATATACACCACATGGTGTGATAGACATTTATAGGACCCAGGAATCTTGACAGGTGTGTTGTGGGGAGTGTTGATCATCATAGCAGTGGAAATATGTCTGCAGATTTTGCATCTGTTGTTCTGGCAGGGTCTGGTGCCACTCTGAGTTGGTGCATTGTGGTAGGTAGGGAGCTTGCACAGGAAAAAGTTAAAAGACAAAAACGGCATAGAACCTCTGGCTGAACACTGTTCACAAAGTGATCACTCTAGATCTGACCGACAGTTCTCATCCTGAGAGAAAACCTGCACAACCCATTCAAAAGATGAACCTGGGAATTTAAATGAATAACTTTGCTAGGTACTAAAAATCATGGTCTTAATAAAGACACTGGATTCGCGATTTATTGAAATAATCTGAAACCCACTAACCACCCTTTTTGTCCTATGACTACAGGGGTGTTGACGGAACGCTTTCCTTGAGAGGTCCCTTAGAATATGTGTTAACTAACTACTTATGCTAAATTATCTGTTCAATCTTGTAGTTAGCTTTGACACTTAGTACCTTTCCCAGACCTGAAGAAGACTTCTGTGTAGCAAATAATTAGTTTTCAAATGATTCCACATAAGGCATACTGTATACAAAGATTATTACAATAGTGTGTAGGGTGTGGACACGGATACATTCTGTGGCACTGGTGAAATTAGCAGAGGAGTGACATATTTATCTCAGGGCAATAATTATATAACCACTATGCCTGTGTAGTTTGGTATGTAGAGGGCAAAAGCTGACTGAAGCAAATAATTTCTTTGATGATTTACCATTCAACAAGAAATTAGTTTTACTGTTAAACTGGCAGGTGATCATAGGTTTAAAACAATGCAGGTACAAACTGGAAGGTAGCAGCTGGCCACCTACTTGTATCTCTTAGCCTCATCATTACTTCACTGAGTACAGTCTGATTTCAGATCAGGAAATTTGGTTTTTAACACCTAAGATGACAAGAAAAGTGTTATTTGGTGCTAAATTTCCATTTGTTTACATTCCTCCCCCTCATGTAATGACACTGGCATCAGTTATCTTGACACTCTTTTTGGTCTTGGCCTGGATTCAGCATTTGAAATTGTGTTGCCTGAAGGATTGACTTGACAATTGTGATTCATTCGTGACCTAAATGCCACTACTTCATCCTTTCTCTCTAGTCGTGGTACGCTTTTGCAGGACCTCAGATGCCAGCTTTCACAATAAAATCATTTTCTGTCTGCTAAATTGCTGTAGTTATTTCTGAACATACGAATGCAAGGACCAGGGCTGATTCATTCATCACGCAATCTGACTCCTCAAATGCATCTTAAGTGTATCTCGAAATCTTGGACCAAATTTACAGGTGAGCCTATGTGATGACAGAGGGAGTATCAGTAGGTGAAATACTTTCTTTTCTTCTTCCATCAGCTTAGATTCCTTTTAGTTTCATCTCTGAATTTAGTCCCTGGGTATGATTCTCCTCTCACTTGTGGTTTGATCCAACTCCCTCTGAAGTCAATGGAAAGACTCCCTCTGACTTCAGTGGGAACTGAATCAGGCCCTTTGCCCTATAAATCAAAAGTGCAATCCACATGTATTGTAGTTGTGAGCTCTCAGCTGAAGGCTGTGTCAGCAGCTGCATTCCAAAGCTAGCATATTACAAGCTTTATAACTTTATGGCAAAGTTTTACTCCTGAGCAAAACTTGGCGACAAAGAGTGTAGCCTTGGTGAGCACTCTGTTTTCCTTCGTTTTTGTTTGTACAAAATATAAAATAAATCAGTGCGGCTATTTTTAAACTAAGGGATACAATAAAATAAATAGTACTTTCTGGCGTTTTTTTTTTTTTTTTTTTTTGCTCTCCTCAGATTATAAACCAAGAATGTTCCCTAGACTTAAACTTTTACAGTAGCTAACTCATGTTGTGAATTTGTGCCTTCAGACATTTGAAGGGGAACAGATTATTTCATTTGTAAAAATAATTGCTGCCTGTGTGCAACATGCAATTTGAAGAAAGATTTTATGAGGAGAGTTATTGCAGTTATGGGCAAATTTCTGCTTTGTTGTCTGCAGTGTGGATCTCTATTGCATATGTCTATTTTTCACTTTTTTTGCATTCAGACTTCCATTGGTATCCAAGAAAATTTTACCAATGAAACAAACTTGGAAAATGTAATAGATGTTTCCAGTGAGGATTCGACAGGACAGTATTGCCCTAAGTATAGGCATAGACCAAGTTGTTGAATACAGTAATCATAATTTGATAGTGTACCATTTTAATATTTTTGCACTTTTAGGAATCCTCTAAAAATGTACACGTTTTATACACATAAATTCATATACTTATATTAGAGAATGTTCTTGCATTTTACAATGACAGAGGTTGCTTAGCTTTCTTTCGAGGTGCTCTGTGAAAGATTTATTCATTTTTATTCTGAAAGTCATGTGTCCTGGCAATCTTTGTTCACTTGAGGCAAATGCCACTGGAGTCTATCGCTGCTGAATCTACATTGCCAAAAAGGAGATCATCAGAGTTCATACCTGCCTATATTGGGGAGAAAGAAAGACCCCCCTTTTAACTTATTTAAAATACACTGAACTGGAAGAGCTTTTTATAGGGGCTATTGTCAAAGAAATCTCTCCTTTTTTTAGCTTGGGTCAGAGTGCATTGACATAGCTGTATTTGGTGTCTGCATTCTGCAGTTTACATGAAACATTAAAAGGGGCTTTTCCCCCCTTTTAATTGATTTGAGTGGTTGTGGAAGACATCAGAGGCCACTGTTCAAAGTACCAGGCTGTGCAGTCAGGGAAAGTGCCGGTCATGATAAGGTCATCACCCAAGTTGTTTGCTTTGAGTGAAGACTCCTTGTTTGGTTCTCCATTGCCTTACACCTGAGCAGAATGAGCACAAAGGGTACTAAATGATAACAGTAAAGTTTTACACTCCTTTTGCACAGAGGCAAATAGTTTCATAAAGGCCAGGCAAAGGACAATCATGTCTTCTGCCTGGGTTTACACACAAGGGGCTTGTTTTGTTTTATGTATGAGAAACTCTACCTCAACCCAGTTAGAAAGTTTCTACCTCAATTGTTGTCTCACTCAGTATTTCCTCATTAAGGCTAGATTGTGCCTTTAAGATTATAGGGACAAGATGGGTAGGAGTCTTACTGGACCAACTTCTGTTGGTGAGAGACAAACTTTCGAGCTTACACAGAGCTCTTCTTCAGGTCTGAGAAAGGTACTCAGAGTGTCACAGCCAAATACAAGGTTGAACAGATTGTTTAGCATAAGTAGTTAACCTATATTTCAAGGGATTATTCAAGGTGAAGTGGCCCATTAACACCTCTCCAGGCATAGGGAGGTAAGGAAGCTGGATGAGGGGGGTTGTTAGTGATGTAATAACTAATAACACTGGACAACAAAGAGTTTGCTTCCTGAATACTTTTGGGTGTATCTTATGGATTTTGGGCTGCTGATTACGAAAATCACCATGAAATTTCCCTATCACATATCATTTTTTTGAAATCGCTTATATTTGTTATTTCTATTAATAATTTAAGTCTATTAAAATGTTGTCCACAATGTAAGCTGAAAAGTTTTCTATTTTGTGTCCAAACATGCCTGGGCATGCAGTGACATTGCACCTAGTGCAGGCCACAAAACATGGGAATGCTAAGGCTTAGGCAGGGAGGATGCTGGCAGGAGAGGTTTTAGAAAGGCTATAAAAGCATGTGTACACATTCTTCTATGCATTGCATTTATATCAGTTTGCATTCATGTTGATGCACATGCTCTATGTGCATAGCGTATTGTGTGTACTCACAATAATAAAGCAATTGTATTTTCAGGAGGATTCATGATAGCAAAATGTCTCACCAATGTCGCAACAGCCGCAAAACGTTCTCTTACATTTGTGGCGAATATACGCTTAAACCTCAAAGATGGAGCATGACTGCACGTATTAAGAAAGTGTATGAACTCTACTTTGGCTGTAAAATTGGTGATCAGGACAAAGCCTGGGCTCCTCACATTTGTTGCACAACATGCGCTGTTGATCTTAGAGCTTGGCTCAGAGGTACTCGGAAGTCAATGCCGTTCGCTGTTCCGATGATATGGCGAGAGCAGAAGGATCATGTGACATACTGTTACTTCTGTCTGACCCATGTGTCTGGGTTCTCTGCTAAAAACAAGAAATCCATTGAATACCCCAGTCTCCCTTCAGCCATGAGACCTGTGCCACATGACGACAGTCTTCCAGAACCGAAGCCACCAGAGACATGGAGCCTAGAGGAGGCAGATGAAGATGCCATGTTGCATGACCCAGGAATGGAAAACAACACTGATCCAGATTTTGAACCATTTACGTCGAGTGAGCCTCATCTGATAACTCAATCTGAGGTAAATGACCTAGTCAGGGACTTGGGTTTGTCAAAGGCAAAAGCAGAATTACTGGATTCAAGACTGCAAGGATGGGGTCTGCTGTCACCAGGCACAAAAATTTCTTTCACAGCTGCCAAGAAGATTTGACACAATTCTTTGGTCAGGTTGATAATCTGTATTTCTGCACTGACATTGATGGGCTGTTCACTGTTTTGGGTTGCCAGCAAGAACCACAACAATGGTGTTTTTTTTATTGATTCATCAGTGTTAAGCCTGAAAGCTGTGTTGTTACTCAGCAGCTATGTCCACCCTTCAATACCAATATGCAGTACACATGAAAGAAACCTACGTAAATATGGAAGTTATGTTGAAACACATACAGTACAGCAACTACAACTGGAACATCTGTGGTGATCTGAAAGTAGTCGCACTGCTACTAGGATACAGCTCTGATACACCAAGTACTGTTGTTTCATTTGCGAATGGGACAGCTGTGCTAAAGAGTCTCATTACATTAAAAAGGACTGGCCACTCCATAAGCAGTTGGTTCCAGGGCAGAAAAGTGTGGCACATAAACCACCTGTAGACCCGACAAGATATTTTTGCCTCCTCTTCACATAAAACTCGGACTGATGAAAAATTTTGAGAAAGTGATGAACAAGGAAGGTGAAGGATTTCGATATTTGAGACAGATGTTTCCCAGAATAACTGATGCCAAGATTAAGGAAGGCATTTTTGTTGGTCCACAAATCAAACAGGTCATCAATGACAGGCAGTTTGAAGAACTTCTAGTAGGGCCGGAGAAAATCGCATGGAAGCATTCAAGGATGTTGTTGAAAATTTTCTTGGCAACTAAAAAGCACCAAACTACATGCAGCTGGTTGACAACATGCTTCAAGCATACAAAACCATGAAGTGCAACATGTCACTAAAGATTCATTTTCTGCATCCGCATTTAGAATTCTTCCCGGCAAATCTTGGTGCAGTCAGTGACGAGCATGATGAAAGGTTTCACCAGGACATTGCAATCATGGAAAAACGGTATCAGGGCAACTGGAATCCATCAATGCTGCCGATTATTGTTGGACACTTAAACAAGAAGCCTCAGACACTGAGTACAAATGAAAATCATTAAAAAAATATTTTTAGCTCTGTTGAACTATTGCAAAGCGTCAGCACCGTTATGCGATTAAATGCATTATATTCAATAAAAGTCAATATCTTGTTTCTCCAAATTCCTACGTGATGCAAGTAGTCTGAAATTATATTTGTGTTCAACTCCAAGTGGTCTAAAATAATCAAAAAAAATTTCTGAGGAAGCAACACTTTTGAAAAAAATTTGTTGTCCAGTGTAATATATCCAGTGTCTCTATTCAGTTCGTGATTTTTAATGTCTAGCAAAGTTATGACTTTGAGCTCCAAGGCTCATCTTTTGAAAGTACTGTGCAGATTTCCTTTGAGGATGAGGACTATAGAATGATCACTTTGTGAAAAGTGTTACCCATGGGTGATGTGATGTTTTGTCTTTTATCATTTTCCTATGTGAGTTCATGAGAGAGAATAGTGATTGTCTGTTTTCACCCACATGGTTCTTACTGGGGCATTTAGTGCACTGGATGATGTACATCACTTGTTGTAATAGGCATGTGAAGGATTTTGAAAGGTGTGTTGTGGGGGACATTGATCATTATAGCAGTGGAGATATGTCTGCAAGTTTTGCATCAGTTGTTCTGGCAGGGTCTGGTGCCATTTTGATTTGGTGTGTCCTGGTCTGTGGAGAGCTTGTGTCTGATGATGAGCTTGGAGAGGTTGCAGGGGTTGTTTGAAGGCCAGAAGATGGGTTTCAGGAAATATTTCTTTCAGGATGTCATCTCCCATCAAGAATGATTTGTAGTTATTTGATGATACCCCCTATGGCTGGTGTGTCCTTGTTTAGTGATGTTGGTTTTGAGTGTGTTAAGGTATAAATCATGCACTTTCTCCTCAAAGCATATTCTGTGATACTCTGAGTGCCTAGCTGTAGATAACAGATTTCTTGGTGTGTTTGGCATGGTTATAGGAACTATGAAGGTAGGTGAGGTGATCTGTGGGTTTCTTGTATGTAGTTGTCTGTAGGGTTCCATTGCTGAGCTCAGTGTCCAGGAAGTTGATGCTGTCACAAGGAGTGTTTCAAAGAGTTTAATGGATGGATTGTCGTTGTTGAAGTTGTGGAAATCTATGAATTTAAGTCGACTGTGCAGAGGACGAAAATATATTGATGTAGCTCAGGAATATAATTGGGTATATGGTGCATTTGTTCAGAAATTCTTCTTCAAGGTGGCCCATGAAAGTTTGGCATATTGTGGAGCCATCCTAGTACCTATGGCTGCTCCCATGTTTTGGACAAAGTGTTTGTTGTTGAATGTAAAATCGTTATGGGTGATGATGCAATGGATGAGTTTGGTGATGTGTTTGGTGCGGATATTTGAGGGTTGCATCTTGTAAATATTGCATTGTAAATATTAGATTGTCTTGTAAATATTTGAGGCAGGCAGCAATGCCGCCATTGTGAGGGATGTTGGGTATATAGAGAGGTGACATCCCTGGTGGCAAGGATGGTGTTCTGAGGGAGATTGTTAATGTTGTGCAGTTTGTGGAGGAAGTCAGTTGTGTCCTGAGGGAAGCTGGCCCTTTGTGTGGTTAGTGGTTGGAGAATGATTTCTATGAGTCCTGATAGTCCTTCAGTCAGAGTGCTGGAGCCAGATATGATGGGTCTGCCTGGGTTCCCTTGTTTGTGTATCTTGGGAAGCATTTAGATTATACAGGGGTTCTTAAATTTTTTTTGATGGGACCTCTTTGAAAATATTTCAGGCTGTGATGATCCCCCCCACAAAAAATGATGTCTCCCTCACCATACCACCCTTATTCTTGTGCTGCTCCTGGGGCAGCTCTGCCTTCAGAGCTGGGCATCTGGCCAGCAGCCACTGCTCTTTGGCCACCCAGCTCTGAAGGACTCTGGCTGTCAGCCATGTGCAGAGCTAATAGCTGCAGGCCCAGCTTCTGTGGGGGCTGACAGCTTGTGATCCTCTCCCCATTATAACCTCACAACCCCTTGAGGTGTCCTGTCCTCCCCGTTTGAGAAGCCTTGGTGTAGAAGGTCTATTGTAATGAGAAATACACAGAGAAACTGCCATACAGGGAGGATTGGGAGTCATTCTCCACTAGAGAGGTACAGTGCCTCCCGGAATTTCTTGGATGTGCTGGAATGCAAATAATTTGCTGCAGCCCTTTAAAGGATGTTATAAATTCTTCTTTGTGCAATAAACCAGCTCCCTTGTCTGGCACGTGGTGAGAGAAAAAGAACTGTGGTTCTACCTACTACCCACCTTTCCTGGCCCTCTTTTCAGTGAGTCATTTCACAGGGGACGCAAGTCTGTAGCAATTCCTGTGCTCCCTTGAGTGCAGGGGTTGCTTCTCTGATCCGCCTTTATGCTGGTCATGCAAAAGAGGGTGCGTGGAAGCTCTTTACTCCTTCCTCCCCCTGCACTGCACAGCTGCATAAGGGCTAGATTGTGCCCCTGCTTCAACTTAGTTGTGCAAAAAGTTATTTTTAATTTATTTAAGTGTAGTTGATCATACATGTAAACACAAGTCACACTTGCTCAAGGTCATGAAAGGTCAGACTCTTCCTGGCAACTAAAACCAAAACAATAGTAAAAAGTCAACTAGCAGTAAATCTTTACTATAGCCACTATAAATGCCTATGGGAAAGTACACTAGCCACAGTGAACATTTTAAAACATTGCGACACATTGGCTATGGGCCAAGATTTGCTCTCAGTTTCATCTATGCAGCCATATACAAGTTAATGGCATTGGACGAGTATAAAAATGAGACTATGGCCCATCATCTTTGCAATACACCACCAGCATTTAGTAGAAAGATCAACACTCCCTCTGAATGTGTCTGCGAGAGTTTTGATAGCAACACATTCTTGTTACCTGACTAGCAATCATCTACTTTCAAAGATCTCATCATTTCCTCACCTTTTTCAAATAATTTTTTTAAGACTCCAGGTGAAATTCAATCCATTTCTTTTTCTTTATTTCAGCTGCTGATTGTGTCTTGCATTTGTTTCCGTTCTGACATTAAAAGAAGATGATGAATGCTGTCATTACTTTTACAGAGAAGAGTGGTGTGAGGAGTTCTCCATTAGCCATCTAGCCTTTGTATGACTATATCTTTCTGTGCCGTTTGATTAAAATTTGCCATTATGAATATGAATGCCACTATTCCTTTCTAAAAAGATTATTGTTATGCCTATTTTTCATCTGCATTGACCTTGTCCTTTGTGTGACTGTGACTTCTTCATTCATTAATAATTACACTGAGATATGGAAGTGGACAATGGAATTAGAACCCTGAAAAAGAAAAATGCATATGGCTTATTATTATTTTTTTAAATATAGCAGCTTAATTTGAAGAGGTTTTTTTAAAAAAAAAAAATTAATGACAGCATAATGAGGTGACTGCCTGACAAACTGCTGACTCCCTGCTGAAAATCTTAAAAAAAATCTGGTGGAAAAGCTCTTTTTTTTGTAGCAAAATGTCTGGGTTCCCCACTGTTCATGCTTGCTTCTGATCTGCAAATAGTAGGAAGCTATTTGCCACTTGTAAAAGTTCATTTGTTCTACTTCAGAGTCTTCATTTCAACACAGAAAGATACCCATCTGCCTGAATAGAAGCTCTTTCTTCTTGGAGGAATATACACAACTAAATCTTCTGTGCGTTGTTTTTTTTCTCCTACATCTATACAAGTTGCTTCAAACAATGCAAAGATATGGCAGAACGAAATGATGTAAACCAGATTAGATTCTTACTTGCTGAAAATTTACAGTAGGAAAAGTTATTTCTGCAGCTTTGCATTTCCACATTTGGTGTGACTTTATGAATGAAAGAGTTTCTCGGTTGGTCACATTATTGTTGAACAGTGCATATACACTCCCTGCTACTAATTCATAACCTAAGCTTCCTAGCTTGTCAGGGCATGAAGCACGCTTATGACAATTCAATAAGCCTGAAACAAGGCGAGATTTGCTTCAAACTATTTTTTACTTTAGAAAGCCCTGTTTGACTAGAGCGATATAAAGTTAAAACTGGGTAGATAATTTCCAATAGGAATTCAAAATCCATTTGTGATCCCAAACAAATAAAAAGGGAATTACAGTTAGTACACAGAGCAGTCATCCACATAAAAAATTAAAAAGTCAGTTCAACTTTGTTAGATGCTTATTTAGAATTAAATGGGTAGCTCTGAATCAGTGTGTGTGGAGGTGAATCAAATATGGACTTCTGAAAATAATGATGATCCTCTATCCCCTTTTGTTTTGCTATTTTAAAACTTTGTTTTGAATGTTGTTAAAATAACATAAGGAATGAAAGACAAAAACTAACAATAAAGTATTGCTTAGTCCTATTTGTTGTAATATTTTTTTTATTTTTCATATCATATAACACTGTGCTCTATGACATAACCTGATCTAATTTCCACCCTAACCTTTTCAAGTGAATAGAACATCAAGTACTATATTACATTACCTTATCAGCAGGATTTATAACCTGTCAGTACTATCCATTCTACATGTCAATGTGGCACAAATGCTATACATGTGAATGTATTGTATTTATAGTTATATCAGGGCACACAATTAATAAATTCAAGAATGCAAATACATTATACAACTGATTAGACCTTATGAAAATTTAAAAAAAAACCCTATGTTAAGAGGACGTTGCATGTCCGAAGTCAGGAATTGCCAAAGTTAAGGTTGCTTGTATACCTTAATTCTGCCCCCTTGTGCGTACAGTACATGATCACATACTATTTTAAAAATAATAGAGGATAATATCACAACTTTTTTTTCCTCTACTGTGTTAGCTAAGTGCGAAATCACATGGAACCTCTGTGTATGCTGGGTATGTGATTTTCAGAGATTCATAACTCAGTCAATTTTCATAAGAACTCAGAAACATTTTTCAATATGGGCTATTAACCCCACCCTCTCTTTCTGTATATCTGTTCAATTTTATTTTATTACATTGGATAAGTAAGGGCTTTTTTCAACCTCAAACCATTTTCCCCCTCAAATTTTCAAAAATAAAATCACTCTTAGGCAGAGAAAAAGCCTGGAAAATATAACCCCCAAGGCATAAATTCTGGAATGTTATGAATGACTGAAAATGAGGGAATAATATGTAACTGTTTATGAAACCGTAGCTCCCACTATAGTATTAAAGATCAGTTCATAATGTAGCAGATATCCCTTTGTATTATTATTATTATGCTGTACACTTGTTAATAAAAAAGGTGCCAACAGAGAATGTGAAATCTATGTCCACCATCTGCTTAGAATACATTTCTATAGTTCAAAGTTCTTAGGGCTTTATATAGACATAGGATACATCTTCACAGCGATAAAAGACTCATGGCATGGCCATGGGTGGCCCGGGTCAGCTGACCTGGGCTCATGAGGCTTGGGCAGCAGAGTTAAAACGGGGAGTGTAGACATTCAGGTACATGAGGGGATGGGTCTCAGAGCCCAGGCTTCAGCCTGTCTACAACGCAATTTTTAGCCCTGCAGCCCAACCCAGTGTTCCTGAGTCATTTGACCCGAGTTCTGAGACTTGTTGCTTCAGATTTTTTATTGACGTGTACACATGCCCATAGAGGTTTTAGGGTGTTTTAAAACACTTTTTTGCCTCAGTAATGGTTACATTAGTAAGACATCAATATCAGGTACACAAAATGCATCCCCTCCATTAAAAAAGCAAAAAAAGAAAAGATATTTCAGCCACCAAACACGGAGCCCACTTAATCTCTCAATTACAATATTGCATATGAGGAATAATGCCGTTAAAGCCAGTGGAGTTTGACTGATTTTACCCTGGTGCAACTGACAATAGAACTCTTCCCTCTTGCTATAAATGGAATGATCAATCGACAGATAACTACTATTAAATAATACATTATGATTAAATAGACCTCATCTGAAATTCTGATTTTGAACATGTGATCAGAGAAGTCTGTGCCTGATTACCTTCTCCCTTACACAAAAGTAACTCATTTGAAGTCAGTGGTATAACACAAGTGTGAAATCAGTATAGTAAAACAAATAATATTAATCATAGTTAGCTCTACAGATCTCAAAGAGATTTACAAAGGTAAATATCAGTATTCCTGTTTTATAGATGAGGAAAATTAAGCTTAAAGGGGTTAAGTGATTTAAATGAGAGAAAAACCAAGCCCTCAGTCTTATGAACTGTCATATTGTGGTCCCAGTTCTTTACTGCCTACCAGTCATTCACATTTGTGAATGGAATGTCAATGTAATATGTGACAAATTCAGAATCGTAGCATTTTGCACTACTTTGCACAGATACAAATGACTATGCAAGGCATTGGAGTATCAGGTCCTCAAAGGCCATAAGGAAAGATATATTTGGCAGCCCAGTTTCTCCCTCATATTCTAGCCAGTTTATGCATTACCAGAGACTGAATCTCCAGTAGCATAAAGTCTCTTATGCCTTTCCTGACAGAAGGTGTGTCCTGGAGCTCCCCAGCTACGCAAGTGAAACCCTTAGGTCCATTGGCTGCCAGCACAAGTTAGAGCAGTCTGCTTTTAGTTCTTTAGAAAGTACTGAACTGTTTAGAAATGTACTGATATAGCTGGCAAGAACTGATAACTCTGTGATTTTATGGTAAACAAGAACTCTTACAGAACAAAGGTAGTCTTTTCCGATCAACTCTTCCCATCTCCTGTTACATTCTGACTATTGGGAGCTTTTTTTCTTTTAATTGATTAAAACATCATACAAGTTTGTTAAATAATGAGAACAAGATTATGAGAACACCAAAGAAATTCTATGTACATTCGTGTGTGTGTGTATTATTCATCATAGACTGCTACTCCAATGTGGTAGGTGCTGTACACACACAGAACAAAAAGAAGGTCCCAGCCCTCAGATACTTATAATCTGAGTATGTTAAACTACCTCAAAAGTCACCAAAATTAGACACCTAGGCCCATGGTATTTAAGTGCCTAAATCTGCAGATAAGTACTTAATCAGCTTTTTGAAAGCACCTTGATACTTACCTCCCACTAAGCACTTATTTGCACCTTTAGGCACCTAAATACATCTAAAAATCTGGCCCCTAGGAAGTTACATAAAATGCAATAAACATACCCACCAACAATAATAGTCACTATAAAATTAATCTCCATTTTCATCAGCTGTGACAGCTACAAATTAAGAGGGCTGATCTTTTTAAGAGGTTTCTCAGAATCAGAGCGGTGCACAGGTGGCTTTCATGTGAGCATAATTACATTAGTATAGCTACACTAGTGCAAAAAGTCCCCCATGTAGACAAGGCCATGATAATGCTACCTTTGCTCTGAAACAATTAAAGTTTACAATAACAAACTATAATATTCCCCATCTAGTGTTGCCAGCTGTATCAATACAATTATAATGGTTTGAACAGTATGGTACGTTCCAAAGCCCTATTTACATACACCAGCCTATTACTAAATTCTGACAGAGCTTGGCCAGATTCCCTTATGCACGCTAGATAGCACCTTGCGCCATGCCTTCACTTGGAGTAAGGCATTAATACTCTGGCCCATCATCTTTTAATGTTAGATATTTTTATGAACAACAGTGAGAGATGATGGATTCTCTTCACTCATTAAAAGCCAATTAAATAGCCAAAACTTCCAGTACTTTTACTGCTTTAAAAAAAAGTTTTCTTCCTTTTATGTACTAGACCCTAAACCCTCTGCACTTTAAACTAATTTCAATGGACCAAATAAGCCATTGTAGTAAAAGCAGCAGCAAGAGCCGGGAAATAACCTTTCTCTTAGGAGAATCCAGAAGTTAATTCACACAGGTGATTTCCAATGTCTGTTTTGAAAATTAAATATAGTAAGTTGTTTGTTAATATGAGCAGCAAGCATTTAGCAATTACAGCCTGTCATCTTACTGTAAAACATTGTAGTGTACATACACCATAATAGCTCTCATTATGTTATCTGAATACCCTCAGTAATACAAAGAAAGCTGGCTGTGTTCTTCTTTGTGCAAACATTACTATACCAAAATGCTAATTTTCAGGGCATAAACCTA
Source organism: Mesoclemmys tuberculata (assembly GCA_007922155.1). Classification (NCBI taxonomy): domain Eukaryota; kingdom Metazoa; phylum Chordata; order Testudines; family Chelidae; genus Mesoclemmys; species Mesoclemmys tuberculata. Next base: position 9,943,436 of record ML675618.1, read on the forward strand.
GCACTAATTGATGAAGTCTGAGAAGAAGCAGTATTTTCCCTAATTGTCCATCACAGGGATTCTAGCACTTTCCTTTGAAGCTTCAGGTACTGAGCACCATCGGAGACAGGTTATTGGACTAGAAGGTGCAATGGTCTGATTTGCCTTAGCAATTACTGTTTCTATCTTCCTCATCGATACTTTTAAGTTTCAGTAGTCCTCTCAGCTGTATGTAATTGTAGAAGTCTTTGGTGATATCAAATCCATCTGTAAGCTTATTCCTTTTGTTTCATACCAAATGTTGTTTTTGCTATACTGTAAATGCTTTAATGTGTGATACACAGAGGCTGCAGATTACATAGTATCAGATAATATTAAAAAACACATGCCCTTCCAACATATTTTTGTTCTCTTGTTGCTAGTTTCAATTTTAACAAATCTTTAATGTTAATAGCTTCTGGCCATTCTGGCCCTTTACTTTAGTATCTGAGGTACAGATTTGTAAAGGGATTTATGCACCTAAATAGGCAGATAGGAGCCTAAGTCCGCCATGTAGGCCTCACTGACGTTTTCAAAGCCTCAGTTTATTTGTCACCTAATCTTATAGGTTCATAAGTAGCCGTGTTGCCTAAGAGACAGATTTTTAAAGGGATTTAGGAATTGCTCAGCTGGGTGGAGCAATGCCTAGCCCCAAAGAGGTCTGCCACTGTGGGAAATTTTCAGTCTCAAGCAGCTCTGTGCTACCTAGGGCCCCATAGCATTGATGGTGATAGTTAAATACCTTAGAGAGGGATTTTCAGAAGCCAGTCTACTGAGCAGGGAGCACTTAAAGTAGCCAGGAGAGAAGGGGCAGGTAGGGAAGAGGGGTTTAGGTGCCTAAGCAGCTGAGCTGGCGTGTCTGGCTTAAAGGCAGATATATACACCTCCCTCAGATCCTGGGTCTTCTACCAGGACCTCCTCTGGACCTGGAGACTGGTCTTGGCCTCCTTGCCCCTTGTGGTCACTGAGGGGAAGGATCTCCTTGCAGAGCCCCTGCTACACAACCTCCAGCTGCGTGTGCAGGCAGCGGAGACCCCCTCAGTGAGGTTGGTCCTGGCAGGAGTCACCAAGATCGGAGATCTCCTGGACTACACCCAGGGGGACTGGGTGGACGCTCAAGTGCTGGCTTGGCGCATGGGGATCTCCACCCTTCGAACCCCGCCGGCGCATGCTCTAGGAGGTGAGGGCAGCCTTTCCTCCCACTGCTCAGGCTTACCTCGAACAGGTTGTGTGAGAAGGTGCTCCCTGCCCCTCCACTCCGGTGCTTGCCACTGGGCCCCACGAGCCGCCCCTCTCTCCCCCCCCCGGCCTTCCCGACGTACCAAGCCAGCTGCACAACCTGCAGCCGGTCCTCTTTCGAACCACGCCAAGGTCCCATCTGTACACGCTCATGCTGCACGCCCTTCACTTCCTCGCCCTTATATCCCACTCTGACACCAGTGGGCCAGTCTGTACTCCACCTTGACCCCACAGCCCACCGGAGACATCAGTTGGTGGCTCCTTCATGGAGCTGTGAGCGAGGGTGTGTATCTGGCACAATTCACCCCTCATCCCGACACCTGCCCCTATTGCGGTGTGAGGGAAACCTTGGCCTACATCTACCTGTAGTGCACCAGGTCGCAGCCCCTGTTCCAGCTCCTCCAGAGCCTCCTCCTGAGGTTCTGGCTGCACTTCTCCCCACACCTGTTCATCTATGCACACCCCTCATCCTGCGGGACCTCCTCATCAACCTCCTCCTGGCCCTGGCCAAAGTGGCCATCTACAAGACCAGGGAGCGGAGGTTGGCAGGGGGGCACTCTGCGATTGTGGGGCCTATTTCTGTTCCCTTGTGCACTCACACATCCGGGCAGCGCGCAGACTTGGCCTGGGTGCCTAACTTCAGGAGACGGTGCTGGCTGAGGATCCTGACTGCAGGGAGGCACCTATCTTTGGCAACAGTTCAGCTGCTGCGGTACCTAACCTCCTCAGCATTTTACTCCTGGCCAGTTTAGACAGCTCCCTGCTTAGCTGGTTGGTTTCCGAAAATCTCTTTTTCATGTTCTGAACTCTCCCCAGGAACTCTATGGGGAGCCTGGACAACATGGAGCCAGTGGCATACGGAAGGTCTCTGGCGCATGGGGACCAGGTCTACATGCCTCACGCCTCCCCCCCTTGCAAGGCAGGGGCGGTCCGGCACCCCCCATCTCCTCACACTTACCTTCCAGGTGGTGCCCTACAGCGGTGGCTCTGCTGCCCAGTGCTGCCTTGGATGAGGTGGCCTCACCCCCCGTCCTGGGGAGGGGGAATGGGCTGGCCCTTCCAACGTGCGGGGGGACAAGGCGCTGAGGGGCACCCCTCAGAGCCTCCTGCACTCCCCGCCTCCTGTGCATCGTGAAATGCCTGCCTGGCGTCTCCTGCAGGCCAGAGCCCGGGAGCCTGGCCCCCTCCCCAACCGCCCCTTGGTACGTCCCTGCATGGAGCTGCCTAACTCAGGGGTGAAAATCCCACTCCTCTGAACAACTCCAAAATCTTTTAAAAATCTGGCCAAGTGTGACTCATAATCCTCAATGTAGCTTCACATCACCATTGTGGGGCAGGGTTTCACTTGCATGTGTAGCACACATTGCTGTGAGTGTGAAGGCAGCTTGCTTTTCACTATAGCATAGACACTATCACAAGTGGTGTGCAGTGTAGACATACTTTAAGTGTCTTGCCCATGGTCACACAGAGAGCCTGTGGGAAACCAGAGACCTGAACCTCGCTCATGCACCGCCCTAACAATTTACCATGCTTCCTCACTGATCTCTGCTTGTATGGCACTTAGACTTTCAAGACACTGAATTCATCATAAATGCTGTCTTTAAAACACCATGCTCACTCAGGAGAAGATCTTAAAGCATATAACAGGACAGTCAAGTAGCCCTATTGTAATTGTATTTGGAAATGCAATGTTACAGATTGCTTATGATGGAAAAAGTTAATTTGATTTTCGTTTTCCTCCAATTTCTAAAAATAGATTACAATTAAATGTTGTGTACTTTGGAATGGGTGTATTTTGAACGGATGTAAAGCGGCCTCAGTGTAAATGAGAATCAGGTCCTCAGTTATTAATGTAAGCTGTCCCTGTGGAAAGCACTGATATTTACTCATATCCAAATGAGGGAATAGAGTATTGTTCTAAATTTTTAATCATACAGGGCTCTATTCCTTATTTCTGAGAGTCTTGAACCATTTATTGCATTGTAATAGCATGTTGCATAGAATAAGATGGATGGATGCTGATTGAGAACAAGATTTTTTTTAAACCAAAAGTTTGTGTAACGCATCAAGACTGGATTTGGTGTGACAAGTTACGCTATGGATATAGTTTATGAGTTTATTTTAATTTAAAACATGCAACCAGGGAAAATTTAACAATTTGGTTTGGTGTATCAGATGAAAATTAATAGGATCAACAGAAATTGCCTGGAACCCGGTTATTTATAATATAAATAAGTAAAGTTAAAATACTTACAACTTATTGAATACAATAGTTAAAGATGAGAATGGCAAAAATACAGATTAGGTGTTCTTATTTCCACTTTCCACAAATATTAGGTATTCCTAATTTCCAGTTTCTAATAGGATACCTGAGTCAATTATTGTAATAAGTATGCAGAATATATTTATATCTTTCTCTCCCTCCCCATTTTATTTTCCTTTAGACATCCCTAGTTTTATTAGGATGCTCTGATCACATGATTTTATTGCCTGATCACTTTGAGATGACCATCATTGGGTCTGGGCTTAGTCTGATTTCTTTTGTTAAAAAGTTTCATAGTGGTGAGAACTTTCTGCCATTAGTGCCTGATAGTCTGAGGCTGGGTCTACACTGACAGCAGCAAATTCGCCACCGTCAGATCGATTGCTCTGGATCGACTGAGTGGTCAGTGTAGACCTGCTCAGTCGAGCCAGCAATCGACACAGGAAACCCACCCTGATGAGTGGTGCAATGCAGTGTGGATGGCGCATGGAGCAGACGCAAGGAAGATATCACTTCTTCACAAGGAGATACATCACTTGCGTATCTCCTGTCGACTGCCGCCGAATCCAGAAGGTAAGTGTAGACTGGGCCTAAGCCTATTTCTACTCTACAAAGTTAAGTTGACTTCATTATGTCAATCATCATCTACTGGTGTAATTAAACTGCTTTTGCACATCCACACAATGCTTCTTGTGATGAAGAAGTGGGGCTCATGTATCGACAGAGAGAGCAGTGCACTGTGAGTAGCAATTCCACTGTGAAGCTTGCCACCATCTGCCACTGAGAATTCTGGGAAGGGATCAAAGTGCCTCATGGGGCAGGCTCGCTGTCCCATGATGAGTTTTCTGCATCCCATCATTCTATGGACTTCTGACTATGTTTCACGCCACTTCTCAACACTCTGTCGGTCTAACTTCATCGCAAAAAGCTCTGTGCCTGTCATCCAGGTGGTTTTATTATGTCAATGTAGCAGGAGAGTTACATCAGTGGGATAGCAGTGAGGTATGTGTACCTCCCCTGTTTTGTCAACAGTTTTGTTGACAAAACTGTGTAGTGTACACATGACCTGAGTTTAGATTTCTCTATCTGCATTTTCCCTTCTGTGTGTTGCTGGTGATGTAGTCTCAGTTGTTAAGGGCTTTGTAAAGACTGTCTGGAAGGTGTTTTTTTTTCCCCCTGAACAAAAATTTCAACTAAAAAATAATTTTCATTGAAATTTTCCTTGGAAAATATTGACCTTTTGGTGAACAATCAAACTCCAAAGTATTTTAGCTGAAAATTCAAAACGTTTGACCCAAACCCCAAATGGTTCAATTCAGAAATGCCACTGCCGTGCCTCTTGGGAGCTGTAGTCCAAATGTCTCATTTGCTCATTATCCTCTATAGCCTGGGCTCCCTCTGCCATGATGCATCATGGTCTGTTGTCTTAATGAAGGGAAGTGGTGCATCATGAGTCTCTTGGAAGTGGAGAATCATGGGAGATGAAGTCCAGCTTGGGAGCACAGCCTGCAACGAGGAACAGGTATATGAGGCAAACTGAATTACAACTCCCAGAGGCACTGAGGCAGTATTTTTTAAAGGAAATATTTCAGTTTTCATAAAAGCTTTTTGTTTGGCTGTCTTTAGTTTTTGATGAAAAATCAAAATTTTCCATGGAAAGCAGAACATTTTTTAGAAAAATTTTGCTGTCAGAAACAATTGTCCAATGAAAAATTGGTTTCAATTAAAAGTTTTGAATAACCCTAGCTTTGTAGATTAGGACCCAGACTTTAAATTCTGTTTGGGGGTTACTGGGAACCAGTGATGCTCTTGTTGGAGAAGAATAGCCTGATGAAGGTGGAAGAGTGCATTCCTTGCTACTAATCTAATAAAGTTCCCTGACCATTCAAAGATGGAAGTCATTCCTTGCCCTCATGCCCAGGAATATTAATGAGTCCAGCTTGATTCGTGAGCCTTTGCAACACCTTGACAATCTGGAGCTCGGACACTTCTCAGAAATTCTAGGGTTTCTGCTCTGCTGCTAAGTCCAAATTTCATCAAAGGAGACTGTACAGGAGTCACTTCTGGTTCAATTGTTGTTATCTCTCTTTCAGCAAGGCCCACTCTGATTTTGTTTGTGGGAAGAGAAAGTGCAATTTCATTGAAGTCTAAACTTTTTGAAGGAATGTGTTGATTTTGCTCAAATTTTCAGTGGGCTAATGTTTTGACAATGTCAAAAAGTTTTATTTTGATAATGTTAAAATGTTTCAATTTAGTAAGGTAAAACGTTTCATTTCAACTTTAGAGTCACAAAGTGGATGTGGTAATATCTTTTATTTGGAAGAACTACTGTTGATGAAAGAACAAGTTGGTCCAATAAAAGATATTACCTCACCCACTTTGTATCTCTAATCTCCTGGGACCAACATGGCTACCACAATATCAGTTCAACTTTATTGTTTTAGTTCATTACATTTAAACTTTATATTATATATTAATGTTAAGATGTTTATATATTACATGTAAATATTTCTTATATTATATTTTGACGTTATAAAAACAAAAGTATTTGATACTATTGAAATGAAATTACTTGACATGATCAAAACAAAACGTTCTGATGTTTCGGTATGCAAGTATTTCAGTGCGGCCATTCCACAATGAATTTAGAAATTTAGACTTTTCGTTTTGACAATGAACAAAAACAAATTCAAAATGTCAAATTTCCTGCAGGATGGAAATTCCATTTTCCAATCAGGTCTACAGCTAGCACGGTACCATTTCTTGAGCTTAAAGTGTGCTTTCTTCTGCTTGCACAGCAGCTGGACCATGGAGGACAACCCACTGATGCAGTACTCTGAATCACATGCATGATCAGTTCAGCATTGAGAACAAAAATATTGATTTCCATCGAATTCACATTCTGAAGGCTTTCTTCACAGTCACAAGGAGCAGAGACTTAATTTCTTTTAAATGAAAGCTGTGATTTGGTAGCACAGACTCTAGGGAGACAGACTGTAGGCAAAAGCAGCAGCTCATTGGGCCACATCAGTTTGATCCCCATTGTAAATGAAGAATTAGTAAAATAAGGATGTAACAGAAGTCTTGGTAGTCAGCCAAGAAAGAAAGATTTTCCTTTATACTCTTGGATACCGAGCCTAATTTCCTCAGGCACTACTCCTTTCGGCCTCGCTTCTTGAAGTCTACTCCTCTCTTGCTTGATAGTTCATACACTCATAACATTAAATCATGGCCTTTAGCAAAGTAAGGAATAACAATGTTCTTTCTTAACTATTACCTTCAGAGCTGCAATTTCCATACTAATATACACAATAGGGACCCTCTTTTTATGCAAACAGTAATGCCTATTTTAATGGCAGTCAGTGTACCAGAAAGTCACTTTACAGAGGAGCTGATTAATTTGCATTACTGGCAGTTAGACATTCATTGACTAAAGTCACATTATTTTCATTTTCTAGTTAGCTTTCAGTGCCAAAACTGTCCTTTTATCCTTCTCCATAACTTCCCCAAGCTGTGGATTTAAACTTATAGGGTGTGGTGCTGGCCTGTCCGTTCAAGTACATTTTTAATCTTAGCTCACCAAGACATAAATTATTGTTTGTCTCTATTATTATGTGAAGAAACTATTGGCATTTGACCCTTCTTGCTCGTCCAGGCTAGAATCTCATCCGATTAGAATAACTCTCCTTAAGTGACAGTTGCTCATGCTGAAAATAATGTGACTGTTTTTGCTTATAGCATTTCTAGAGGACCGGGGTTGGGGGATACAAGATGCATAAGGAGCATCTGTTATGATGGATGAAAGCCAGTGGGTCTATGTTGGTAGAGGAGGATAGAGGGTGGAATTTTCAAAAGCAATTAAGGGAGTAAGGTGCTCAAATCTGACTGAAAATCAATGCAGTTAGGTGCCTAACTTCCTTAGGTGCCTTTGAAAAAACTACTCATGATACATTATTGATGGTTACTATCAATGCCTTCTAGAAAGAGTGTAAGACTCTGGTTTCCCACAAATGAGCTGTTACGCAATATTGGCAAACTTTCCCTAAGTGGGTAACTGCCCCTGAGCAGTCCTCTGGAATCTAATTTCCTAGATCCCTATCAGTCTTTTAAAGGTGTACTGTGGACATTGCATTGGTTTCTTTACTTGACTTCCTGCTCCTGACAAAGGACAAGAGTCTGCCTCTATTCTGACTATAAGCACAAGAAGTTGTTGTTAACTCACCTGCAAACACTGTCTAGGGGGGATGGTTTTCTAGTAGTCTTGTTCCCTCCCATAAAAAAAAATCCCAGAGATTGATGTGAAGCTCATCCTCTGCGATGTCTCTCTTATGTGAAGATCTGCACAGTTTTATTCTGTCAAATCACCTGGTCACTTCTATGAGAAGTTGCTAAGTGACCAAGCTATGGTTTGTGCTGCAGTGTAATACTTATTCTGACAACTTTCAGTTTTATGTCCCTTTTTTAAAATCCAATCTGGATAGTGAAATCACTGCTTTCCTGTTGCTGCATCGAGATAGAGGTTCTCATGAAGGAAAGTTGGCTTTAGATAATTCTAGACAGATCTTTAACCAGAGGTGCTAATATGTAGGGGAAAGCCTTTGAAGGAGCTGGCAAAGTTTGCATCTGTTCCTTCTATTAAGGATGGAAGAGAAAATTCCGAACCTAGAGGTCCATTCAAGATTCTTGGATGTTTTTGAAGTAACTACAGTGGCAAAGATTGTGGGAAAATTCCACCCCCAAATTTCATCTGTGGTATTCTTTCCTCTTTGATGCAGCCGTCAGCATACTTCTTCAGGCCTTCATTATTATTGTTACTGTTATTTATTGACAGTAATTCCCACAATATTTAAGTGCTTTACAAACATAGACTCATAGACTCATAG
>ML675618.1:9952238-10017334 GCA_007922155.1 Mesoclemmys tuberculata
CTCCAGCCAGCACCCAAAAAGGAATTCTCTGCAGTAACTCAGTTCCCGTCCCATCCAACATTCCCACAGACCATTGAGCAGACTTATCTGCCGATAATCCAAATCAATTGCTCAAATTAAACTATCCCATCATAACATCCCCTCCATATACTTATCAAGCTTAGTCTTAAAGCCAGATAAGTCATTTACGCCCACTACTTCCCTCGGAAGGCTGTTCCAGAACTTCACTCCCCTAATGGTTAGAAACCTTCGTCTAATTTCAAGTCTAAATTTCCTAATATCCAGTTTGTACCCATTCGTCCTCGTGCCTATATTAGTACTAAACTTAAATAATTCCTCTCCCTCCCTAACGTTAATCCCCCTGATATATTTATATAGAGCAAGCATATCCCCCCGGAGCCTTCTTTTGGCCAGGCTAAACAAGCCAAGCTCTTTGAGTCTCCTTTCATAAGGCTGATTTTCCATTCCTCAAATCATCCTAGTAGCCCGTCTCTGAACCTGTTCCAGTTTGAATTCATCCTTCTTAAACATGGGACACCAGAACTGCACACAATATTCCAGGTGGGGTCTCACCAGCGCCGTATATAACGGCACTAACACCTCCTTTTCCTTGCTGGAAATACCTCGCCTGATGCATCCTAAAACCGCATTTGCTTTTTTAACAGCCATATCACATTGGCAGCTCATAGTCATCCTACTATCAACCAATACCCCAAGGTCCTTCTCCTCCTCCGACGTTTCCAACTGATGCGTCCCCAACGTATATCTAAAATTCTTATTATTAATCCCTAAGTGCATGACTTTGCACTTTTCACTATTATATTTCATCCTATTACATGAGAGAAGATGGGGTGTTAGATGGAGTGGGTTACGAGTTACTATAGAGAATCCTTTTTGGGTGTCTGGCTGGTGCCCACATGCTCAGGGTTTAACTGATCACCATATTTGGGGTTGGGAAGGAATTTCCCCCAAGGGCAGATTGGCATAGGCCTTGAGGGTTTTTCGCCTTTCTCCGTAGCATGGGGCGTGGGTCACTTGCAGGTGGATTCTCTGTACCATGACGTCTTTAAATCATCATTTGAGGACTTCATTAACTCAGTTTTAGGGGTCTATTACAGGAGATGGTGGGTTAAGTTCTGTGGCTTGCATTGTGCAGGAGGTCAGAATAGATTATCATAATCGTCCCTTCTGGCCTTATAGCCTATGAATCTATAAGACTTTGTCCCTGCCCTGAGGTGCTTCCCCTCTAAACAGACTAGGCAAATAGACAGGTATTTGTGAGAGAAGTGGACAAACATGACACCAAAGATGCCATAACTGGTAGAGTGAAGAGGGAAATATAAAGAGAAAAAGAGAGGCTAAATTGGAAGAGACATGTAAATGTTGTCACCCTTGCCACTTCAGTGCAAGTTGCACTGTGTTTTACACAAAATGATCCTTGAAAACCACCTGGAAGCTTCATCAGCTGCAAAACACAATAACCTTCTTTCTTGTGGCCTGAACAGTGCTGAGCATTTCCATGTGTGCTCTGCATGCTGCACTGGCTGCCTGTTCATTTTCAAGCGTATTTGAAAATGTTAGAGACGTGAAGCCCAAAACTGTCTGTATTGTGGGTAACTGTGAAACTGCCTGTCTCCCTGTGGTTTTTTTTTGACAGCTCAGATCAGCTGAGGCACTCCAACTAAGAGTTCCTCAGTTTCAACATCTGTGGCCTGAAGGCAGGACGTTCTTGGTAGAGGGTTCACGATTCTGGAACTCCTTTCCCTCATTGACTGACCAGAAGCCAGGGTTATCGAGAGTTAAGGGCATGAATCTCTTTACTCAGATCTTTAATTGAAGAAGGATGGATGTTTGGTATAGCTGTGTATAAACTAATTAAATTGGGCATTTTGTTGGGAAAGTTGTTCTTGCTTTCTGTGGGGCATTGTATGTATTAGTTTTAAATTATTTTGAGGACTGGTTTTCAATTGTTGGCAGAATGTTACTGGGCTCAAATTGTGGTCTTAACTAATGTAAATTCACCAACAGGGCTAAACCATGGCTGCATGTTTTTGTTAATTAATTAAATAACCACCAAGAGGCACAAAGCAGCAGGAAAAGTGTTCCCTGACTGCACCACCAACGTGTCTTCACCGTTATGTTCAAGGACTACCAGCAAGGGAGAAAAGATAAGTCATTCCCTCAAGCCCATTCACTCCTTGGCACATTTGCTGAAGCGGCCCTCCAAAATATCAATTATTGACAATTCCAGTGGTGAGGAAACTGCTCAAAAGGTACTGGACTCAAACCAGTGAGCTTATTTCACGTCCATTAATAAAAATATTTTTGTTTAACTTTGTTTTTTTACGTCTTCAAAACAACAACAACAACAAAAACAACCCATAAAGCAGTTGAAAAAGTCAAGCCTTCTGATTTTGCCATTTTTTTGTGAAATAAGATTCCTGAGTAACCCCGACTGGCATGTTTAAGAACAAACAAAACTGTATATTAATTGCCATACTCATCAAGTATAGGAATACTGGAGACCCACTCTTGCCTTTATTTATTTATTTTGTTGTTTCCTCTTCTACAAAAGAGGAAGAACAGTCATGAAATCATCTTACAAGATTGTCTCCTGAGAACTGTTTTCTTCATTCAGGAAAGAATATATTTTATCATGAAGTGAATTTTCTGGCTTTCTTTTTTTAGGAAACATTGCATGGCTGGATGTTTTTGTTTTGAGATGTAACCTAAATCAATGTAGGAAAAAAGAAATAACTTTAGAAAATACTTTGTCTTAATCATTTGATTTAAGCTCAGTAAGGTTCATTCGGTACATAATAAGCTGTCTGGGCAACAAAAGGTTGAGTCGCCATAGAACATGATTGGAATTATGCATGTCATTTATAATGAACCTCATTATGCAACAAGGAAGCCTAATTCTATAGTAAAAGCCTGCAGTTTGCAGTCTTATTAATATTCAGTGCTTATGTCAGCACCAAACAATAACTGTCCCTTCCCCATGTGATAGCCATAGCCAACAAATATAAACCTATTTTTTGTAGCTTTCACATTTTCAAATTTCCTGGGGGAACAGAGGGAAGGGGAGGTTTTTTTTGTTGTTGTTGGTTTTTTAATTAAAAAAAAAAGACAATTGGCTGGTCCTTTAAAATTTGGCTTCCTTCAGGAAAAAAAATCAAGTAAGATTATTATAATCCTTTTCCTGTACTGAAAGAAAAGCATGTATGACATCCCACCAGGTATTATATTTGTCAACAATAAATGCACTTTTACAGTACCTATTAGGCTATAATTTATACCATGGAGGATCTGTTAGCCCCTGGATGGAATTATATTATCGTTGGACATACTGTATATTACCCTGTATATTGTTATGGATTTGCATTTTGATTGTTATTATTGAAAGCATTGTAGCATTTCCAGTTGAAATGTTGGTTTTAGGAGTTTATTGCTCAACCATAAATATAAAGGTGATTTTCCTTTTTATGTACCCATGTTCTGAATACCTTTTGAGCTACTCTTAAATACTATCCATAATTCAGTGTTAAATAGTTGATAACATCAGTTGGAAGCAGACCAGTAAGTGGCATGTTTATTTGCTGAAGTAAAACACTGCTGTGACACTGTTTGACTTTGGAGTAGAAATTTTATGTTGAACTGGGGGCACATTAGCCAATGGGAGTCAAATAAAAATCAAGATTTAAAAGGCTTCAGACTGGCATTTGGCAGAGTTACATGAGCACGTAAAGACGGGAAAACAAGTTTGCCCATTGACAAATTGATCATGTGGCCATGTGCTAATATTTACTTCGATTCTTTGTAGAATACAATAGTACTACTTAGTAACCTCCCATAATGCTGGTTACCATCAGCAACCATTAAAAAAAACGACAGCTATCTCGGCTGATCTCACAATTTTTATGTATGTCTAACGTCCATTGAAATAGATAGGATTTTTGCATGCAGGGTCTGACCTACAGTACTTTACAAGATTTCATGATTTACATATAAACTCAAAATAACTATTTGTATTTAGCTTACACTGACTTTTTTACTGACTTAAACAAAACCAAAATAGGGCACTTTTGTTCCAAAACTGTGTCGACATACAAGGCTTGCACCAAAATAACAAAATGTATGAATTGAAACTTATTTCATTGCAAGTTGGTGTGTCGACAAGCTCTTACAGTTCTGTTTTCCCTTGTCCTATACGTCCCATTGCCTCCCAAAATTGCAATTGTTTATATCTTTTGCTATTAGAAGATTAAGTTCTAAAACAGGAGGAGGTTAAAAATTGAAATAGATCTAAAAGAAGCTTACAATTATTAGACTGGGGCAGTTATTCAATATGAATTGAACTTAAAAACCTCCAAATTTGCCTGGCTTTCTGTTTATGGGGCTTATGGAACTGTATATTTCCTACAAAATTTATCACATGGAAAGAAAATCTTCATCGGTTGAGCACTGAATTTCTGGCACTCTGTGAAAATGCTGAGACAGTTTTAACATTAGAATATCAGAATGTTAGATAATAGTTGAACTATCTGAGGAAAGTTGGGCCAAATGGCTTGTACCGCTAACCATATACGAGTGAAAACAATTTGTATATTTCTCAACCAATGCTTATTATTCTTATTAGTATTTGTATGGCAGTAGCACATAATGGTCCCAAATCAGGAGTGGGGGTCCATTGTGCTAGGAATTGTACAAAGACCTAATCAAAATATAGTCTTTGCCCCAAAGAACTTGAAATTTAAATAGACAAGACAGACAAAGCACGACCGGGGGGAGGATGCAACATATAAGCAGAATGGTGGGTGGCAAACTTCATGACAGTTCCTTTAAAAACAGTTATAGTGAGACATGGTCTGAGCAAGGGAAAGAGGGAGGGCGTGGACATTAACAGGAGCGCCGGAGCGGGAAAAGGAAGGAAAATATGAAGTGAGTGAGGTAGAACCAGACAGAGCAGGACGGAGGGTAGAGAGCATGAAATTGAAGCAAAAAAGAGGCTGTGAGGGCAGGAGGGGCAGAAAGTTGGTGAAAACAACTAAGCAGCAAGGAGGAAAAAATAACCAGACTCAAAACATAAAGAGGAAAATAAAGGTCTGTCAAAGTTCCAGAAATTCCATAGGTGCCACCACAGCTACTAACGCCGCGGGTCCCAGCTCCTTCTGGGAGAGGAGAGTCTGTTGCTTGGCTCTCAGGCACTGACTCCAGCCACTGTTTCTGTTTCCCCCACTTCACATGACTGAGTGTGCAGTAGCTGCATGAACCTCAGATATACGTGAGCCCTATGCTGGCTCACTGTCTTCCTCTGTTATATTCCCTTGCCGTATATATTTGTCTCCACCTCTTGTAATACATGACAAAATGGTATTGGGAACAAATGTTGTTTATCTTTACCAAAAAGTTAGTAACTAGAATCTTGAGTTGGGATTGCTTATTTGGTGGGAATCAAATAGTTGAAGTCAATAATACTTCCTTTGCTACCTGACTGGCAGAAGTTATCCCATTTATTCAGGAGGCTCATTGGAAGCCATTTTGGCTTGTTGTCTCAGAGGAAATGCTGCATTTTATGTGTTTTCTCTGTGTCAGTCAGACGGACAAACTCCCCCGCCCCCACCACTGGAAAAAAACAACACAACAAACCAAAGCAGGTTTTTTTCGGCTGTCTCTGTCTTTCCAAAGGCATGGGGCTTCCCTAGCAAACATCTGTCAAGACTTATGGGATCTACATCTACCCCAAATCCTTGCAAGTGAAGGGCTTTGTGCTGATTTCTCCTGCACGATGTGATGAGAGGCAAAGGGCTACCTGTCCTATTTGGATTAGGGGAAAGCAGACACTGAAAAGGTGGGAAGGCTTATCATCAATGCCAGAGTCACAGCGGGAGGGCGGGCACCTAGAACTAGTCTTACCCATTCCAACATCAGGTAAGGACATAGCTTTGATCTGGTGTGGGCAGGTTGCTCCATTCCTCTGGATTCAATTGGGCTGTGTTCAAGCAGCAGTTTGCACATTTCTTTGTTTACTCTCCTCCAGAATGATTTAAAAGGGATGACTGTTTGGGATTCACAAATGAGCATGGGAACGTTCTGGCCAGCATTAACATAAACGCAAGACATATGTAAGCTGCCTGCTCCTCAAAAATCAATGTATTCAGCTCTTGTGATCAGTGTAGAGTAATGCTGTTGCTGGTTATGCAGTTCAGATTCAATAGCACATTTCCAGCAGTAAAAAGTGAATTTTGGTGGGTAGCAGGCCAGGAAGAGTGTCTAATTCGGTTGCTCCTGACTAACTATATACACTGTCTATAAATATATAGATTGTTTCCCCTTTTCAAATGACTAGTCAAAGTTCGGGGCCTTGGAGTCTGGTATTTTCTTTGATGCAGTCTTGCTTATTTATAAGGAATGTACAAGGTCCTGATTCTTCAAACCCAGGAGAAACCAGAAACAAAACTCAATAGTTTCTTAGTGTACAGCCCCACACTTTGTTACCAACACCAGACCCAAAATACCTTTCTTTTGAGCTTTTTCCTGGGTCAGACACTGAGCACAAGCTGCTGCTTTGCTTTCTTGTGATGTTTTTGCTTCTCTCGCTTTTTTCTATTCTCTCTTCTCTCTTTCCCCAAATATGCACATTTTACCCCAAACAACAGCAAAAGACCCTTTACCAAGCCAGTCTAAAACTCCTGCGCAGGGTCACATAACCCTTTTTGTCTCTTAGATAAGGGTTTCTGGTTAACTTAATGTACTGTTATGCCAAATGAAGGGTATGTTCACACTCTTCAACCTCACTGGGTTGTTTTTTAACTCAGTGCATAACAGGGTTTCACCCAGCTCCTAACAATACTTCTTAGGGCTCATCATCACTTTAATGACGGTCTGCATGCAGTTTGTGGGCCATAAGAATTAGTAAAGTTTGGGGTTACTGTGGGATCGTGGCAGGTCGCAGGTCAGTTTATCTGCTGCTGGTTCTATTACTGATCCCTCTGCAGGTGTCATTTATGTGTGCAGTTGGGTATGTCCTTCTGCTCTAAACTCTGCCTAATTTTTCAACTCTTGCACTTCTGATGGTGTTTGCTGCGGAGGGGCGCTGATCTCTAGGTCTCGTCTTTCTGGCCTATATTTCACTGTACCCAGCCCAAGTCCCTCTTGCTGAATACAAAGGTGGATAAAATGAGTTGCTCAATTTACTGCAAATCTTATTAGCAGACATGTGGAACAGTGTGGGTAGGCCTTTTTCCTCACAATAGACACAGACTGTGAATCAATCAGACCCCCTAGTACACAGGAGTGAGCACCTGTGGGGTCAGTTTTATGAGAGAAAAAGTGGACACAGAGAAGGGGTTCAGTAGCAACATCGATCATTTTCCCTCTATCTCTTCCATTCTCTCTTCATGCCTACAACACACAAAAGAATAATTATAAAGGGGCCGCCAACCCCCTTCCATTCGTAGTTTGGGGAAGGAGGATGCTTTGCATTTCTGCATAATGCAAAGCTGTTGAAATAACTGTTGCCCTGAAATTCTATAACAGGTCAACTGGTAATATATAGCTTTGAAATCTGGAAAGCTATTGTCAGTTGAATTAATATTTTCTTTGGGACATTAATGTGTGCCTGAGGATGCACGTGCTATTCTAAAAGGAATAGCTCTGTCTCTCCATTCCTCTGTCTGAAGTGGCCATTATTATGATTACTACTCAGTTTTTATTGAATGGGAAAGTAAATAGCTACATACGTTAGCGTGATAGCTTGTGCATGATGGCGTGCAAGTAACAGCTGTCATTTATAGTACGTCCAGGTCTTCAGTAGCTTCGATATCTTCCCTTAAGCCGCCTTTTAATAGACATACACATACACAGAAATTTTTATGTTAGAATGCAAAAGTGTGGGGCCGGATTCTCCAGTCTGCTAAGTTCACTCTGTGATATATAAGCAATGCCTAAGTAACGGACGTAAGCTAGACAGCGAATCCTACACGCAGGGGGGGAATCTCTGCTGGGGTAAGGCGGCAGCAATGGCTGTGCCACCTCCGGTGCACGAGTGTGCTGCTAATTGACAGGGTTGGCAGAAAGCACACAGACACCAGTAGAAGGAACAAGGTTGCTTTACTATCTCCTTCTAAATATTACAGGAAATGAAATATATACATAAGCAATAGAAAGGATAAGTAAGGTAATGCACCTGATCATTACTACATAAAATCAACTATCGTGATTAAGAAAGATACATCACCAATTGCCCTATTAATACATTACCATCATCCAGATCCACAGTCGCTGGGGAGCCCCGGTTGCAGCGAAGATTTGGAGAGCCTGTCCCGGCAATTGGGAAGCCGTACGCGTCCACCCATAGGTGAGGTCTCCAAAGTCGCTGCAAGTGGGTCCAGCTTTTATAGAGTGGAACAAACAAGTATACGTGACTGTGTGCAGATCACCTAATGGATATTTGGTTCTCATGCAGGGGGCCATGTTCCTCTCTAATCTCCTTAGGGCATCAATAGCAGGCAGAAACTCCTTACGAAAGCAACAAAGGAAAAGATAGAAACTCCTTACCAACAGAAACTTCTTACTTTAACAACAAAGGGGAAAGACCCCTCTCATATGTTAAAATACTATCACTCTGTCAGCAGAGGGAGAGGCTCCTTTCATGTGTTATACATAGTAACTTCTTATTACAAATGGATACATTTGGAGTGAGCAAGCATATACAATAGTAACATTTATGATACAAAGATTCACTGGCATAAACAAATATAACTCCCACCACGCAGAGGCTGATTCAACTAGATACATATAATCCTTTCATATCAACAAGCTGCAGTGCCAAGCATAAGGGGCATGTTGAGGGGCATATCTGAGAAGGAGAGAGGAAGACAGACCTCATGCTGAAGCAAGGCTCCAGTACAGCCCGTTTCCTAGTGCTGTCGTCTCCCTAAAGGACTTTATAGCAGTGGTGCAAGTTACGGAGGAAGGATGGCCTAGTGGTTTGAGTGCTAGCATGGGATTCAGGAGAACTCCTTCAATTCCTTGCTCTGCGATGTGCTTCCTATGTGGCTTTGAATTAGATTCCTAGGCAGTGAAATTCACAGCCCAGAGTTAGGTGTCCAAGTCAGATACCTAAGAAAGGGATCATTAGAAGCCAGCAAGCTGAGCGGGAAGCTGCTGAAGGTAGCCAGGAATGAAATGGAGAGGAACAGGGTGGGGTTTAGGACCCAGCTCCACAAAAGTACTTAGGTACCCATTGGTCTGGGCATTAGGCACCTGAGTGACAGGCTGGATGGAGGAGTCTATCTACACTTGGGAGTCTCAGCTGTGAACACTGTCCAGCATTAGGTGCATAAGTCAGATCAACCCTGTCTCCTGAAAAATGAGAAAGACCACAGCCCTATTAGAGCAAGGGCCTCAGGCCTCATGACAGTGCTAGGACTGAGGTGGTTTGTGCATGCCCACTGGTGGAAATGTAGGCACTTAGGGGGGACTTAGGAAGAATTCTTCTGTCAACCTAGCTGCATCAACACCGGGGATTGGGTCACCCT
Source organism: Mesoclemmys tuberculata (assembly GCA_007922155.1). Taxonomy (NCBI): domain Eukaryota; kingdom Metazoa; phylum Chordata; order Testudines; family Chelidae; genus Mesoclemmys; species Mesoclemmys tuberculata. The sequence continues at coordinate 9,961,781 of ML675618.1, forward strand.
AACTAGGTTGCACAGGGTGTGAAATTTTTCCCAGCTCTGAGCAACGTAGTTAAGTCAACATAAGTTTTAGATGTAGACAAAGCTTTAGCTAGAAACTAGAGATGGCTGGGGATCTGAATTTTACTTCTGTGAAACATTTTAAGGTTCTGGAAAGTTTTTCTTTCCAAATCATGAGAAAAAGCCAAAAACATCCAATTTGTGTATGTGTGTGTAAAAATGAAATTCCACAATATTTGATTTTGGAAACACTGAAGTGGGAAGCTTTTGGTGTTTCCATAATGAAATACATTCTCAGGCTCCCCAGGAGCTCTGAGGCAGCCCAACAAGTAAGCAGCCACGGAGCCGGGAACCCCAGCTGTAATAGCAACACCGGAACCAGGCAGATGAGAGTCCAGGAGCTACAACTAGTTTCCTATCGGTCCCTCAGCTGCCACTCAAGCGCAGTGAACTGAGCCCAGCACTTTTATCTACCTTTCCCTTTGGCTGGTGAATAATGCATTTTTCATATGTATGGTATAATTTCTATGCCCAAAGAAGTAACAATTTAATAAACTCTTTAAAAAAAATTGTTCACATAAATATGAGAAAAATATCTGCTTCATGACTTTGTCATTAGGTTTAGGGTCAATATTTTTTTATCAAACACATGTGATGCATTAGCTTGCATCTCAGAAAACCTATTACCTCTCTAACAGCATGTACACATACATGCTAGCAGATTCTTTTACATGCAGCAATCTTTTTCCTTTTAATAAAGAGTAGTGCAAAAATGATTTGCTCTTTGCTTTTTAATCTGTAACATGCAGTTGGCAGAACTGCTTATCACAGGATTTTATTTTTAGTTTTATGGAGATTTGATTATAGGCAAACGAAGAACGGCACATTACATCAAGGATATATGTGGTATTTATGGAAATGAAGGATTTTAATTCAAGAAAATAATCTTCTTTGGTAACCAAAAAAAAAAAAAAAAGAAGAAAAGAATAAAAAAACAGTTACAAGTCTGATTAAGGGAAGCATCAACTTTCCTAACAAAATGTAGGTTAAACTAGAATATGAGTGAATCTTGTACAGAGTTGAGCATCGTGTTTGTGCTAAAGAAGAAATAATTATAGAGAGTCTGGGCCATGAAATCTGGATCCAGATTTGGAGTAGAGCATTTCCAAGGTTTGGGGCAATCAGAACTGGGATTGTGTTTCAGGCCCATTGTCAGACAGAACAAGCCACAAAGTTCTGATCCGCCTCTGGATCCAAAGTTCTAGAATTTGGGGAAACCAGATTTTCACATGTATAAATCATACCTTGAATGTTTGTTTTTGATAAACAGATTCTTCTCTAGTAAACAAAATTGCTCACATGGAGATGGTTACAAAGGAGCTGTAAAACCGCAGAGGAGAATGCCTCTGACCAGACATAAAACAGCTGAATAAGATGTAGCCTTGTGTGATTAAAAGACAAAGGTATGCAGCCAATCCAGGAATAATTAGAGTTGCTGACAGCTGTGCTACAAATAATTTCTCAAAGCCACTTTTTAAACTAGGAATGATTTTAAAATATGGCATTTACTTTTTCTGATTCTTTCCTACAATTGATAGAGTAGGTTGCAATTTGAAAGCAAACAGCACCTTCTTTTAAGATAACTGATGTGGCCAGAGGAAGAACATTTACTGTCAGACTGCAGTACAATATATGAAGAAAAAATATCCCTACAGAGCTGGCGAATGAATATGAGGCTATTGAATGATGATTTACCCCTAGAATAATCGCTGCCAGATGCCCTTTTGGAGTATGCAGCTGGAATTAGAATTCTTGAGGAGGAATCCTAAGTGAAGGGCTGCTGCAAGGTTGGTCTTTCTTTTCTTTGTGTGTGTGTGTGTGTGTGCTGGAGAACAAAAAAACCCAGTCTCTCCCTGTCTGGACAGAATGGTACTGTCCCAGACAGAAAGGTCCCCATAGGCCAAGCTATTCATGTAGCACTACACTGCTGAGAGTTCCAAGCTATGACAGTGACAGGGAGCAAAACAGGGAAACAACTGCAGTGCCCGCATGACAATTAGCACAATACGTGTTGGCTTGTCTAGCCAGTGCTGCAGAAAGGGAGAGAAAGGAAATAAGAATTAGAATGGCACTACCCACTATCTCAAGAGTTCAAAATGAATCACAGACACATAAAGCAATATAGCAAAGAATCCTTGCACCAACTTATTTCTTAAAATGAAAAAAAAATAGCTGTGTTCACGATTTTGCCATATTCAAAATCGCTTACTCAATACATGTGGGAATAAATTCATTGAACATACATAAAGGTCTCTGGCTGGCTGTCCCTCTGTGTCTCTTTTTCAAGCCTTTTTTCTGTTTGTCAGAACTATGTTATTTATGAAAAACAAAACAAAACAAAAAAACCAATCCTGTATTCAAAATTGCACTTTCTGCAATATGTATGTGTTTTAATGGTTCAGTTCCGGATAGAAAACTCACTGAGAATGAGAACTATACCAAAATCTAGCAGATCATGGTGAAATACGTGTATTTGCCGATTTGCCAGTAATAAAAACATTCTTCAGGGCATCATCTCAATGTGATGTGTGGGGATTTATGCACATCGTTGCTAGTAAAACTTGTGGGAGTAATCCTGTAAATGCCTGTGTGCTGAGATGAGAACAGACTGCTTAGTACTCACACTGATATAAAGCTCCTGTAAAGGATCATCATTTCTCCCCAGTGCAAAGATTTCTGTAACATAATGAAGAAGCATTTATTTTACGACTGATTCTTTAATTCTAATTTTGGCTTCTAGTTGGAGAGTTTTAGTGAGATCAAAGTCTAGAAAAAATAGAAGAATGATTTTTCCACAGCTGCTTCTGAACTGTTGCCAAGCAAATATCCCAGCACTGATCTCTCCATTATATTTCTTTATCACCTTTAAAAAAAAGACATCTCTTGTTTTAATGCAAACACATCCATTCGCAAAGAAAGTCAGCTTCATCATCACAGATTTACTGTGATCACAGACACTTGCATGCTCTGGATCAAGCTTTTAGAGACTGAGAACCCCATGTCTGAAGGATGTTTTCAAGACTCAGTAATCATTATTGCCTTAAGGTAAATATCATGCCAAAACACAAACCAGGACCAACTCCTCCCTCCCTCCCACAGAAAATAACTTTGCCACGTAAAGACATGACCCCCACAAAGTGTTTAAAGCTACATTTCAGTGATGAGTACCCGAGACTACAGCAGATCTCAGGCCTAGGTCTTAAATTAGGCCTGGTTTACACTGGATTGTTTTGTCAACCAAAGTCAGCTTTTTTCAACAAAATAATGCTGGTGTACACACTGCAATCACCCCTCTCCTCCCACCACCGACAAAACTGCCCTGTTTTTTTGACAAAATAAAACCACCTCAACTAGAGGCATCAAGCTTTTTCTGCACAACTTAAAACAACAAAGCATCACTGTAGACATGGTAGTTGGTTATGGTTGGTAAACGCATCACTGTAGACATGGTTGTGGTTGGTAAATGGCCTCTGGAAGTGTCCCACAAAGCCCATCCTGACCACTCTGGCCATTAGTTTGAACTCCACTGCTCTGAAGCCACCCGCCACTCCCCCTGTACAGTCCTAGGAATCTTTGAAATTCCACTTCCTGCTTGGTTGGCATGGAGAGCTCACATTTCCTCTTTCCAGCTGACCATGGCAGCTCCACGCACCAAACGCTCTCCCGCTAGAAGCATACTGGAGCTTTTGGATCTCATTGGCATTTGGGGAGAGTTAGCCATTCAGTCTCAGCTCCGCTCCAGATTTCTCATGAACGGAACACGCTACGAACGGGACAGGCTGTAGTGCCGAGCGTAAATCAAGGAGCTGCGGCAGGGCTACCAAAAGGCCAGGGAGGTAAACAGTCGCTTTGGTGCACAGCCAAACTCCTGCCACTTCTATATGGAGCTGGAAGCCAAACCAAGCGGCAACTCCATCTCTGCCCCCAAAACATCCATGGATACCTCCGCGTGCCCTATGGTAGTGGATACTGGACTCAAACCCGAAGAAGTTGTTGACGAGGAGGTGGAGTTGCATGAGGAGTCAGAGCCAGGGACCAGGTCATTTGGTGACGTGAGGAGTCAGGATCTCTTTGCGACCCTGCAAGATTCCGCTAGTCCCAGCCCTGCAGCTCTGGCGTGCAGGATGCAAGAGAGGGGAACTCTGGTAAGTATTTTTCAGAGCTGATGCTTGTTTATAGGAGGCACGGGGATCCTTTGCTTTACTAAATGGTAGAGGTAGCTGAAGGAATGGAAATACACAAGAGTAGCTATGTTTCTATGTGTTTCCTGTTCCCTTATGCAGATAGGCAGCGCAGCTGAGAAGCATGTTAGTGCACACCGAGATTTCACGAGTATCCTCTGGTGAGATCTCTAGGAAACTTTCCTGGAGGTGCCTGCCAGTCCTCTGCCTCAGATTCCTCAGCAATGGGGCTTTGTTTCTTCCACCGTTGTAGGACACTTTCCCATGCCAATCATGTGTACAGGGACCAAAGCAATACACAGGAGAGCAGCAAGAGCGCATGATCAAGATGGAGCTGCTAAAGACAATCATGACACTATTCCCCACATTCCTACCAAACTCCTGGCCCATCTCATTACCCCTTTCACTCCACCCCTTCAGACAGCTCTGAAACTAACAGCTGGACTTAAAACCAGCTGTCATATTTCACACTGCCTCTCCCCGCTTTCTCCCCTCCAGCCTGATGTTTTGTTTGTGTTGTCAACTTTTTTCAATTAATAAAGACAAGCTGTGAGAACAATAAACAATCTTTATTTCTGTGTTGCACATGGTGCTTTCACCTATCACTGACACACAGCTCAAGATGGATAGCAGTCATAGCATGGCATAACACTGTTCACAAAAACACCTGGTTGTTTCTAATGCTCAAAACAGGCCCTCAATGCCTCCCTGATCTGAATGCCCCCCTCCTTTGGTCCTCTCATACCCCTAACATCTGACTGTTCATATTAAGATGCAAGGTGATCCACCTCTGCAGTCCACCCAAGGGACAAACTTTTCATCCTTAGCTTCATATAAATTATGGAGCACACAGCACGCGGTGATAACCATGGGAATATTGTCCTCATTTAGATATAGCCTGCCATAAAGGCATCTCGAGCAAGCCTTTAATCTGCCAAATGCACATGCAACATCATTCGACACCTGTTCAGCCTGTTATTGAAATACTTCTTGCTTCTATCCAAGTTGCCCGCATAAGTCTTCATGAGCTATGGTATTAATAGATAGGATGGGTCTCCCAGGATCGCTATGGGCATTTCAATATCCCCCACTGGAATCTTTTGGTCTGGAAAGAAAGTCCCTGCTTGTAACTTTCTGCTCAGACCAGTGTTCCTGAAGATGCGTGCATCATGCACCTTTCCTGACCAACCTGCACTGATGTCAGTGAAATACCCACAGTGAACACAAGCACCTTCAGTACCATAGAGAAGTACCCCTTTCTACTGATGTACTCCATCACAAAATGGTCCGGGGCCAAAATTGGGGTATGCGTACCATCTATTGCCCCACCGCAGTTAGGGAATCCCATCACCATGAAACCATCCCCTATTTCATGAACATTCCCCAGGCTCAGAGTTCTTTGCAGCAGAATGCGATTAATGATCCTGCACACTTGCGATAACATAGCTCCGGTGGTGGACTCCCTGGCTCCATACTGATTAGCAATTGACTGATAGCAGTCTGGAGTCGCCGACTTCCACATGGCGATTGCCACACATTTCTCCACCGAGAGAGCAGCTCTCATTCAGGTGTCCTTGTGCTTTAGGGCATGGGCGAGCGCCACACAGAGATCCATGAAGGTGGCTTTGCACATTTGAAAGTTCTGCAGCTGCTGCTTGCCATGCCAGACCTGCATAATAATGCAATCCCACCACTCAGTGCTTGTTTCATGCACCCCAAAATGGCTGTGAAGCGTGTGGAGATGCTCCGTGAATGCAAACAGAAATTTGGTGCTGTTTGTTTCCGTGGCACACAGCGGGTCAGGCGCCTTGGATTCCAGTTCCAATTGAGAGTTCATCATATACTGTGTGACCAGCTGCAGTGTGTTCAGAATGCTGACAGCAACAGTGGAGAACAGTGCAGGAGCCATTTTTTCAGATAGAGATGCTGGATGCTCAGGAAACAGGACCGTTGAAAAAGGCCGTAAAATGCATTTGAGAACACAAGGAAGGAAGGGATGGAAATGAATGCATCGTAGGATGTTGAGCCCACACCCATGATGCACTGCAATCCTTTCTGCCTTTCCACAACTCCCAGTGGCACAAGGTGGTGAGTTGCACAGTGGGATAGCTACCCACAGTGCACTGCTCTCACTGTCGATGCTAGAGCACCAAGTATGGACACATTTTGGTGATACAATGAGTGCTGTGTGGACAGGCACTGGCACTTTTTGATCATCGAAGTAACTTGCGTCGACAAAACATTCTAGTGTAGACAAGACCCTAGTTTTCTGAGAACTCATTGTCCCTTACAGCATACTACTCCAACACAGGATTTCTCATTTGCCACAGGGAGGATGAATTGGTCCTGTGATTCATTCTGGAAGACAGTTTAAAAGTAATATACAGTCTACGCCTCCCCTTCTGTTCAGTAATATGGCTGCTTCAGCCAAACTTTTCAAACTTAAATTCCTAAGCACTCAAGCACCTCAGTAAATTGTCTGATTTTCAGAAGAGCTACACCTTATTTCTAGTCTAAATTTGTTTAACTTCAGTTTCCAGCTATTGGTTCCAATGTGTTAATCTGCTAGATTAAAGCATCCTTTCCTATCAGATACCTTCTTCTTCCATCTGTACATTGGATGTGATCAGGTCGCCTCTTCACAGTCTTTTGACTAAACCAAATAGATTGAGTTTATTATGTCTCTCACTGGTAAGGTATATTTTCTGGTCCTCAAATCATTCTTGTGGTTCTTCTCTGATCCCTTTTTTTTAGCATTTAAAAAAAGTGTGGATGCCAGAATTAGACACAGTATTCCAGTAGTGGTCTCACCACAAATAGAAATAAAATCATCAACTCACTGCTTGCCATTTATACCTCCAAGGACCACATTAGCACTTTTTGCCACAGCAATGTACAGGGAACTCATGTTTCAGTGCTGATCTACAATGATCCCTAAATCCTATTCAGAAGAACTGCTTTCCAGGAAACTATCTCCTATCCTGTAAACCTGGGCCTGCATTTTTTGTTCCTAAATATAATCTTGTATTTGGGTGTTTAAAACAAAGTTATCTGTGCCCTCCTTAACAAGCGATCTAGGTCATTCCATATCAGTGACCTGTCCTCTTAATTACTTACTACCTCAATTTTTGTGTTATCTTCAAACTTTATCAGTAGGGATTTTATATTTTATTTCAGGTTCTTGATAAATACCATTGGGCTGAGATCTGATCCCTGCAGGAGAAAAAGCTGCACTCATCAGTCGTTCCCCATAAGCAATTATATTTTGAGATCTCTCAGTTAGCCAATTTTTAATCCATTTCATATGTGCCCTATTCATTTTATAGTAACACATTTTAATCAGAATATTGTGATATTCAGTCAAATACCTAAGAAGCTACACAGAAGTCCAAGTATGATATATCAACACTTACCTCTTAATCTTATTAAAAATTATAACACGTCTGTGTGACTGGATCTATATCACTTATACTACTTCTATGCAATAGGATTTTCCTTGTTCTGCCTCAGAGGAGATGGGAGATCATGGTGAATCTCAATCCAGATTGGTAGAGTGAAATGTCTCCATTTGGACCCAATAACAGCTTTTTTCTCTGTATATTGGCTAATTTGGGTCACATGAGCAGCTCTTTCTTTCTGCACCCCCCCCATAGGAGTTGAAGCATTGCCACCTTCTGCCTAGCTGCAGAACAGAGAACTGAGCATAGATTCCTAGGTTGCTCTGCCACCAGATTGCTATCCTGATCTGCCATTCCCTCATATTACATTTACTATTTCTGTATTTTTCCCTTTCGTAACCTTTTAGGCAAATAAGAATGGCATAAGAAGCTGAGTTGGATTTTAAAATCTTTAAAGACTGGCAGAAATGTTTTAATACAATCCCTTTCTCTCAAATTGTCTATTATCTTTCACTTTTCTTTTCTTTTCAGCCTCCTCTGAGCAAACGAATATACAATAGATGAAATAGATGAGTAGGCTTTTTGTGACTCAGAGCATCCCAAGAGAAAATAAAACAGACATTTTAATTTGCTGTGAGAATACGTTGAATCAGCAGAACCCCAGGCCACATCCTGTTTTAGCACGGCCTGCCTTTGACCATCCCTGTAGAATTGAGGTTAAGAGCATTTGCAATACCGCACAACCTCTCAGCCTCACAAGTACTACTTCTACGGCTGGAACCCTGCACCAAAGCCTGTATTGGTGGAAGTAAATCCGGCTCCCTGACCATACCATTATATGTGTATTTATATATATATATCTCCAAAAAAATCTTAAAAACTGAATTAATTTTTTATGCATGGAGAAAGGTGTGTTGATTGATTGAGCATACACGATTTCAATAGAAACCAGTTAGTCTTTCATGGATGCTTGCTGAGCTGCAGTCAGAAAATTGACAGGTATGGGACGCAGTATCTAAAAGTAAAGCTTTTGAATTATAATCAAATACATGTGACACAGAGCCCCATTGGCAGTTCACTATGATGTGTCAGCAACTCGTGTCTGTATAGGGCACAGTCAGATGGGGGCTCGCTCTTCCCTGGAACATAAAGGGAAGGGAAGTGGGCAAAATGGAATTATCCCCATTGGGTCCAAGCACAGTACCAAACCCTTTGTAGCGGGAGAGCATTGAGTCATATGCCCTACTTTTCCTCATATCCTACATGAGTGACTGCAGCCGGTTGAGCTGCGAATGCTGACATTCAGCCTAGTCAGGATGGTGTGCATGTTCCTGCGTGCCCATTCAGGCTGTATACTTTGCTCCAGAATTTAGCCCTTATGTTCTGTCACACTGAAAATAAAGTTAATGTTGATGCCTGAAAAATTCAAGTTGGACTCCCTTTAGAGCCTGAGGCCTGGTCTACACTAAAAAGTGAGATTGACCCAGCTACATTGCTCAGGGGTGTGGACTGAGCAACATAGCTAACTCCTGGTATAGGCAGGGCTAGTTTGATGGAAGAATTCTTCCAGTGACCTAGCTACTGCTCCTCGGTGAGGTGGATTAACTACACTAATGGGACAGCCCCTCCTGTTGGCTGGGCCGCTGTAGCGTTTCAAGTGTAGACAAGCCCTGAGACAGGCACTGAAGCAACTGTGGTTTAGATCAGTTTTATTTGAAAAAATGATGAGCACATATGAACAGTCAAACCTCAAAGATATGAACACCGGTTACAGACTGACCGATCAGCCACACGCCATGTGGAACCAGAAGTAAGCAATCAGGCAGCAGCAGAGACCCAAAAACGCAAATACTGTACCGGGCCTGTATTGCATCTTAAAGGTAGGCACATCTGGGCTGCCTGTCCCCCTCCCCACCCCTCGCCATGCATGGGGTGAAGGTGCTGAGGCCCACGGGCACTGCTGTGAGCCCCCACTGCCAGCCCAAGGCAGCCCAAGCAGGCAGAGCAGGAGCAGTGTAAGCTGCAGGTGCTGTTTTCACCCCCCCTTCTCTTCAGCTAGGAAAAGGAAAAATTTATAAGCTAAATCTCAGCCCGGGAAAGAAGCCGCTGCAGTCCAAGCTGCTGATGCTGCAAGGAAGCTGCAGCCTGGAGCATGAGCTGCAGCCAGCACACTGAACTCTGGATGAGCATTTCAGTTTTAAAGGGCCCCAGTCTGTACCATGGGTGCACTGATGCTGCCCAGGCTTTGCCCACAGCTACGCCTTTTGTTCAGAGTCACGAACAAGTCAGAGTTACAAACCACCTCCATTCCCGAGGTGTTCATATCTTTGAGGTTCTACTGTACTTCGATACTTTTTTCTGAATACCTTAAGGCAAAATGCACACTGGCTTCAGTGGGAGCAAGATCAGCCACTTAGTTCACGTGATGTCCAGAAAGTAAATATTTTAAGACTCGTAATCTGAGAGATTTAAATAGCTAACAAAAATGTGCACGTAAAACTGGCATTTATTTATTTGAAGTGTCCAAAAAGTTACTTTCAAATAGGCCAAAATGTAAGAACAAAACTGCTGAAAACTGAGTGTCCATAAATAAAAAAATGATTCTATTTTTTTCCACTGGTACAGTTTGTGCTGTTTTGTGATGCCATGGAAATATGGCTGTGAATGTTCAGAACATAAACCAGCAAACAAGGAGTGGTCAAAAAACCAGCAAACAAGGCGTTCAAGAACTGGCTTCTTCGAATAAAAGAAATATCCGTTTAGGAAAAAGGTAAATTGACAAATTGCTCTGCTTGAGGCCTATTTCTGCAGCAGGCATGTTAGCTCAGGTGCTAAAATGTGTTATTTATTCACTGAAGAATGTTACTTGAGATACAACTTCCATTACAAAAATATTCTAGTAACATGATAGAGTGGCTAAACAATGCAGTAACAAACAAGTCTTTTATGTTGCCAATCTACACTTGGACCCTTAGAAACTTATAAACAAATAGCTTTTAAAAAAATAAAATAAAAAAAAAGCTTAAAAAGAGTTCTGTTCTGAAAAACCTATCTGTTCTCTGTGTATATCCAGTGCCTGAGCTACTGACTTCAGCCAGATTCTGCCCTGAGTTACACTTATGAAATCCAGTGATGTATTGGTACAGAAGGGCTGCATTAAACTTTACTGCATTTGACTTCTTTTTGCACTGTACAAGCCAACACAGCCAAGAGAGAGCAAGCTAGATTCCATTCATTTCTGTGCATTATCAACACAATTACCCACTCATTTCCTGTCATTTATATTTGTGCCTTGCCATTCAAGGTGTAATTCGGGCTGCAGGACTTTCCTGAGTGACTCTGCATGAGAAGAAAAAAATCCAGTTTGAACTTTCAGACCCGAGGCTAAATTTGCAGGCCCAGCAATTAGAAAAAAAAATCTCTGTATTTCTAAAGTGAAGACATTTGATGTCAAAAACACTGAGAGGCAATAATAATGTAATCCCACAATGCCATTTGTGCAAGGTAACATTTCATCATACAGACACATTTTAATTCTGCCTCATGTGAAGACAGCCAATGCTTGAGGGAGCCTTAGAGGACACCTTAATCTGAAGGATCTCTCTGTTACAAATTAGATCCTGTGGAGTGCCTAAATACCCTGTGGTAGAAGCTGCACTCCTGTCCAAAGGAGTGCTTTGCCTGAAAGCTGCTTTGCAATAACATTAAAGTGCTGTTGCACCCATAGGAATGCTGTGGGTAGATGCCCTGGGCTGCCAAGCTCAGGACAGCACCTAACGTTTTCCATATAAACAAAAGACATTATTCCCCCCCTCCCCGCTGTCTTTTTAGGAAAGAGAATCCAAAAGTAATAAAGTCATTCTTTAAAAACTTGCAGCTGGCTACGTGCCTTTTCCTTCATAGCCTCAGGCTTAGAGTCAGCTTAAAGGTATTACTGCAAATTTATACCAGTGTAAATGAAATCAGAATTGGAGATCCTCTTCCAAGCCCTTCCTCAAGGTGTCAGTATCCTTAGGGCCAGTTCTGAATGCTCTTACACTGATGTACATCACGAGGAGCTCCACCAAAGTCAACAGAGTTACATCAATCTAAAACTGGTTTGAGATCAGAATCAGGCAGACAGATCTTTCCCGTCCTTAGATTCTGTTTTATCATCCTATTCAACACCCTACAAATACTGGTTGTGCCAAAAACACTATATTCTTGAGTGCTCTGCCCACACCCCAGGAAAGGAAGTGAACAAGAGGTCAGCATTTCTTTTTAGATAACATTTCACAAAAAAAAATTGAAAAAAGTGATTTGCTCACTTCTCTCTTATTCAAATTCCAGTTGTATGAATTTTGGGAATATTCAGCTTTCAACTGCTCTATCTCTAATAGACATGCTAACCCAATTTCGTCAAATGAACTTTCATTTAATTCAAAACAAATGAATTAAAAAAAGATATTGGTGGATTATCCCAATCCAAAATAGCCAGATTTTGCCTGAAACTGAATTTGTTATCCAAAACTTCACTCAGCTCTTCATTCTAGTTCTAAGTAGCTTCCTCTGCTTTACTTGCAATATCTTCACACAGTTTGAGAGCTCGCTCTTTCCGGATCTTCAGCTTTAGGAAATATTTACCTGAACTCAATTTCACCCCATTGTTGCTCTTTACTCACTTTTGGACTGTCCTGTACATATCTTTGCCCACTTTGGGGTGAGGTCCTGGCTGTCATGAACTCAGTGAACTAACTCCCATTAACTTCAGTGGGAAGGGATTTCATGCTTGGTGTTTACACATTTCTTTCATTTTATTTCTATGTAACTCTTATACCTCCTCGTGGGGATCACACTCTCTGGAGGCTCCTCCTGAGGAGCATGGTTCCCACTAAGGGTCTACATTGCAGATGGGAGCGAGCCTCCCAGCCCAGGTAAATAGACACATGCTCGAGATACCAGTGTGGATGATGCAGCTCTGGCAGAGACTTGGACTAGCCACCCCAGCTCAAACCCAGAGGGTCCAGTGGGCTTGACAGCCCAAGCCGCTGCCTGAGCTGCAATGTCCACACTGCTATTTTTAGATGATTAGCTTGAGCCCGCTAGAGCAGGGCTGTCTGGCCTGGTCCCAGAGCGCTGCCAGTCACGCGGTGCCCCAGCACCGACCCATCCCAGTGCTGAGTGCTGGTCCGCCCTGCCTCCAGGCTGGCCAGTCCACCCACCCCCCGGAGCACCACCAGCCCAAGCGCTCCCAGCCCCTGGAGCATTAAGCAGTGAATAAGCGAAAGCTGAGCCATTGTGCTGCCCCTTTCACATTACCGTTTTTTTTAATAGTACAGTCTGCCAAGTGAACAATTTTGTTTTAAATGGCCCTTGTGGCCAGATAACTTTGACACTCCTGCGCTAGAGGGAATCTGGCAACCCGAACAGGGAACCTTGCCCCCATCTGCAGTGTAGACATACCCTAAGCAGGTTCACTAAAAAGGGCCTTTGGAGTGGTAATTGTGTGGCTGACAACGCATTAACCAAAGATTTTCAAACTTTAAGTAAACTTCAGATGGGATTTGGTTCAAGGGATTGGCAAAGGTTTAGGCTGGTTCTTATTTTATCCGAGCCAGTTAGTTCATCCTGTAAAACCCTAGTTAACCTGTTAGCTTGATCCTGTAAAACCCTATCCCATTTAAAAGTATAAATTCTAAGTGTCTGGCAGAATCTCCATAAGCTAAAGCACTGGGTGAAGCAAGGACACTGAGAGAAGACACAGATGAACATATGCATGTCACGAACAGCAATTCAGCATTACTAATTTCCAAGTTTCCCCCATCACTGGATGGGTATGTGTTTTTGTATTAAGCCTCAAAACTGGGGCTTGAGTTTGAGGTTTGCTACATTTGTAGATCTGTAGTTGCCCTGGTATATTTGTATAGGCCATTCCTTCTTATCACCCTTAGCTACCATGAACTCACTCTGCTTCACTAATCTTTTATTGTATTTTTTTAAACTACTTTCTCTTTTTCCTTTTTTGGGGGGCGAGAGACCTCAATATTGATGCGAAAATTATATTAATAAAACTGCTATAACATTTTAAAGTCATTACAAACTTGTGTGCATCTTTACTGAATATTAAGATATAGATACAAGAATGAAAAGTTCCAGAGGGGTAGCCCTGTTAGTCTGTATACAGCAAAAACAACAAGAGTCCTCTAGCACTTTGAAGACTAACAAATTTCTGCAGGCATAAGCTTTCGTGGGCTGCAACCCACTTTGTCAGCTCATCATCAGAAGCAAACTTCCCACAGACCAGCACACACGAACTGAAAGCAGCACCAGACCCTGCCAGAACAACAGATGCAAAACCTGGAGACCCTCCACAACACACCTTTCAAAATCCCTGGCTCCTACATATGTCTGGCACAACATTTGGTGTACCTCATCCAGTGCACTAAATGCTCCAATAACAGCTGTGTGGGTGAAATCAGACCATCACTACATTCTTGCATGAACTCATGCAGGAAAATGATAAAAGACAAAAATACCCTATCACCTGGGGGAGGGGGGGGAAACACTTTTCACAAAGTGATCACTCTATATATGACCTATCAGTTCTTATTCTCAAAAGAAACCTGCACAATACCTTCAAAAGACAAGCCTGGGAGCTGAAATTCATAATTTTGCTAGACACTAAAAATCATGGACTGAATAGAGACACTGGGTTTATCATAAAAATCTATAACCCAACTAACAATTCCCACCACCCCCAGCTGCCTGTTTTTTTCTCATCTATTCCTTTCCCCCTTATGACCTGATGGGTCTTAATGGGCCACTTCACTTTGAATGGTCCCTTGAAATATATGTTAACTACTTATGCTAAACAATCTCCTTCATCTTGTAGTTCACTGTGACACTCTCAGTACATTACCCCAGACCTGAAGAAGAGCTCTGTGTAAGCTACTATGCTTGTTTCCCTTGCCAACAGAAGTTGGTCCAATAAAAGATATTACTTCACCCAGCTTGTCTCTCTAAAGCTAATCAAAGAAAGGCTATAAGGTTTCTGCTTCTAGCTCCCAAGCACAAGCAAACATCAAGTAGACAAAGGATGTAAACACTTTTAGGAAGAAACTGACTGTGAAAGGAATGTAGAGTTGTGTTATCAGAGCAATAAATCTAGAGGTAAAATGGGCCTATACCATTGCCCCATTTTTTTCCAAGGAAAAAACAAAGAATTTTAGAAATATCCTTATTGAAATTGATTGTTTTGTAAATACCCTGAAGTCTTCATTTTTTAAACTTGGATAACATTTATGGTGGGCAATGTTTTACATAAGATACTGGTTACTCCCAACTCGTGTTTACACCTAAAGGTGAAAGCATTTGTTGATTTTAAATGCTAAAGATGACATAAGCTACTTTTAATATGTTTATTTGCAAATATTTTATATCTAAATGCAAGCCTTCATATAATAATTCTCTGATCATTGTTATTTGAATAGTAAGAAGTCTTATGTACAAATATAGCAAAGTTATTTGATGCTACACTAATTACTAATGTAAGTAAGCATAGAATATTTATACTAATGGAGAATTAATGAATTAATTACTAACAGTGTGCAAGCAAACCTGACCCAAAGAAGCATTCCAAAAATTGTCATGTAGAGTCAATAACTTAGGCAAACAGTTTTCTAAGACTTACTTGTTTTAAAAGGCTGTTTTGAGAACTCAGAACTCTTATATAAAGAACAGAAGTATTTGGATTTCTTGAAAACATAGGTTCATTTCCTGTCAAACTCTAATATAAGTTTAAAAAAAAATCGCCGAAAATGGAATGAATAAAAAGGAGTTAAAACTAGTTTTTAAAGTTATCTGGATCTTTCCTGCAAGAAGAAGAACAAAGACAATTAAAGAAATGTTGTGTATTCATTAAACAGACTCCATATTCGGGTGAAATTAAGTGAAATTGTCACCTAAACCAATCCTGAAGATATGAAGCCACTGACAGTGACAGCAACCAGCTTGAATCTAACTAATCATGAAAGAGATGTGTTTCCCTATAATTTCATGAAAATAAGAAGGAGAAGGGTAGAAAAGATTCTGAAGTGAGCACCCCGGCTCGCACCCCCTGCTACTCTGCTTAGACAACAAGCCCTTCAGAACTCATTCTGTCCATCTCAACAAGCAAGCTGCACCAGACTGATAAGAAAACCAGAGAAGCCTTGAGAAGAAACCAACCCAGGAAAACTTCACCTAGTCTTCAACATGGATTGGTGAGAGGAAGTTAGCTAAACACTGGCAAAGGATTAGATGTAAAACTCTTGTAACAATTTTGTTGGGATATTGGAGTGCGGTTATACTTTAAAAGACTAACAATTTCTCCTGCTAGTCACCAAGTGGTTAGACCGTGTGTTGCTGGACTCAATAATTATCGTGTTAGCTGATGTCCACACTACCCTCCTTGGGTTGGTGGAGTGTCCTCACCAGGAGCACTTCCCCCAACCTAAAGAAGCAGTGTGGGGCTCAGAAAGCCCGTCTCTCAGAGTCCTGCTGGGAGCCCAGGGGCCCCACTCTCCATTCCCCCTCGGGGACCCAGCCCTGGACTTCTCCCTTCTTCTCCCCGTTCCCTGCCAGGAGCCAGGGGAAGCCGCCCGGGGCTTTCCCTCTTCCCATTCCCCTGGAGAAGCTGTCCAGGGCTTCTAACCCCTAGAGAATAGGGTCCAGCTGCCCCACCTTTTTGCCACTCCCCCCCACTCACAGCTGGAAACCAGGCAGCCTTGTCAATTTCACGGCTCAGCTGCCCCAGCTCCTGGCGGGGAGTGGATGGAGAAGTGCCTGGGCTTCTCACTGCCTTTGTGGCAGGGAGCGGGGTCCAGGTGTCCAGGCTTCTCTCCCTGCTCGCAGCAGAGACCAGTCATTTGGGCTTCTTGCCCCTTCCAGTCCAGAGCGGAGAGCGCACACCTTGCTCCCAGCTGGGAGTGGAGAACAGCTGCTCGGCTCTCAGTGGAGCTTTCTTGTCAATTGTACCTCCACCAGCAGAGCTCCATTGACTTGCCCTAACCAAGCCGACATGAGCCCTACACCTCTCACTGAAGTGGATTTATTATTTCGGCATAGCAGGGGAGTTACATGGGTGGGAAAAGCATTTTAGTCTGTACACCTCCACTGTTTTGTCAACAAAACTCTCTAGTGTAGACCAGCCCTATGTAACTGATTTATATATTTTCTTTGGTTTCATAGTTAAAGTTGCTTACTTTTCCAGCTCTGAACTGGCTGGTTATTTATTAATAGACAACCAGTCCACCTCCCCTAAAATCTCACAGGCCCGGTCTACACTTACTTTTGCAATTTGGCGGCAGTCGACGGGAGATACGCAAGTGACGTAAATCACTTGTGTTTCTCCCGTCAACTTTGCAGCGTCTCCCCCACACGCCATCCACACTGCCACTTACTGGGGTGGTTTTCCTGTGTCGCTTGCTGGATCAACTGAGCGGGTCTACACAGACTGCTCAGTCGATCCAGAGCAGTCGATCTGACGGCGGCGAATTTACCGCCATCAGTGTGGACCTAGCCACAGGTACGATCTCTGTTGAAAGCTCTCCACAGGGAGACATGCAGGAGAGATTGTAACGTAAGTAACCAGTTTATCATTTGCGATCAGTCATTTGTGGCATTTCATGTTCTCTTTTCCTTTCTTTAATAATAATAAAAGTAGCATGGTTAATAAATTGTGATTATTTTGTTTGGTCTTGATCATGGTGTCCCCTAAGATATGTAAAAGAACTCTTCTGATTAAGTAGTGGGAGCCACATCCCTGAGTTGGCAGTAAGAGAAACAATTAGTCAGAGCTGGCTAGCCTACCATTTCTTCTTTCTCTAAACTAAATATTTTTAGTAATTTTTAAAACAAAATTACTTGGCATCCAAAAATGTAAAACTACCCTTTTAACCCCACACCTGTCAGCCTCACTGACTGTAATATACTCCCGGTTATTTCCTCCTCTAGTCTCCACGTACAGTGTAAGGTCTAGTTTCTTTCCACCCCTCCCACGCAATGCAACCCCTTTAGGTTTTTAAGCAGCCTCTTGTGAAGCTCCTTCGGCCACTTCTTTTGCCTTCAGTAACAGGACCCCAGTGGAATGTGCAGATGGTCAGACTAGATGATCACGATCGTCCCTTCTGACCTTAAAATCGATGAGCCTTTGTGCTAATGCAGATATTTCAGCATTTTCCCTCTTGTAGATTTTGATACTTCCTCCCATTATCCCATGTTCTCATAGATGTGGCTGAGCTGCCCCTGTTGGGAACTCACCAGCTCCCTGTGAGGGGATCCAAACACTGAATCCCACACGCCACTACCTTGCTGCAGTAGGGCAGCATTTAGGCACTGTTCCTGGATTTGGCCTCTAGGCATACACTCCAGTACTGAATTGATGTCCGACACCTTTCCTGGAAGTGGGGCTCCCAAGGCGCAATTGCCTTGTCCCTGAAACTTGTGCCATCTCCTCCAGGCCTCCCCAGCAGCCCTTGGATTTTTCCCCAGAATCCCATCAAAGGCGTGAGCCTTCTGGTTTACAATTTACCTCTTCAGTAGTGAAAGCCTTCAGATACACAGACAGACTTTACACAGGATTCTTAAACACCATTTCTCTTCATTTTGTAGCATAAGAAATTCACTATGTACAAAATAACAAACAAACCTATAGGCATTTTCCTGCCTCAAGTTCCTCACCATTCTGGAGAGTTCCTTAGGCTTAGGTGGGTGGGATCCTTCCCTTGAAGCTCAAAACTTCTCTTCAGAATCACAAAGCCTTTCCAGCTCAGCTAGCCTTCTCTGACCAGGGCTGGTCCCGTAGCTAAACTGGAACCCTTCTGTTATTAGAGCCAGCACAATGAAAATGCAAGTTTTCAAGTAATTCAAATTTCCAATTCAAAGGCCACTGATGAGCAACTGTGATGCAGAAATGATGTACTTAGCCCTAAGAAAAGGAGCGTCTTGAGACATGAAAAGTGCCGATCATAACGTATCCCTTCCTGTTTGAACAATCTATAGAACAGTACCAATGGGCACCTCAGAGAAACCAACATTTTTTGGCCTAAGACAGAGTCACATTGATGCTGCTAAGGACAATTAAGAGAGCTATACTTAGAATTCAATGAACAGGCCACGGTCACAATGAAGAGTTGGCCAATGGCCAATGCTTGGACCCTTCCTGAAAGCAAAATGATTTATGTATAAAACTGGCTGGAAAACAAGAATTCCGTTTCATGAAAACAACTGAGGTTTCACATTTGTTTTCATTCTGCTTTGGAATGAAAACAAGTCCTTTCCAAATTTTTCACACACACACACATACAACCTCCCCCCCCAAACAGTCCAGTGACTAGGCCACTCTTCTGGGGATGATCTCATCCTCTCATTTTGATCAGAAATTCCATCCTGGTCTGAGAAACCTTTCTGATGAAAATTTAGTCAAAACCGGTATGTTTTTGTGAAAAAATTTGGTTTTGATGAATCAGCATTTTCTGATGATAAAAATCTTTTTTCCCAAAAACTCCTGACCAACACTACTTAAACACATATTTTTTCTATATTTCTCTAAAAGGAAAAATAAGTATTTCTATACTATGAATTAACCTTTCAATTTGAGAGTTGTCTCTGTTTTCATGTAGAAGATCTACAACACCTGGCTGCTTATATGATCTAGGCAGAGAATAAAATGATTTGGACATTGGCATCCTTATATACTAATAGCGGACTTTGTCTGTTTAGACAAATGGCTGTACTAAAGTTGTAAATCTTTACATGCTTGTTAACCATTTGATAACCGGAATGTCTTACATTTCTATATATTCTTATTTTTTAAGCATGCATCCCCGCTCATGGTTTAGCTGTCTGAACAGTGTGCAATCTAATGGCTAAAGGTTATATTATATCTTAACATGAATTAGGTGAGTCCTTTCCAGTAGAAATAGAGAGGTATTACAAGACACTGATAAGATCTCGTTTGAATACTCTGTACAATTCTGTTCACTCAAGTTCAAGAAAGATGAATTTAAACTGGATCAGGAGCAGAGAAGAGTTACTGGGATGATCAGGGGAATAGGAGGCCTATCTTAGGAGAGGAGACTGGGAGGCTTTGTCACACGAAAGGACAGCTAAGAGAGGATATGGCTGTTCACATAAAAATACCATGGAGGGTGAAGAGCTCTTTAAGCCAAAGGACAAGGCTGATATAAGAACAAATGGATATAAACTGGCCATGAACAAGTTCAGGTTGAGGTTAGTTTTTGAAAGTGTGTTGGACAAATTTAGGAGTCCAGCGGTAAGGGCACTTGTGATGGTAGAGGGCAGAGCTCAGCATCCCTGATGCTCATTTCCGGTTTACGTCTTATGTTCCTTAAAGCTCATTCTTCAGCATTTCAACCAGTCACCAGCAGGGCTAGGAAGGGATTCGCCACCCTCCCCTCCTCTCCCTGTATTCTGGATGGTTTTTGTTTTGTTGCAATCTCCTTCCTCTGAAGAATTAGGCTGGAGGCGGGTCACTGGACAGGGTGGGCCAATCCTCCGAGGCAGCACTGAGCATTCTCAGGTGCTTGGCTGCCTGGTTCTTGCTCACATGCCCAGGGTCTAACTGATCGCCATCTGTGGAGGTGGGAAGGAATTTTCTCCCAGATTGTATTGGTAGTGACCTTGGGTTTTCTTTGTTTTCCTCTGCAATGTGTGGATGCAGGTCACTTGCCAGGATTATCTCACTTAATCATTTTCCTGCCATTGCAAGGGACTCAAGTACTGGTGCACCCAGTCCCTACCGTTCTCTGCCTGTGGCACATAATAGTCTAGTTTCGTGTGTGCAGTAATACTTTGGTCTGATTTTGGGTTTAATGTGCAGGTGCTGGATGATATTGGTGGCCTGTGATATACAGGAGGTCAGACCAGATGGATCTGGTTGTCCTTTTGGCCTGTACACTCTATGACTCATCTGTTTTCCACCATATACAACCAGCTAGGTCCACTGACACTCAACCTATCCTAATTCCCTGATTCCCCCCACAGGGAAAGAGGCAACTGTGGAGCTTTTAAAACACATCTCCAGCAGTGGTCAGGCAGGAGACTGCAAACTCTTCAGCGGCTTTCATAGACCTTAGAAACTGTTTCTGCATCAGTCTGAAGAGTAAATCTTAGCTGATTTATTCATTTTAAATCTTATCAAAGACACTCTAGTATGTTGCATTTTTACACTTCTTTATAGGTAGACGCGCTGATCGGAATTCTACAGAACACTTTCATTGTCTTTTAAAAACATTGGACAGATACCTGCATGCCATTAGCCCGGTGCCTCTGATTCAGACAAAAGATAAAGGAGTCTTTTCTGGCATTCCCTTTCCGCTCTGTCTGCTCTTCACATAGTTCCATTGTTATACAACTCTCCTTGATTTCTCTAGCAAATGGTTTTGATGGAGTTAAAATGCCCACCGGCTCTTGAGGCATGAAGGTAGCTATGCAGGTTTAACGGCACTTTGTTATTGCCATAAAAGTGCTCCATGCTCACCTGAACATTGAGAAGAATCAGAACTGAGACAAATTTAGAACTCCACTAAAGAAATAAAAATCTATTAAAGTACTCCTTTTTTTCCCCTCAGAGAGAAAAAAATCAATAAAGTGGTATGAGCAGAGAGCATGAAATATACAACTCCTAGACCTCATTTATGTATGATGTGACCTTGACCTGTATTTATCTATTCTCCAGTTTCCTGTTATTAATTTATTATGTACCTCTCCTAAGCATGTCACTACAAGCCACACAGAAAAACAAATCTTAATAGCTGGATGTTTTTCTTTTGTTAAAGGGAACATTTACTAGAGCATAAAAAGGGAAATTATTATTTACAAGTGAGAAACTAATTTTTCACTACTCTGGATTGTAGCAACAATTGATTTCACTACCTACAAGCTAGCATAGTATACCCTTAAGAATGTGTGGATGGGGTTATTGAAAATGTTTTAACTGTTTACATTTTTCCACCTCTAGCCTCCCAGTGTTTTCTTTGCTCTTTTATGAGTAAATGACCATGATGAAATCACAAAAAAAGGAATCAGTCTGCCAGCCAATTTAAAGAAAAACTAAATACAATATAGTGACCCTCATACAAATCTCATCAAATGAATTGTAGTCAGAGGTAGGTGTTACAAAGCTGGCTGTTGTTACCTCCCTTTTACAGATGGGCAAAGTGAGACACAGAGAAGTCAAGTGACCTGCTCCAGGTCACAGAGCGAGCGGTAGCAGAGATGGAAAAAAGACACCAGTTGGATGTACGGATACCACAGTGATGATGAACACATGTAAATACCTAGGCATAGAGAGAATCTGGATTTTGTTCTCATTCCCAATACCCTACCCTTAGACAATATTGCTTTTTATTAGCTCACTTTCAATCATGCTCTTTTCTATATTTCTGATTACAGTTATTAATTGGATTCAACAGTGCTAGGGGGAGTGTGAACCACAAAAGGTCTGAAAAATTTGCCTAAAAGAAAACTGAAATGAAAACATTACAATTATTTTTGTCCCTTTACCTTGAATGTGCCTCCCCACTTTTAGCTGGCAGCAAAGGTACCAAAATATAGCGAGATTCTTATTGTGTTTCCACACAGGCCAAGATCAGAAAATACTAGAAACTTAATGCAAGTGTGAGCTTATCTGATTTCCAGTTCAATTTCAACATCAAAGAGATGTGAGAAAAGTTTGGATAAGGTTCATATTAGCACCTAAACTGATGCATACTTCTAGGTTCACCCATGAGCACCAAAAATAACTCAGTTACTTTATCTCATGTCAAACCCCTAGCCAAACTGGGTCAGCAAATACTTTTCAGAATACTTTGTGGAGAATTCATTCGTACATTATATCTAATTATGTTTGAACCTGCAATACTTCCTGACTTAACGTCTTCTCCACAAGTGCTTCAAAACCAATACCAATATCAGAAAAAATAACTCTCTGGTATTTGTTCCACACTGCAATGCAGAAGGGAAACTTTCAGAATGGTCTTAGATTACCGGGAACTCTTGGAATCAAAGCACAGATACCCAGTGTTGAGTCAGGATATATAGCATTACATCCATACTGCATGAGCAGCTTCAGCTGACTAAATTCCACAAGTCGTCTCTTAAACCTTGATTCTTTACCACTTGAAGTCAAAAGGATTTTTGCCATTGACTTCAACGGGAGCAGGAGTTTCACTTCACCGTTGAGTTTCACTTCACCTTTTCCTGTAGTCATATACACCAGTGCAAAGTGAATGCATTCTATTACCACTTCACAGCCATTTCCCCAGTGCAGGCAAGAGTGAATTAGCCCCTCAGCTTTTAAAAAGCTGGGATTTCTTTGAACAATGTCAGAGTCCTCTGTGGTTGTTACAAAGTCCTGGTCAGGAACTGGATGGGATATACCCAGGACTTCACAGGTCAGATTTTTCAATGCAGATTCCAGAGTTCTCTTATTAGCCTTTTATCCTTAGCGTTTCACTGTGTTACCCAGCTTTATGTTAAAGTATTGATTTTACTTGCCGAGCATTTCAGGACCTATTTCAGGACACACACACATATCACCTTTTATAGTCAAATGTAAACTGCATACCAAAAAAGCTGGGTTTCTTGCCTGTCCCGAATATGGACTTGCAAGATGAGTGGCATTCATCCCACAATATATTTTCTGCCAGAAAATGGAAACATTTGAAACTTTCTTCAGAGCTACCACATAGCTGGTTGGCTGCAAGTGCAAACGACAGGTATAAATAACATCATCTGTCTTGGAAAGTGAGAGCATGATAAGGCACTTTTGCTTAGGGTTGTTTTCTGCAAAACAGCCTATGAGCTCTGGGTATTTTAATGCTCTCTTTATGCTACTGGAGCCAATCGGAGAAGAGAGAGATTGCACTGAAGAGGTAAACAAGTTGTTTACAACTCAGCAGGGCAGCCAGTGTATCCTACTTATATCAGCTGAAAGGCAATAAGAGCATTGGACACTGGGCTGCTGATGGGAAAGGAGCCTCGGAGCTGCCAAGC
Organism: Mesoclemmys tuberculata; assembly: GCA_007922155.1. Classification (NCBI taxonomy): domain Eukaryota; kingdom Metazoa; phylum Chordata; order Testudines; family Chelidae; genus Mesoclemmys; species Mesoclemmys tuberculata. The sequence continues at coordinate 9,985,452 of ML675618.1, forward strand.
TCTGGCTCCAGAAATGTCTGTGGTTCTTCAATAACAGGAAATCACGTGTGCTGTCATTATCAGCTGCTGAGAGAGACAGATGCACAAAGATCAATATCTGTGTCCAATATCAAAGACATATTGTGATTGTACTGAGCATATTGAACTAGGAAGAACAACTAAATTATTTTAAAATGATGGTGGCTGGCAAAAATCCCACGGGTCTCTCTTTTCTGCTTTGATTTTTTTTCTCCCCTCCGCCCCCTTTTAGAGGCAGAGGATTCAGGCTTCTCAGTTATTAAAGGAACTGAGAGTTGTTTCTGCCTGAATTTACTCTGATCATTATTGATCCAATTAAACTATGTTTGTTTAGGGGCTTATGGAAAGGGGCTGTAAATCAGCAAAGACGGCAATAACCACCCTGACATCTTATAACTGTAAAGGGATATCTATTGGTACAGTTTGGGAATCAGCATGTTTTCCACTGCAATTGAAAACACAGTAAGTCTCTGGAGCGCACAGCATTTTGTGCTACTTAAAAAAAAAAAATGACGCCCTACTGGCTTTTCTTAGAAACAAGATTAGAGGGGAAGAAAAATATATGAACGTACTCCCTACACCAAGATAATAGCTCTCAAGACTATCACACTAGTCATCATTAGCATACTATCTTCATATGAGCAAAGGGTTCAATGGTAATGAGTTCTGTATTGCTTGTGCTTTGTTTCACCAAAAGAAACTACAATTTAAAAATCAGACAAAACATCTTTAACGTAATACAAGCCATGTACCAATGGCCAAATCCTGCTCCATGCAAAGAGGTAGCCTTCACGTAACTTTAGAAGATGCTATTTTCGATTTTTTTAAAATGGAATGGCAAAGCTTTATTTATTTATTAGGGCAATTTTTTCCTTTAAAAACATAGCAGGCTTCAGTCCCAGAATGCTCCCTGAAAATCCATAGCTATCAGCAGCAGAATAACAGCTCTCAATATGGCCCCATCCTGCACTGACTTAATAGATGTACTGTGGTACACATGGGGCGACTCATGCCAAACAGACATTGGATATTGCTTCAGGAAAGGGCGTGCCAAGTCTTCCCCCCGCCCCTCTTCCACATGCGGTGGGCCCGGCGATCAGGGGCCACTGTTTGTGTTTGTGCCCCCAGCCCCCATCGGTGGCGGTGGCAGCAGGAGGATGTTTGCAGGCCCGTTTCCTGTTCTCCTGCTCCCCACCCAGCTGCGAGAGTGGCGGGTACAGTGACAGTAGTGTACAAAGGAAGCCCTCAGGCGTTGGCCTGGGGGGACACCAGCTGGGCCCTCCTCTGAGGAGCTGCCCCCCGCTGACATCCCCGTTGGCCGCCCTGACCTAGCCCCTTTGGCAGGGAGTGGGAGTGAGAGGGGCAGATGCTCCTGGGCCACTTGGCAGTGCAGGGGGAGGAAGATTGCCCTGGATCTTCCAGACCTGGAGTCCCTGCAGCTCCCTCGATGTGGGGCTGGAAGGATGGGAGGCTGAGGGGAGGGGTCAGTGTGGCTGCCAGGGATGTCAACAGGGGGCAGATACTCAGAGGAGGGCCTGGCCGGTGCCCCCCCAGGCTGATTCCTGGGGCCATGGTTTCTCCCCCCATCCCTTTCCCCAGTATGCAGTTGGCCCTAGCCAGGAGTAGCTTCAGGCCCTAAGCCGTGCCGTGCGGCAGCCAGTCCCCACTCCCAGCCCTACTCCTTCCCCCTCCACCTTTCTCCCTGTTCCTGATGTGTGCCACTCAAAATCATCTCGTGTGCCACATTTGGCACGCATGCCATAGGTTGCCGACCGCTGTTATGGAAAACAAGAAATATATTGACTAGCTCTCTTAAAGTGAATTATCTTTTCCCCTCCCAAAAAAGCTGCTATGCTGTTTCCACATAAAGAGTTGAAGGTTAAAGAGCTTTTTTTCTTTTAGCAGTTCTGGTGGAAGCTAATGTGCTTGCTTTATGCTCTATAACTCATAGTACTGTCTGTGCATGGGTGTATGTTTGAGTGTGTGTGTGGAAGCTTCCCACATAATCCTGCATCGCCTGATAAAAGCTCTTTATAAGGATCAGAGGTGGCTTAGCTTGCATGCTAACACCCACATGTATATTTCTCTAAAGTTTAAATCAGTTCATTCAATGGAGTTAAATGGACACACACAGGGGATCTGGCCCCAGGATTTCATGTGAGGCTTAATTAAGGTTGGAGAACCGAACTTGGCTAAGATCTCCCAAACTCATTGCAGTTCAAAACCTCAGTTCTTTTTCGGCATGTTGTGTCAAAACGGCCTAGCTTTCAAACATATAAGACATTTCAGCGACTGACTCTTTGGCTAGCAGCTATTTTCTTTTCTATTGAAAGTCTTCAGCAACTTGCAAGCAAAGAGTTACACCAAGCTGTTTTCAGTGCTTGCTTGGGATTGTTTACTGTCTTTACAGAATTGCCTTGCTGTGTGTTTCAGGTGCCTGGAGGAGATAGCCTCTGGAGCATCAGTCTCGTCTCTTACAATAAAATAGACAAGTCATTAATGTGTTTCTTCAGATCCCCGTAGGGAGATCCAGAAACGCTGCAAAATAAACAAGCAGAGGAATAATGAATGAGAGCAAGTCAGCAAGGCAACAGAGCATGGTAGTGCCTACAGTCTGTAGTAAACAAGTGAACATGCACCTCTGGAACCGCCCCTTTCTCAGCGTGATTAGACCAACAGCCCTAAAACACAGTCTTCCACTGAAAGAGATTACAGCCTTGTCTAAATTCCTCTTTTTAACTTGCTCCAAGCCTGGCTTCTGAGGCGCTCAACCCACGTGCATTGAATCCATCATTCTATTTTTACAACTGTCTGAGAGCCACGGTTTCCTCTGGCAGATCCACTCTTAATGCTATTACCTAGCAGAGGAGAAAAGAAACATAGCTCCTAAAATAACTGTGTATAATAGAAATAGATGGAAAAGACATTGTAGGTCATGTAATCCATGACCCTGCCAGCCAAGCTTGTTACCTACAGAATATATGTGAGTGCTTTGTACAACAGTTTCTATATTTATATATTATAGTCTCCATTGCAGATGGTGATTTTTCAGTGAGAGGTTTTTTGACTTGACCAATTAAAACACTAACATATGCATCGTGAGCCAAATTTGCTGCCGGCATAAGTTGGCACAGTGCCATGACGGTTGATCAAACAGTATATGTTTACACCAGCTGGGAATTTCGCCCCTTCTCTCTCTCTCTCTCTCTCTCTCACTCACTTTTTTTTTTTTGGTGCCTATTTTTTATGGCACAAAAAGTTACTCCCTGGAATATAGAAATGTAAAACAAGGTCACTGGTACTGAATTGAATAAAACAATCTTACTGTTTCCCAGAAAAAGACAGACAAATATGTTTGAATCTCCGTCTCTTGCCATTTTTTTTTAATTTGTTGTCAAATTTCCTCCTTAGCATAGTGTTAATATGAAAGTTGTTCATGAGTCATGAATGACCCATTGTGGTTTTGGGTTTCATGCTGTTACCATTTATTTCAGTCAGAGGAGTACATATTTCATGGATTGTTTTTAAACACCCCAAATATTATAATAAATCAATGGCCCTCAAAGTTATAGCTATCACTATGCTGCACACAATGGCCACCTGGATAAGGTACTCAGATCCTTTTCCTCCAACGGCATAATCCTGCACCACCAAAATAGGAAGTTTTGCCAATGACACTAATGGGAGCAGGGGAAGGCCTCAAAGCACAGGCTCTGTGACGTCAGATAACTCAGGTGTTATTATTTAGATGTTCACATTATAGGGACTATGATACACAGTTGAGCAGGTCTGACTGTTCAGTAGAGGGCAGTGGTACACAAACAGTTGTAGTAATTTGTTGCATTTTTCTCCTGGGATCATAAGAGTTTGAAAAAAAAAAAAGATTTTTTGTACTGATCTGTAGGGCAACTGGGAAATATATTATAACCAAAGAAGTATTTTCGAACAAAGATTGTTGTGATTAATTATGAAATAAAGTTATGGATCTGACAAACAACAATAGGCAGCAAATGTATAGATGGCACTAAACAAATATTGTGTATCACAATAAATAAAAAAAATGCAGTGCTGCTACTGACTACTACACATCATTGAAAGCAATTAAAAATAAATATTGATACCCAAGAAAATATCACTTGGTGGTCTTCTGAATCTCCAAATTGGAGAGCTTGAGACTGGAACAAATTATAAACAATAAATTGGTAAGGACCTAGAAGATAATAGGGTAGAAGGAGTAGCCAGCATGGATTTGTCAAGAGGAAGTCATGCCAGACTAACCTAATTTCCTTCTTTTGTCCTACTGGATGGGGGAAGGCTTAGACATGATATATTTTGATTTTTACAGTCCCACATGACAGGCTCATAAGCAAACTAGGGAAATGTGATCTAGATGAAATTACTATAAGGTGGGTGCAAAACTAGTTGGAAGACCATACTCAAAGAGTAGGTAGCAATGGTTCACTGTCAAACTAGGAGGGTGTTTAGTGGGGTACCACAAAGGTCTCTTCAGAATACGGTACTATTCAATAGTTTGTTTAATGAATTGGATAATGGACTGGAGAATATGCTTACAAAATTTGTGGGTGACATCAAGATGGGAGATGTTACAAGCATGTTGGACGACAGGATTAAAAATCAACAAGATGAAATTCAATACTGACAAGTGCAAACTACTTGTTTTAGAAAGCAAAAAATAAAATACACAACTGTGACATTCCCCTCTGCAATCTGGTTCAGTATATCACTGTCACTCTAACCCCTCCACTTCTGGGGCCTGTCTTGCACTTGCCTCGCTGTGTGAACCCCCACACCTGGGTCAGCCCACACACAGCCACCTGCAAGTGATAAGTCCCTGACTAAGTGAGTGAGTGCTTCTGGCCAGCCCATAATCCCATAATCATGGGATTATGCAATGGTGTGACCCCCAGCCAAATTTCCAATCTCAGATGCAACCTTAGGAACTGCCATTTTACAGAGTTCAGTGCTGCCCACTGTACTCTGTAAGCTCATTGGTTAGTCTATTTATCAAAGAAATTGATATGCACCAGCTCTATCCCTCTAAAGATAGTCTCCGAACACACCAAACCACATGCACTGCTTTAGCTAAAACAAACAAGTTTATTAAATACAGAAAGATTTTAAGTGATTTTAAGCCAGAGGAATATAAATCAGATTTGATCAGGAAGAAATGAAAGCAAATCACATTCTAAACTAAGCTTAACATTTCAGTAGCATTACAGTCTTTAGATGGTTCTCACCACAGGCTGGCTGGTTGGCCTCCAACCAGGCTCTCCCCCAGTAGGCAGTCTGCCTTGATGTTGTCTTGTAGACGGATTGCAAGAGAGACCTCAAGAGACCAAAATGTCTCTGCCTTTAACCTGATTCCCCACACCACCCCCTGCGTTAGGTGATTGCAATGTCTGGCATGGCTTCCTCCACTTGAGTCAAATGAGCATCACCTTATCAGAAGCTCAGGCCAGTCCATTGTTCCTGGAAAAGCTAGAATGTTTTATGCATGACTTTGAGAGGACTGAACTCTCACTCCGCAGTCAGTGTTTGCCTGGATTCTGCAGTAAGTTTGTCTGCTCCCAAGAATGTGAGACACATATTTGGGAATATTACATAGCAGAGCCTCAGAATCAAACACATGACATTGCAAAAAAGATACTACTATAGCAATAATGTTCAGTATGCCATGAGCATTCAAAAATACCTTACATGACATACTTTGCATTAAACAATACACAGTTACACTATAAGGGTAAACATGAATGATACAAAATCACACCATAAGGGTGTACATGGGGTACAGTGTTTCACACCACTCAAATGTATTTTATATATATATATTCCACAATAAGGGAGCTAAGTGGTGGTAGTACTGCTGAAGAAGATCCCCAAATTATATAGGATCACAGGTAAAATATGAGTTAACAATGTGATGCTGTTGTGAAAAAGCCTAATGTGCTGTGATACATTAACAGGAGTGTCACAAAAGATCCCACTCTACTTGACACTGGTGAGGTGTTAGCTGAAGTACTGTGTCCAGTTCTGGGCACCACACTTTAGGAAAGATGTGGGGAATTGGAGGGAGTTCACAGGAGAGCAACAAAAATGATAAAAGGTTTAAAAAACCTGACCTATGAGGCAATGTTAAAAAAACAGATTTAGTCTTGAGGAAAGCAAATTGAGGAAGACCCTAATAGCTGTCTTCAAATTTGTTAAGGGATGTTAAAAAGAGTATGGTGATCAATTTTTCTCCATGTTCTCTGGAGATAGCACAAGAAATAATGGGCTTAACCTGCAGCAAGAGCGATATTAGGAAAAACATTTGAACTATAAGGTAGTTTAGTTCTGGAATAGGCTTCCAAGGGAGGTTGTGGAATTCCCATCACCAGAGGCAGAGATGACGAGTGTGTGTGTGTGGGGGGACAGGACATGCGAGGCCATTTTCCCCCACCCCAGATTTCTGCCAGGATTTGTTGGCCCCTCTTGGTCACAAGGTGCAGCCAGACCCCTCTCTGCACGTCATCTGCTGGTGAGCTGCGAGCTGCATCTCACAGGGGAGCTGCAGGGAGGGGCTGATGCTTTCTGGGTGGGGAGATTTAGCGTAAGGGGGTCCTGCCTGGAGGGGGATGTGATTTGAGCTTTTCCAGGTGTGGCTGAATCTTTAAATTATGCCTGCTCCCATTATCATCAGGTATGGGTCATCTCTGGTTGGAGGTTTTTAAGAACAGATTGGAGAAACACCTGTCAAAAATGGTCAAGTTTTACTTGGTTCTGCCTCAGTGCAGAGGACTGGACTTCATGATCTTTTAAAGTCCCTTCTAGCCCACCATTTCTATGATTCAATTTAATACATAACCCATTTTTGGGGGATCTCCTTTTCTCCTTCTGCTGCTGCTGCTCTTGAGTAGCTAATTGAAGAACGATAGGGTTGTGAGGTTAGATGTGTACAGATCGTAGTTGAAGCCATATGAAAAAAGGTGTAATGTGAGGAAGGGACCAAGGGCATAGTTCTGTGCCGGCTCATAGAAAGCGGGAGGGAAGAGGTGGAATGGCTAGAGTGATAGGACGAGGACCAGGTGGGGACAGTATCTTGAAAGCTCAGGGTATGACAAGATATCAAGGGCCTGACTGACTGCTGAAAGCTGCAGAAAGGACAAGAAGCTTGAATATGTAGCAGGTTCCTTGTGATTTAATGACAGAGGTCATTAGAGATGTTGGTGTGAGCGGCTTAGATGGAGTGAAGAGGACAGTACCCAGACTGACTGAGGTCCCTGATAGAACTGGAAAAGAAGAAATCAAGGCAACAGTTGTAAACAGAAAGAGAAGACAAGGTTACAAGGGCACGCAGAGGTAAGTATGTGAGAAATCTTAGTGTCAGTGATGGAGGAGGAGAAGGAACTAATGGGAAGTTGAGAAGAGCACGCAGGCGAGGGGAGAGAAAGATCATAGCAGATTTTGTTGACTTTGTCATTGGAAAGTTGTCAAGGTCCTGCACAGCCAGGGAGCTGAGAACTGAAAGGGTGGAAGGTTTAATAAGGTACTTAGAAACTGAAAACAGGTGATGAGGACTGTGACTGTGGTGGTCAAAAAAAGGTGACGAAGTACTGTTTGGGGTGGCAGAACTGAAAGGAAGGAACAAATTTGTAGCGGAAATAAGGTTTTCCTGAACTTTTTCTAGAGGCTTTCAGTGGCACAGCTGATGAATGGCAATAAAGGAGAATATTGCTGATTCACTGAATATATTTGAGCTCCATTAAAAAAAAGAGCAGCAGCACAGAAAACAGTTGTTTGATTTTTTTTTAACATTTATTTTATCTCTTAATAAAGAGACTTCTAGCCCTTTAAATTTTAGCCTGTAAAGGCACTCCAGTGAATCACTTAATCATTCTAAGTAGCTACAATGCTCTTACAGGCATCTGCTAACACAGTATTCCTGTTAAAAAATAAATCCAAGACCAAACTGCTCCCAGCTTCAACTAGTTGACAGGTGTGAGCTCTGCTTTTATAAATGTCTTGTCACTGTCTTCAGAGCTGTTTATGACCTTCAGGCTGAGGAAAATATGTAATATAGCTTAAACCACTTTTACATTTATCAAGTGCCATTTCAGAAAAATATAATATCAGTAAACTCAAAGTTGTGAAACAAAGAAAACTAAAATAATAAAATCAAATATTTATAATGCAGTAATGTATATCACATTGTTGAGAATTTGGCCCTTAAGTGTTTCATGTCATGTTAGTTTGGGGGGACAGGGCCTTACTGATTTCTTTAAGATTAATACCTTTTTGATTTTGATGAGTATGAAGACAAATATATCATCTCCATCTTTTGGATGTGCTTATCATGATACATAAGAAAACCTTTATGAATGTCTCTTACTTTAAAACCCGCTTTCCATTAGAGACACTACAAACAGTGCAGAATAACGCACTGGATTGAGGTGGGTCTTACAACAATGTCATTACAGAAGTATTACTGGCTAAGAATGGAATATTCATTCAGAAATATGCACTGGTGTAAATGTTCAGACTATTTTCTCTGCATGCCCATACTTTGCTTGCATAATCACTTCCCCCAGCCTAACAATTGTGCATGCAAGTGTTCGAATTTTCACTTGTACAACTGATCGGGGCCAACTGCTTTTTCAGGTGTAGCGTCTACTGCTTGTGTGGCTCCAGGTGCTGGATTACAGAAAGTATGTGCACCAGAGACAGAGGCTGAAATACTAAAAAAGTGACTTATGATTTTGGGTGCCCAACTTGAGACACTTTAAAGAGGCCTGATTTTACCCTTTCTGAAAACATGCTCGTTTATGGTAGCTCAAGTTGGGCACCCAGAAACTACTCAGGTTAGCCAGAAACGTTGGTATTTGTGCAAGTGTTTGCACCTACAAAGGGCAACATACAAAGTAGAGGCCCAATAAAAGCTCTCTGAAAAACATAGCTCACCTTATCAAATCAGCCATTTATATTTAAAATCACTAGGAGTGGGATTCACAAGATATTTAGGCACCTAACTGCCACTTTAGGTGGCAAATTCCTACATTCAGGCACCACTGGCATTCACAGAATCCCTGCTCAGATGGTGTCTAATCCTGTAGGTGCCTAAAAGTTCTAAGGAGATGGCATCGGCACCACCGCCACAACGCTTTTTCTTGCAAAAGACTGATCTGTCTTAGGCACCTAACTCCATGAAAGAGTTCACGGCTGTGACTCCCTCGTGGAGATACTCATCTTCCTCTAGCTTTGAGGGGCAGGGCTTAGGCCATGACCCTGTTTGCCATTTCCTACTGGCTAACTTAGACAGCTGCACACTCAGTGTGCTGGCTTTTGTCAATCCTATCCTTCGGTGCCTAACTCTTCTCATGATTATATAGGGAATGTGTGCACCTAGCTCGAGGCTGTGGATTCCACTCAGTGGCAGGGCACCTAAGCTCCTACAGTCCCACCACAGGCCCCTCCTGCCAGTCCTTAGTTACTCCCCCATCATGTGGTCCTACTTTGCCTATTAATACATTTCCCTTTTAAAAACAACACAAAAAGAATATAAATGCAATACATCATGAGGCCCAAAATTGGGTTCAAATAAGTTTTTTTTTAATTCTCTGATGAAAAGTTTAGGTGAGCGACCGAATATAACCTGCAAGCAAGGTATAGCCAATAGTCAGCTGGTTAAAATACTCTCATGGGATGAGGGTGAACCAGCTTAGAGTAGAGACATGAACCTAGGTCTCCTACATCAAAGGCTACTGGCTATGTAGGACACACACAAAAAATGTAATTTTTAACAAAATAACTATTTTGTTGATAGATTCCCTATCAATTCTACTTGAAGGTGGCTGTGGATTCTATAAATTCATATAAAACATTAGCCTTACATACTTTCGTCACTGTTCCCACAGAGAAAACCAATTTTAGTTTCAACGCTTATACGTGCTCTGCTGCTCTTTCAGAAGTTAGAAATTCTAATGCAGAAGCATTGTGCATTATTATATCAATAAGTATTTTAAGGAATCTTACATTATTAAAGCATTTTGAAACAAGGAGTGAAATCCTGTCCCTGTTGAAGTCAATGGAAGTTTTACCATTGATTTCAATGGGACAGGATTTCATTCTAGTTTTGGATATACTCATTTATGGCTAAATCACATCAAGATAGAAATGGATCATGGCAACAATCGTTTTCTCAGTACATGTTAAACAACAGAAGTTCACATTTGTATGCTGTAGACCTTATTATGATGGCATTTGCAAACTAAAAAAGTTTAAAATAACCTTCCAGGACAGATGTCAATGAGCAACAGTTGGCCAATTTCAAGTCAATTTCACTCTCTGAGCCCAATTAATCTAATTTAAAGATGTCCTATATTGCACCCAGACTTTCTTACATCAAACTGTATTACAAATCTACTGTAGTAAGTTAGGACTGTGGTTGTTGTGTGAGAGAGATATGTCTTGTTGTAGACTGTGAAACCTAACTCTGAATTTCTTGAAGTTCCACCATGTATTTTTAATTAAAAAGGTAATATACATTCAAAACACAGAGATGTGCCTGCTACCTTAACTTCGCATCAAGAAAGTACTGTTTGTTGCAAAATAATAAAAGCAAGCCCATATGACATGTGTGTCAACCTAAAAAGAAAGAAATTTGGCTAAATTGCACCAGATTTGTGTCTTTTTCTTACCAAACTATGTGTGTGTGTGTGTCTGGAAATACACCTAATTGTTAGGAATCTCTACATGTTCAGAATAACTTGTTAAATAGACACTGATCTTCATATCATTAATTTCCTGTTCTGAAACCTAAAATGCCCTTTAATTATCCAGCTGTAGGAACACTTAAGATGGTACTGAATTCTGCATAAGTACAGTCTATTGCCAAAAAGGAAGCCAAAATATATAATTATGCTGGCATTAACATTCCATGGCTGTGTGATATCAAAGCTGCACAATGGTTGGAACATTCTGTGAAGGGCAACACTGTCTGGGTAATGTAGCAGAAACACTTATCTAATAGCATGCCCTCCTGTGCCCTCTGTCAGAGTGCCAGCATATTCGTCCTATTATCAGCCTGCAAATACTGTAGGCTTCCACAGTGTAAGTGCTGCCAAAAGAAACTCTTCCCTGTTGGAGGAGCAAATGTCTGTGCACGTATATGAAATAGAAGAATAATTAGATTACAGTGGTTCAAGCTCTCCCCTGTGTGAGGAAATATCCCTGCTTGCTAATTTACATTAATAAAGAGCCTGCTCTTTTTACTGAATGTTGTGTTTAGTTCACAGGTCATGCATTTTCCATAATGGATTCTAAACAGACTATTCAGAAAAGTAAAAAATAGCTGAGGTGACCTCTCCTAATATTATCTTTAAAAACAATATATGATTCCCACTCCCCCACCCTCAAATTGTGCTTTTTCACTTTAGATTTATTATTTCAAAGACTCAGTTCATTGCTTTATTGTGGCGGTTTGAACCAAATAGGTTAAAAAAATATCAATCAGGAAGTTATTTAATGTGCTAGCCCCCTCACTAGAGGCATGTTACAAGCAGTCTGTCACTGTGTGACAGGTGCACCGAAAACACTTCCATCCATTAAAAAGGGATTCAGGCATTATATATAGGAGCTTACAGAAACTCTAATTACTATTAGTGAAATACATTATAAAATACAGTTTTTCTGCACTGAATTTAACTGTTTATTATCAGTATTCGTATCAACACTGTGCAGTAGAAAATATCTGCTCAATGCAGCTCCTGGAGCTGAATTCATATTGGAACATACAGATGATCTATTTATTATTAAATCCATCATGTTAAAATAATCAGTGGAAAGAGAAAACAAGAGCTGAGGAACTTGTGTTTTGTGTGAATTTCTTTAAAAGTTTTGCATTTATAACATTGTTAAATATTGAACCACAAAATAAAACCCAACCAAACCCCACCTCCAATTTTAGAAGTCTCATTATAATCCTCCAGGTTTGTAGATGCCAATAAGCTACGACAAAACACTAATGCTTTAACAGTAAATGACTCCAGTTTGTGAAATACATTTGCCTGATCCTTCAAATCCACATTCACACTCCTGTATGGTACTCTTGTGAGGAAGAACATACATTTCTTAGAGGTTCTAAAGTCATCTGGTTATGGGAAAAGGAAGCTTCTTGGGCCATTTGGTTCTGCCATTAAAACAGAAGAAGCAGGAAGACAACGACAAACTTATTTAGAAGGACAGGTTCTGTTTCTATACGCTAATGATAAATTACATGCAAAAATAATTTGTTAAAATTATGGCTGAGATTTTACACACACAAAAATTTTTAAGTTTTGAATGCCACAGCAAGTGTAACTTGGTTCTCCTGTGAATACGTCATAGTATTTGGTAGGGATGCATACCTACCATCGGCGTAGTAGTATCTTCACTAAAGCGCTACCTCAGCATAGCTGCACCGGTGCAGAGGTGTGTGTGAAGACGAGCCCTTACTTATAAGAGCAGTGACTTTGATAAAAACACAGTCAAAATGAGCATGTACAATGATTTGTTTCTGTATGCATCTTTTACTAATATTTTAACATATCAGAATGTCTAAAAATCCCTTTAATGGGAGTATATTAATAAAGTGTTCCAGACATGCATGCAAACAACAGACATATTATTTGTTTAAAATACACTTTATTATGCTTCCTTTAGCAGAAAAGAGATGGTTGAGGTGTCATGCGGACTGGAGTGAGGGAGGGGCGGTATTTCTGTTATTTGACATTAATATGTCACAATCATAGTGATTCACGTAAGACATGCTATGTCAGGTACAGTTAGAAAGGTTATGATATGCTGAATAAGATGATAATATTTGTGTTCATGTGTAATGTGTGTGAGGAAAGTTATGGAGTTCTTTGATATCCCTGTATTTCAAACTGTGCTATAGAAGACACACCCCAGACAGAGGGGCTGCAGGACAAGAGCCCGCTTAATGGCCCATTAAGACCTTTACAGAAGCCAAAGGCCCAGGAAGGAACTAAAGGCATACCTGAAGAGTTATCAGGATTGGCCCATGTGACTCTGGACTCCATTTTGGTTCCTGTAAAGTTCCACAAGCTGCATAGCCAGTAACAGAAGGTATATAAGATCAAACCACAGAAACCATTTTGTCTTTGTTCCTGTCCAGCTGCGGACACACCTCTGGATCAACACACTTTGCAACTGAACTGAAGGTCTTAGACCCATCCAGGTACTGGATGTATACCAGAGGGACTGGACAAGCCTGCAACTCCACGATTCTTCTAAAAACCTGATGTATACGGACTTTTAAATCATTTGTATATATCTGATTGCTTTAAGCCTTTAACACGTCTCTTAGTGTTTGTTATTCTTTTATTAATAAACCTTTAGTTTTAGTTACTAAAGGATTGGCTGGCTGCGTGGTATTTCGGGTAAGATCCAAACTTATAGTGAACTAGTACTGTGGCTGGTCCTTTGGGATCAGAGGGAATCTTTTGAGTAAAGACCATAGAGTTTAAATAACTGGTCTCTTTACTGGACCTAGTGTCAGTTTGGGGAGCCAGAGACTGAAATGCAGTAAAGGGGGCTGTGTGTATTTGCACAGTGGCTTCTCGATAACCAGTGTGGGGGAATCAGAAGCACTGTTTGTGGCTGGCTGGGAAGTCTGACTGCAGTGTCACCCACCAGTGCTGGGAGAATTCGCTTTCCTTTTACAGCCTGCCCTGACCCTGGCATTATCAGTGGGCTACCCTGGGCACGGGCAGGTCACATGAGGCACTATCAAAGCGGAAGTCGAATCAGGTTAAATAGGAGATGAGTGGAGTGGGAGGATGTTGTAGTGGTTAAGGCACTGACATGGGGCTAAGGAGATTGGGGGTTAATTCCCTGCTCTGCCACAGACTACTGATGTGTCCTTGGGAAAGTCCCTTAACTTCTCAGTTTCTCATCTAACAACATGGGGATAATAATACGTCTATTATAAAACATATTACATGAATAGATCATTTCACAGCTATTAACGTTTGGTGTGCTGTGGTGATGGGACACATCTAAATAAAGAGAGAGTGAGAATAATGTGGTAAGTAGATCTGTAGAATACAAGGCAGAAAATTTAGGTGATTGTTTCTACCATTGATACAAGCCTATAAGTCTGCAATGATTATATTATCAGAATCTCAAATGGAAAACATACTTCCAAACATAGATGTGAAATCTAATTTGTGATTTAATCCAAACATGCTTATGCTTTTTCTTTTTACTTTTCTACAAATATTCATCCAACCAGTTTTTATTCACATGATTAGAGAGGAGCTCTTATTTGTATGACTATGGATATTCATGCATGAACACATAGATTTGTGTGCAAACAACTGCAGTCGTAGTAGGAGTTCTTATCTGGGCAACCTATACAAGTTAGTTGTTGGTTGTGTTGGGAGTGATGTTTCCAGAGGTGGGGGAGAAACAGGAGAATGAGAATATCATTGGCTTTCAAACATACTTAAATATACCTTAGTGATCAGTCAAATGAGCATTAACGACTAGGAGAGGTAGAACGATATAAAGGAAGATATAAACAGAAGAAAATTCCCTGTCCTAACACTTTGCCTGGGTTCCAGTCCCATAATGTGGAGCTAGGTGTCTGCACTCAATGGCCAGATACCAAGGTGGTGGATCAGCTTCTGAGTACAACTGTCCTATGGAGCCATCAGTAGGCATAGCACAGTGCCACCTGAATGTGAGCCATTAGCCACATAGACACAACCAGAACAAACTCAAATAGGTGAGACCTTCAACCTCCTCGTCGTCAAGAATGAAGAGAAGTGGGGCCACAGCAGTTGTTTGGTGGAATGAGACAAGAAAATGTAATGTAAAATTATCTAGACAGCTACACGTCTGTCTTGTATCTTTGTTGCCTTCTTAGGTCAGAAAGAGAATGCAGATATATTTAAAACTGAGATCTACAGGCAGAGCTCCCACACTAGGGGGGAGAGAGGGGAAATGATAAACTTTAATGGGGCCCGGAGGCCCTAGAGGGCCTGGACCAGGCTACAACCCCCATTGACACGAGGAAAACATTTTTCATGGCTTATGAGATTATATGTGTGGGGTGAGGGTCTGTGTGTGGGAGGGGGACCATGTTACAAGTTTGCCCTGGGTCCAAAAAAATTATGCTTGGGCTCTGTCCATGGGTGCTGCTGAATACCGAGATGCATTCTGACCTGCGTTACATTAATTTTCACCATGGTTCCTCCCTGGATGGAAGTGAAATTATTCCTGATTTACACAGTAAGTGAGTTCCAGATCCCCACCACCACCAACTCTGCTTTGCTAAATGTGCTGCCCTCGATGCACTCTTTCATCTGCTTTTCCTACAGCCACTGCTGTGCTTTCTTTTACATCACTACAACGCATAGAACACCCACCCCTCTTCTGGGCTGCCAAGAGGCTATCCTTTTAAAGCCTACTTCCTTTTTTAAACAGCAAAAGTAATTAGCCATTGGAACAACTTACCTAGGGCTACAGTGGCTTCTCCATCTTGTAAAGTCTTCACATTGAGAATGACTATCTTTCTAAAAACATGCTATAACTGAACCCGGAGTTATGAGCTTGATACAGAAATTATGGGTGAGATTTTTTTGGCCAGCGTAATGCAGAACGTCAGACTAGATGGTCATAATGGTTCCTCTGGCCTTAAAATTTCATGAATTTTATATTTATTCTTATTTTGTGCAACACCCAACGTCTCCTTGTCAAGTAGGTGAATAGGAGTCAGCAGAAGTCTAGGCAAAATTAAAGAATATCGCAATCTCAGCACAGATCAGTGTCATGCTCCATTACAAAAATATATTCTATGTGTTCTTCATTAATAAACAGACATTCCTGGCAAGTGCTTTTGACAGCCAGATACTCAAAAGACACACAAAGTGGCTGCTTGTGCTTTGTTGATATTTTCTGAAATACCAGTGCCCAAAGTAATATTCTTTACTTCGTTAAGCCGTGCTGAATGCATCTTTTAAATGCACAGTACTCCTTAGCCGTTATCCATGCTGACTTCATCTTTGAGATCATGAATAATTGATAAGGTGATAACACTCGGATTTTTATAATATTGAAGATACAAAGGGTAGTGAAAAAAGTAAAGAAGTTACACTTCCATTATTGATGGCCGTACAGCATTATTTGTATTAGAATTATACTAAATGAATTAATATAGCTTTGAACCCTCAAAACAAGTAACAGGAAACTTAATTAACTCAAATCCTTCAAAATTAAATAAAATACATTAACAAAATTACCAAATAGATAAAAAAAGGAAGAAAAATAAAAAACTGAACCGCAGTACCTTCCAGTCTGGACTATGATGCTATTTTACAGGAATGAAAGTCCTTTCTCCAGGTAAGTTACGGACCGTCAGTATGCACGCATTGTTTCTAAACAATTAAATCTTCCTTAACCTATAATCTGCTACAGTTGGGAACCTATAATCTGCTACAGGAAGGGAGCTGTTTCAAACTCCAGCTACTGTGCTGATATCATATCTGGATGAAATACTCATGAGAAAATGGAGACAAAGTTTGTCAGGTTTTGAGTTGGTGAAACTGGTGGAACAGCAGCATTTTATAAAAGATTTCCGTTACAAGAACGTTTGAAGACTCAGTACATTTTGTGAGGCAACAATGGTGTCTCTCTAAAGGCCATTTGGTAACAGGAGCGAGAGCCAGGAACTTCAGGGTCAAAATCTATGCTGTCACAAATACCCAGCAGAGAATTTCTGTCAGAGGGGAACACTTTGCTGGTACAAATACCCACCAGCCAGACCCTGTATCTCACCCCAACAGCCTGTGAATGGGCTGTGTCTGAAGGAGGGGACATGTCAAGAACAAGGAGGGATATGGTTGAACAGAAGTCTGCAACACAATCTTTCGCTGGTGTTGACTCTATTAAGGAATATATGCTAGAGGCACAACTTGGAGCATAACAGCAGCTGCTCTAAGCTACATAAAGGCTGAGGCTGGCGCTGGCTCCTGAAATGTTCCCGTTTTCCATCTCCCAGAATCCTTTCTCCTACATGAAGCAAAGCTCTTGCATTGGAGAAAATCTAGCCCGGTGAGTTTTCTTTGCCCTGCTGCCACTATGCTTTTTTATACTTTGTCCTCACATAGCACTTTACAAATACGATTTAGCCTTGCTTCTTAGAGCCCATTCTACAGCATTAACTCTATTCTACAGATTGTGCAGCTAAGGCTAAGAAAGGTTCCGGGCCTTGCCTAAGGTCCCACAGCAAGCTAGAGTCAGAAGCACAATTAAGCCAAGGTCCCTGAGTACCAGGCTCACGGCAAATCCATTAGACCGCAGTGCCTTGCAGATATCTGACAGTCTTTGTCATTTAGCTTTCCCATCCATGTAGTGATATCAACGACATACCACAGGTAAAATCCCAAAATGTACAGGGCTTGAAGTGTTGACAGGTATATGTAGGTTTGCATATGTGCAGAAGGGTCATAAGACCAGGGCCCTAAGTTAGAATGAACTGAACATTAACAGAAAGCTGACCATTTTAAAAATGTGGGAGGACAGAGCCTGGGCCAGACACAATTCCATGCTTTAGCTGTCATGTTTCAGTATGCTATGGCAGCACTGTAATGAGATGTGACTGATGTACCTTGACAGAACATTTTACAAAATGACACACTGAGCTAGATTCAATGAAGGGATGATGGACACATGGTTTTCATTTGACGTGACATGCTTAGTCATTAGTTGCTGCATTTAAAACTTTATTAAATTTTATTTAAATTTTATTAAATTTTCCATGTTTAATCCCACAATACCAACAATATCATTATAGTCGACAAGCTACTTCCATGATAAGCCTCTATTTACCAGGAAGCTATAACGTTCTGAAAGAATGACTACATGGACTGTAAATTTTCATGCTTAAAAAAAAAAAAATAAATAAAAAAGGGATAATTTTCAAAAGCATTGAGGCTGTTTTTCAGATACCTCTGTGTGAAAATATGTTGTTTTATTAGTTAGGAAATTTGGAGGCTGGGTAACTCCAAAAAAGCCTCTTCAAATAGACTTCAGAGTGCTATCCGCAGAGACCTCTCTAAAAAAGCTTTTGACAAATTTGATTTGTTTGTTTTCAAATAGACATCTAAGAAGCCAGACAAAATATTATTAAATATATCTGGGGGGTTTTAAATTTAGCTGGAGAGGTATTTTTTCCAAGCTAACAAAAATCACTTAAACAAACATACCTTTCTATAATTTTCCTCTCTTAACTTTTAAAACTTACAGCAAAGTTCAGAACTGACAACATGGAAGATAGAGATCTACTCATCTTTTACATTTGTATGTCTTGATCGTTGCTTATGGATTTATTTCAGTGGTTAGATATTGGAATAATTGCATATATTTTACCTTACCTTTTTGTAGGTCTGGTTCTCTGCATGTTGACTCCATGCTACTTCTAATGGTTTCTGGTGTCTTTAGGAAGTGTCAAAATATCAAGACCAATGTCAATATGGAGAAGTACCTCCAAGGACCAATGCGATGCTCAGTTCACTTATTTGGGAATGCTAAATAATTCATATGGAAAAAGAGGATGAGTTATTGTGGAAATCATACTTAAGAATTCTGTATTTTAAAATCAAGCAATAGTAAAAAGATGTGTATTTAAAAACAATTACATAGTAAACAAATAGTAATTGATAAGGGTTTAGTCTCATATAAAAATGCATGCTTGACTTCTATAGGGAAAGAGTTTCTTGAGGATAATTGCACATTTACTAGAATACTTGTATAATCACCAGAAACTGCAACACAGTTTGTTAATTTGGAAGCACGGTTTTTCTATAAATCAATCAGTCCCCATGTGGTCTCCTCACTGTTTTATCTGATTGGCTGATAAAAGTAAAAACATGTCACTAGAATTGAAAGATCTGAAGTGAGATAAGTAATCAACTCGCTTAATTCATCGAAACACAAATGTCCACTATACCTTTGATGGATTTGAATTATCATAGGCATCCTACTGTTTTTGTGCATGTGTAACTGCTTTACAAGATTATTTATTTATTTATTTTAAGGCTTAGGCCTTTTCAGGGGCAGTGAGTTTCACAGATACTGCTGGGCATTCATTCTGAGGGTCAGATTCTCAGCCCCACTCTGCTTCCTTTGTGTCACTCAGGTGTAGCAAAGGGAATGGGAACCTCTCTCAAGTCTCCTATTGGCCTGGAGAGTCCCCAGCAGGTATAAAGCTATTAAAGCTGGCTCTTATGCCTCCTTCCCTGCCATAGGTACATGTCAGGATAGGCATGGGGAGTGGCTACAGCTGTGATCCCATATGATAGCCCAGGGATCATAGCCAGATGATGCAGCTTTGAGCAGCCCTGTGGTTGCTCTAACTAGCACCCAGCAGAGTAAGGGATTCATAACTGGCTCCCTGACAGCTCCCATGTTCTGCAGAGCCCAGCATAAGAGGGAAGCAGCGGAAAGTCTGGTTCTGATTCTGGAATAAACTACACTTCACTATCTCATTGATTCTGACAGATTAACAATACATGTCAGGGAAGAAGAGCGTTCCACCATATTAAGAATATCCAGCTGTATCCAGAGAGTTTGAATTTATTTCAGTACGATCTACTTTACACACACACAGGACTGTTTGAACTGGTGTGGCACTCTGACCATATTGTGCTGACAGCTGTGAGAACCAGGTGCAGGACTGGCCTCAGCTCAGACACTTAGCATATTGTAGTGAGGATGTACGCAGTCTCCCTGTGGGGATGAGGTTGGTGATGAGTGCCTGCTGTCCCCTTATTCTGCACTGTCAGAGCCCTGGTCTACACTTACGTGGAAATTCAGCGGCAGTCGACGGGAGCTACGTAAGCTACGCAGAGTCGCTGTGCTTCCCTTCCGCACGCCGTCTTCACTGCACTGCGTGGTGGTGGTTTGCAAACGTTGACTTCCCGATCGATTGAGTGGGTCTACACTGACCGCTCAATCGATCCAGAAAGATCGATCTGATGGTGGCAACTTTGCTGCCGTCAGGATAGCTATTTCCTCAGTCATGCAGTGACATTGGGGTCACTTTTATAAGAGGCTGACGATGTCACCTTCAATGCGGGTGTCCCACTGGCACCACTGCAAACAAAGGCAGAAAATTAAAGCGTGCATTAGAAACGCATAGAACTGTAGGAAAACAAAATCCCCAGTTAAGTAAAAGATGTAAATATAATTATGTAAATGCAGCCTGCTACCCAGGCCTAGTGCTGGGGTTTAAATTTGCCCTAAGCAGGCTGCAGAATATATGCCTCTCACAATGAAAATCATTCACACCAGCGAGCTACCAAATATTTTCCTGCCAGAGGCAACCACCTGTTTTGCCTGTGTAGCAGAAGAAAGCTTGCTGTTACATATCTTTATTCACTCACAGGGCCATTGTACCACAGGCAGAACTTTGATGTCTTAAATAAAGAGCAGACCTTTCAAGAAATAAATGGAAACTCTAAAGATAAAGCACTTTTGCCTTAAAAAAACCAAAGATTTTAAAACTTTTTATTACATTTTGGTGCATCACTATTTTCCCTGTCAATTATCTGTGATTGACAAATCACCAGCTTTGTTTGGTTTGGGGTTTTTTTTTGGCAGTTGTTTAGATTTTTTAAATAAAAAAACTGCTCTGTGCTATTATTAGCGTTATGCAGCCTGAATCTTTAGAAATTCATGTTGAATGGCATTAATCCTAATTTTATCCACAGAGCTTTTACAGAGTAATCACAAATCTCAACTATGCCTTGGGGTAAATACTTCTGTGGGTCAGAGGCTAGATCAGTGTACATACCTATTCCCCAATGTCTCTAAGGCTGCCAAGAGGGATGCCAGAGGAGTTAGTATTTTTTGTAGCACGCCTGGTCTCTCCACTAGGAATAACCGACTCTGACCACAATCTCAATTCACATCTATCACAGAAAATTCATTTGAACTACTAACCCAACAGACATATGATATGGTGCTTCACATTACACCCAAAATAGCCTCCGCATTCTGAGCTGTGGAAGCTCCACAAGGCTGTGGATCCAAGGCTGCAGAAAAATGACTTATTTAGAAAAAATAGCTTGCCACAGGAACCCCCAAAACACTGTTGACACCCACGCTCACACACACACACCACCTTGTATATTAAGGTTCAAGTTGAAGGACATGCTGTTGGCAATAAATGTAAAGGGCAACAGTAACATGACGTATGACAAACCTTTTCTACGGTAGCACGATTGATGGGGATGGTGGATGATCTCGTTCATTGTTAGACTGATGATTTCTGATTATGACTGTCAAAAATATCAAGTTATGTGTCAAAGGTTGCAGAGACAGAGATCACTATTTTTTTTTTTAAATCCTAGGATAATGAAACCCAGCTCCCTAGCAGAGGCTGCATCTCCAGTTTATTAAAACAAGCTAGATACAGTATTGCAAGTATTTATTGTAATCCTGTAACCAAACAATAGTTTCTTAAATTGCATTCTCTGTTCATGGGAAGCTAGTGTCAATCCTTTTCTCCAAAAAGTTTAAATGTCACGAAGACAAAATGCAATCTGTAAAATTATCCCATGCTTTTGGATAGTCAAATAGACATAGTGGTTGAAAAACACCTCCATCTGCCTGTTTGCATAGCAGTCTCTGGGGCACGCAGTGAACGGCTGCACTAGCACCAGTTGTTCAAACAGTCTGTTGCTGAAAATTCATGTGGGGAGGGAGCTGAGAATGTCTAGCTAATCTAATAGTCTCCTCCAGGATTTTCCTCACCAAAGTTCCAAATTGCCTCAAAGCAAGGGTCAAAAATGGCCTTGAGAGACTGGGTTGTTTTTCAGAGTATCCAAACATGGGACAAGCATTTTATCTTCACAGAAGGCATACAATCTGCTCCTGTACACAACCTACAAAGAAGGTTTATGAATTTCAGCTAAACATGAGTACAAAACACCATCTACTAATCTAGTTGTTTCGATCACAGGTAAAATGTAAGAGCTTTTCAAAGCTAATCCTCACAGCCACAGCATAAATGTGAAGGCCGATAAAATTACTTAGATATGAAGCGTATTAGTAGGTAACGGAGCATCACACAGTCAAGAAGTAAACAGATTATGAAAGGTAGCAACTGGCCTTGATTTGATTCTAAACTTGGTACAAATGTCAATACCTAATGACTCATGTAATCAATCTTATTTGAATTTTGCACAGAATTTGATCACTGCTATTGTTCACAGAGGATAGGGAAATATGTGCTTTTGCAAAAATTGGAACACACAAAAAAAGAATGAGCAGAAGCAAGCTGCACCATAGAATTCATTGGTGGATTGTACACTCTATTGTGTGTACATTATGGAGCTCATGGGGCCCTCGTATAAAACAGTTGGAAGTGGTGAATGTGGATATAGCCCATCAGAAGTTAACTGGCAAAAAGTCTCTTGAGAGAATCCAGATTATGTAGGTGTTTTTCCAGGCAATTTCCAAGTAGTACTTACCCCATCTGTAGTTTTTGCATAGCTCTGGAACCAGCCTAATGAGGGGTTGCATTTAGTAAGGTCAGCCATTTGAATTAACAGAGCAAACTATTGGGGCTGTTACTACTTGTTCTCTCAGAAACTGATGTGCTTTCAGTAAAAGCCGTAGTAAAGATTAATTTGTCCTGTATTGCCAATCCTGCTAAGTGAATGAGACGATTCGAGACTTGAAGAGATCTCCATGACAACACTAGTAACGTAAAAGCTGTTTGTCAGTGATATAATGCTACTCCACAAGCTCTCCAGACCATGCAAATATATTGGGAAATATTTACTTGTAACCATTTATGGTAATTCCCTAAAGTCTGGATCAATAGATGACATGGTGGTTCTGATTTTCTGCCACAGAAACCTTGCGTATACCGGGAAAAAGCCATTGCCTTTGAAAATGTTAACAAACAAGTTTTAATTAGCGCAGTGTTAAACATCCTTTTACCTTTAGCATGAACTTGTCCTAAATCAGGATCAGCTAACACATAATTTAACACAACTGTCCTTGTCCATCCTAGTTGCAAAGTCATTTTCAACAGCATGTTTAGTTCAAACGTTAGTTACATTTTCTAGCATGATGCTTTTCCTCCCAGTATAGACATGGCCATAACATGATCTTTTGTCCAGTTCATACAGCAAGGTAAATATTGTTGTCAACAAGGTAATCTTGGGTCTGGGGCAAACAAGATGGAATAAATATGCCATGGCAGCAATATTGTCTGAAAATATGTTCCTGAACTGGCCCTTTGACAAATTTCCAAGGAATTTTAATACCGTTAAAGTTTGTCATATTCTAAATTCATTTCTTTCTCTGTCCTTGCAGGTAAACTACTTGCTTCTTAATAATTTTTCACATCCAGTTGATGCTAATTGTCCTCTGCATTAAATTCATGCTGTTATGCTGGGGATTGGGCAATCTCACCACCGCAGTGAAACTGTTGGGTGTCACAGGCACTTTTCATTCATGCTAAATGAGGGAACAATTAAATGCTCTTTTGAAAGCTGAAGCAAAGTAAACAAGACCACATGCAAACCTGGGCAGTGGCTAGGCCATGCAGTATAAAGAATTTCTTGGGGTCTGAGAACAAAAGCAGGGACAGGGGATTGATTGGATTGCAACTGTGTGTGCGCGCATGTGTACACTCATGTGCATGACACAGAGAAAGAGCAAAAGCTTCACAGAAGCAGCAGAAAGCTAGATGACAGCCAGACCAAGACTTGGAGGAGGGCTCTGAGAAAAAAGCCTATAGAGATTTTTTTGGGTAGAGCATTGGCTGAAAGTGGCTTGGAGCAAAGAAACTGTCTCCTGCTGTTTGATTCCTATTGTATTCAGGAGAACAGGACTTTGTGCATTCCTTGTAAATAAACAGAATTGCATCAAAGAACTACCTGACTCCAACATCAATTTTTTCTCTTAAGGAAAACAACCTGAAAGACCTTATATATCAGTTAACCACTCAGTTCAAAAGAGGTAAAACTACTGTATCGCTGCCTTTTAGTCTCCACATTACTGGGTAAACAAGGCTGGATGAGCTCACCCCTGAAAGCTTGTGATAGCTGGGGGTGAAAAGTTTCAGGACTAGATTGTATTTACATGATCACACCTACTTTGCCTAGCGATCCAGCTGACAGAGCTATGTTGCCAAAGTGATCAATTTTGGCTGGTGCTGGATTATAAATCACTTTAGGTGGACATTTCCATCAGGCAGCTGGTGAAGAAGTGAATGTTTCTTCCCCAGAGGGCAGTAACAGATTTGTGTATATCGTGCACAGGTAGGGTGGCATCAAGTCCCTCGCATGGGCAACCTGTGAAATGTTGCGGTAATCACCCCCATATTCCGCCTTCTGATATGCCCTGATGCCACTGTGAGGAACATCACAGCGAGCATCATGCATTATGTCATCAAGAAGTGGATCGTTAGAACCCCTACCAACCAAGATGTTGCAACATACTTGAGAGGCTCCCTGGCTGGCAAGTTTGGATGTGATGGGGAGACTTCACTTCACTTTGGATCCGCGCCTGCAACACCACTCGATGCCTGGAGAAGCACATCAGCTCCACTAGATGCAGTGTGAGGATTGTCAGGAACTCAGTGTCCTAGTGCCACAGGTCAGAACCACAAAAAATATGATCATCACCCTGATAGTCAGGAGCGTGCTGGAGAGGGCCCTGAAGGGTGCCATCCACGTGCAGTAAGTGGAATACTCAAGCGGAAACCAGACCAGGGCAAGGCCTTCAAGGTGATGAGCAAGCAGGACACCAGCAACTCCCTGACATATTATTGTCCTGACTGGAAGTTCATCCACAGAGCCCAGCTCAACTGCATCTTGCTGAACGGAGCTCTCCTCCATGGGAATCGGGGACAAGTGGTGCAGGAGGTGTGGCTACTCCAATGAGACCCTGCCCCATGTCCTGTGTAGCTGCAAACCCCACTCCAGAGCCTGGCAGCTGCGCTACAATGCCATCCAGAATCGCCTGGTGAGAGCCATCCCACCACTCATGGGGAAGATGCCAGTGAATTTTTCCGTCCCGGAAACAGACAGTCAGCTGTGACCAGACATCGTCATCACCGACGAGGAATGGAAGAAGATCACTTGGTAGACGTCACAGTCCCCTTCGAGAACAGAACCCCAGCCTACTGCGATGCCCGAGCTCAAAAGAAAGAGAAATATGGACCCCTGGCCAATGCTTTGAGAGCAAAGTGTTACGAGGTTCAAACGCACGCATTAATTGTTGGAGCCATGGGCACGTGGGACCAACGCAACGAGCAAGTGCTGTGGGCATGTGAAAACAGTCAGCATTATGCTCAGTTTGTATGGCGTCTCATGCTGTCGAACACCATCAGATGATCCAGGGACATCTACATGGAACACATCACTGGGCATAGGCAATACCAGGAGGAATGAGCCAGATCTTGCTGGAAAATGATGCAGAAAGACCTTGCTTTGTGGATAGTATTTGCTAAAAGGACAAAATTATCATTCAGTGAGGGACAATCAACACTTATTGTTCTACATACTAACCACTAACCAACCTCAGGATTTCTCTTGTATGAGTGATGTGCCAAATGTTGCAATGTTTGTAGATCAACGGTATCGCTAAATGAATAACCCTTAATCTGGGATAATAAAGATTATGTACTCTTTGTACAGTATGACTTTTGAATCAAACATTGTACCTTTTGGATAATCTATGCATTATCACCAGATGTACAGAATCTCATTCTTCAAAAACTCTGTGTTTGAGAATTTTCTAACATTCGCTTTAATCAAAAAAATTAAATATTTAATGCAGGGGTAATGAAATGTTATTATCCTTATTGTATGAGTAAAGGGCAGCAAAACTGTACTTAACCTGTTCCGATTGAATGGATCACCCTAAACTGAACAGAACTCGTTAATAAGGGAGATAGGATGCCAGATCCCAGTGGAGAGAGAGGGAGAGGGTGGGGAAAGTGTTTTTGCCTGGTGGTGTGGGCTCTGTATGAGAGTCATAGGCAGCATTTGATCTGCATCTCTCCCCTAAGAGACTCCTCTCTGCTGAGATCTGTGTGGAACCTCAAGAGACCAACTCGCAGAGGTCATGGTAGAGATCATGCAGGGAAGATGTTTGGGAAGCGCTGATCTAGAGCCAGATTCTCAGCTGATGTAAATTGCAATAGCTCCATTGACGTCAGTGGAGTTAAGATATTTTATACACGTTAAGAATCTATCCCCAAGACTTGTTAACCCTACAATTTTAACTTAATATTTTAAATTAATTATTCTCATTTTAAAACCATTTTTGACTGCTTACTAAAGAAGCAATTAGAAGCAGAAAAATAACTCTACCAAATAAGCTACTCAGCTCCATTCTCTTCTCTACCTCTCTCTTCTTAATTGGGTGAATCATTTCATGATTTTTCCTGCACTATGACAACAGACATCTGTCCTTCATGTCTTCTACTGTCTTCTCTCCCTGGACTCCCTTCCACTTGTCTAAAACGCAGATCCTTCCCTGATAACACCTCCAAGACAGACATCCTCCAACTTGGCAAGCTGTGTCTCTGTCTCACTTGTCTCCCTTTCTACTCCATTATCTTCAGCACTAAGTTCTACTTTACAGAAAATAGGAGACTGTGCAAGCCTAATTACTATCACTTCAAAAGCATTGCCCACATCTGCTACTACTTTCATGCTTGCTATTGAATCATTCTTGTTACTGTATTGCTCCATTATTGCAATTCGCATCCCAATGATGGCCCAACTCACTCATATTCAGTCCCATCACATCTGTGTAGAAGGTCTCTGATGGGCTTCATCACCCTTCTATAGCCACACTTCCCCTGTTTTAAAGGCTTGCACGGCCACATTCCCTCTGTTCCGTTTTCACCTCATCTTTGTACTCCCATTCTATCACATCACTTTGCCAATGTTGGCCTTTCAAATCTTTAACTTTTTGGAAAAAAAAATAGTGAAAATGGATTTATTGGCCTGGCACAAATAAATGCTGCCATATAAGCATCAACGTATTATAGTTCTAAATGGCACCTTTTACTATTCCCCTACAATAAGGGAGGATATCCTGTGCTTGTGTTCCTGAATGTGTGTACATGCCCAGAAGGCGCCTTTTTAGTCCTACTTTGAGCAGGAGGTTGGACTAGATGACCTCCTGAGGTCCCTTCCAACTCTAATATTCTATGATTCTATTTGCAGGTCAGAGGATTTCTATTCATAAATAAGAATGAGCATTTCACTTAAGTCTTAGGCTCTATCCCAGAAAACCACTTCATTCGTCCTCTCCCCTAGAGAAACCAGGATAGGGTGGCCAACTTTAATAATAGATTCCTGCAGCTGGCCACAGATTTGTTAGCATGTGTTCACAGAGCATTATCGGAGAGATTGACTCCCTGTATGGAGGTCAATCCTTTTTTTTTCAGTTACACCAGCTACGTAGAACCATCTACTCACTTCACATTACCTCAGTGATCCTCCATCACTTTTAACATCTCAGCTCTTTTATGCCAGCCACAAACCATACTTTTAGAGAATTTAAAAATTCAAAAACAAATTAATGAAACAAATCAACCTAAGAATTCATCTCCAAGCTATATGGAAAAATAGACTTAAAATCTTGTATGCAGGCAGATGTAAGCTAAGAAGTTACAAACATGCTACCAGCTTCTGTGACAATTTGGGGGATCTGTCTGTATCACTTGTGAATTGT
Source organism: Mesoclemmys tuberculata (assembly GCA_007922155.1). Classification (NCBI taxonomy): domain Eukaryota; kingdom Metazoa; phylum Chordata; order Testudines; family Chelidae; genus Mesoclemmys; species Mesoclemmys tuberculata. The sequence goes on from ML675618.1 coordinate 10,013,241, forward strand.
GGATGATTTGATTAAATTTTCTCATGAAATTACTGTGCCATGGAAAGTCTGTCTGTCTGTCTGTGGATCCATCATGAGTTAGCCAGGGTGTATCACATCTCTGCCAGGCCTGAGACAACGGTGGGCGATCAGCATTCAGTGATCATTTAGTCAAAGTAAAGCAGCTTGGGACAGTAGGTTTGCTCAAGCCAGGAGAAGGCTTGATGGGACTTCTCTTGTCTGATGGTACTAGGGAGGAGATTTGGGAGCAATGGAAAGTTACCCAAAGGCAGAACAAAAGAAGCAGTGAGCCCAGCAGGAGTCTATAAAGGGACTCACGGGTGGGAAATGGGGGACAGAGCTATTTTGCACCAGATGAGAAATCTATTGCAGGGACAGGAAACACAAGAGGGCAGAGGACTCTGCTTGCCAACACATAAGGACCCCCCAAGAGAAGGGTGAGCTAGTGAGGGATATTGCATTTAAGATGTTTTACTGTTTTCTGTATGATTTATACTCTTTACTTTATCTGTTCAGTAAAGCGCAATGATGTTAGAAATCAGTGCAGAGCCTGTCTACCTATATGAGTTAAGAGTTCACAACCACCACATTGCTTCTGAGAGTGTTATACTGTAACCAGAAGCTTTACACTTTTGCCTGGAGTTCTGGGAGAGGATTGTATTTAAGTACCAGGAAGTCTGAAAGGTCAGCACTGCACCTAGAAGGGCTTGGAGGCTGGACAGCAGGACCAACACTTGGAAGAGGGTGCCAGATAGACAGTCTGCATCTAGGGATCCCGAGATTGGGGCAGAGGCTGGAAGCCATTCAGGCTCCAAGGGCTTGAAATAGCCTGGGGAACCAGAGTAGCAGAATCTTAGATCCCCTCACAGCAGTCCTAGTAGATGGACAGGCAGCTCTCTAGGATCTGTACTAATTTTTAACCCTGGTGTTGTGAGAATGCTGTTATATTACAAGAATATCTGAATGGAGCTGTGCAAATAATTGGTTTTCACTTCACTGGCAGTTCTGAGCAAAACAAACGGAAAAAAAATTTCTTGGTCAACGAAAAAGTGAAATCATTTGGACTTAAATGTCAGTAAAACTTTCATTTTAGGTCAAATGAAAGGCTTCATTCAATCATTTCATTTCGGTTTTGGATAGCTAATTAATTTTAATAAAACAAAAGAAATTTAAAAATGAATAGCAAGAATGAATAGCTACATGGCGAGTCAAGTGCCATTTATACAATTGTGGTTGGTGATGCTGTTGCCCCCGCACCTTATACTTGGTGAGAGACTAGGTTCAATCCTAGCTGTGCAGCAGCCGTCTGAAGCCAGGTTTTCCATATCCCAGGTGAATGCCCGGAACACCTGATTATTGGCTATTCTGGGACAGATTTCTCTCAAGCTCTCTCTCCACTTTAAATAAACAATTAAATGTTCATTGGGCAAGAGTGACTCTATAGCCTGGAGGTTCAGGCACTCAGCTGGGGTTAGGGGTGAGGAGAGAACACCTGGGTGCCAGTCCTGACTCCGGTGAATAATTATTTACGATTACCCCCTTCTCCACCTTGGCTTTGTGAATGGTGCCTGAGTCTCCTTGTTAATCTAGCCCCAAAAAATCATGTTTTGTTAATATAAAAATGAACTGTGTCAACATTTCTTATATTTTTCGCCTTTTTTGTTTGACTGAAAGAATTTGTTAAAAAGGACCTGAATTCACAGAATGTTTCAGTCTATCTGCATTTTTTGACAAAAACAAAAGTTTTGACTGAAAAATTTCACCCAGCTGTATATCTGAGGCATTTTAATTACATTGCAATGTTCCTAAACGTACCAATAATAATAGAAGCATAGAAACAGAGATTTATCTTTGTAAAACCTTTGCAATGTCTTCACTGAATAAATCATGCCATGGACAAGTTTTCCTTGGGCTTCAGGGGAAAGGAAGAGGTCTGGTTCTGTCTTTGCCATTCTAGCAAAGTAGAGTGCCTTACAGCAGTATTTTGTATCACAAAATGTTCTAGAACGCTGATATTTCATTGCGAATATTTAAGGCTCAAGTATACCTACCCTTTCATTTCATTAAGATACAGCATTTGAATCCAAGAGCTGGGTATGTGTCTAAGTGGTTAATTATGCAGGTACTCCAACAGCAGAGGGATGGACACAGTGTAGGAATATTCTGAAACATTAGAATTGGTACCATCGTGTCCTATTAAATATTAAGTATTGTACATTTGCTAACAGAATTGTAAATCTACCACAAAGTTACTGAGCATAATTCTGTTCCACTAACCTTCCAATATTATTGCTGATATATTAGTGATTCTGTAGAAAACAGGAGTATATTATTTTTAGCATCTTCTAATCTTGTCAGATATACTGATAAATATTCTAGCTCCTGCTATTAGAAAAAAGGGAATCATTCATTCTCTTGGCAGTTTGCTGAGACACAGAATTTTGCAGTACATGAAAACACGTATAGCTTGGTTTAATTTACAACAGAACAGATAAGGCATTACTTTGTAGATACAAACAGCAACTTGGAATCTGAATGTTTTATATATGGTGATATAAAAGATATAAAGGGGTATGATGTCAAGTGCCTTAATGTCACCTGAGTTGTGAAAACTTTCTTCAAAACAACACTTGTATCTTTTTAGATATTGCTATATTGCTATGTAGCTATCTAGCTTTTCTAATGTACTAAATCACTATAGTATCTAGGCAAAATTAGGTAAAACTACATACAGTCATAACTGTATTCTTATCCCTTCCTTTTGTTATATTATATCTATTCTGTTGTTAGAATATTTCATTTACTTCTTTTTAGGATAATGATACTAGGCTAGTCTTTAGGTCTGTTACCAAAGCTTTTACAAAGAAGTGAATCTTATATTTTATTTGGGAAATTCGTACCCTAATCCAGAAACAATAATCATTATAATTTTATCAAAAATAAAGTGTGTCATCTTGGGAAAGAGCAATGCTTATAAATGCCACTTTTTATTTGTCCCTTTCACCCTTGCCTTCCCGCGGGGGCCTCTCCCCGAGTAAAAAGCATTCTAAATATTAGTGGGTTCAAATATTGAATGAGCATTATGGGAGGATCCTATTTTAAACACTGGGTTATTTAGGTATAGTTGAGTGAAATGTTTTACCTGAACTAAGAAGGACTAGAATTGAAATCAGTCTGTTTTAGGGATCATATTGTTTCTGAGATCCTCTTGCATTACATAATTATTGGCATGAACAAAACAATATCGCCAGCCCCATGAATTTAAAAATCATGGGTTACATCAAAAGTCGCACAAGAGTTAAATGGTGTATATACACACAGAGGTCAGGTCTTCTGATTTTTAAATGCTTACGCTGAGCCCCTGAATCCCATAAGCACACATTTGTGTGTTTTGGTTTGAAAATTCAATCTGAAATGTACACAAAATGCATGCACATATATGAGGGATGCTTTGGGGAAAAAAATGAAAGCCACTTAGTTTCTATCACATTATAATTTTATACAAATTATATACTTAAAACTAATTTGAATATTGGGAAATAATTTATATTGCATCATAAAATTCATTTTAAAAAAATCTGTGAATTTAGTACTGGTGAAAGCACTGGAATGAGAGCCTTGGTCAATGAAGTTCTCTGATCACATACAGGGCAGCAGCAAGGCAAGCTTCCCCCTTACATTGCTCTGCCAGCACACCTCAACCCTGATCTGAGGCTCTCCCGCTAAGAATAACAGCAGTAGTTCAGTCTCTTGGCCCATCCAGTTCTTGGTCTTTCTGCAAAGTCTACCAATGAGTGCAAAGCCTGATGGAGAGTTTGTGATACAAGAGCTGCAGCTGGCATTCACCAAATTCATATTTACAGAGCTGGTCAAAACATGAAAACCTATTCTTGCGAAAAAAATCAGTGCTGGTTTAATTTTAAAGTGTTCAAAATGGATACATTTTTTTTTCTGCAAAAATTGAAAAAAGAAAATGAAAAATTGTCATGAAAAATTGCCTTTTAGAAAAGATAAAACATTTTCAAAAAACTTCCAGAATTTTAACTTGCTCTACTCTCCCTCTCTGAGTATAGATTTTTTAAAAATAGCTAATA
>ML675618.1:10017344-10212002 GCA_007922155.1 Mesoclemmys tuberculata
ATATATATACAGCTAGGCAAATAATGGATTTTTCAGGTCACTGGCAATTTCAAAGAGCTGAACAAACTTTGAACACAATGTCCAAAAATCAAAATGGTTCATTTTGGTTTTGACCATTTAAAAACATATTTGAATTTTTAAAAGAAAATTAAAGGACATTGTGAAAAGTCATTTTAGATTGAGAAATTGAAATGTTTTGTTTAATAAATCAAAATATGTTGATTTTCTCATAATGTTTTTTGCCAAAACGAACAATTCAGCAAAATCAGCCCAATTGCACACAATGTGTTAGTGTCACCCAATCTGCCTTTTTTGCTGAAAAACAGCTATGTATGAAAAATTTTGCCCAGTTCTTCTTCTGAGATAGGTTTTGTGGATCTCATATTTCTTCCTATGATAGATAAACATATTAATCATTAGAATTCAGTATATTGTATTGAGGATTATAAAATTATTGCTCCAGCATGCAGGAATGAAATCAGGAAGGTCAAAGCGCAATTGGAGTTGCAGCTAGCAAGGGATGTGAAAGGGAACAAGAAGGGTTTCTACAGGTATGTAACCAACAAGAGGAAGATTAGGGAAAGTGTGGACCCCTTATAGAATGGAGGAGGCAACCTAGTGACAGAGGATGTGGAGAAAGCTGAGGTACTCAATGCCTTTTTTGCCTCTGTCTTCACAGACAAGGTCAGCTCCCAGACTACTGCACTGGGCAGCACAAAATGGGGAGGTGGTGAACATACCTCAGTGCTGAAGGAACAGGTTCATGACTATTTAGAAAGATTGGACATACACAAGTCTATGGGGCCAGATGCAATCCATTTGAGGCTGCTGAGGGAGTTGGCTGATGTGATTTCAGAGCCATTGGCTATTATCTCTGAAAGCTTGTGGCAACTGGGATAAGTCCCTGAGGTTGGAAAAAGGCAAATATAGTGCCCATCTTCAAGAAAGGGAAGAAAGAGGATCCGGGGAACTACAGACAAGTCAGCCTCACCTCAATCCCTGGAAAAATCATGGAGCAGGTCCTCAAAGAATTCATTTTAAGGCATTTAGAAGAGAGGAAGGTGATCAGGAACAGTCAACATTGATTCACCAAGGGCAAGTCATCCCTGACCAACCCTATTGCCTTCTATGAAGAGGTGACTGGCTCTGTGGACATGGGGAAAGTGGTGGACATGATATACCTTGACTTTAGCAAAGCTTTTGATACAGTTTCCTTCAGTATTTTTATCAGCAAGTTAAAGAAGTATAGGTTGCATGAATGGACTATAAAATGGATAGAGAGCTGGCTAGATCATCAAGCTCAACGGGTAGTGATAAATGGCTCCATGTCTAGCTGGCAGCTGGTCACAAGTGGAGTGCTCCAGGGGTTTTTCCTGGGCTGATTTTGTTCAACATCTTCATTAATGATCTGGAGGATGGGGTAGATTGCACCCTCAGCAAGTTTGCAGATAACACTAAGCTAGGGGAGTGTTAGATACCCAGGAAGGGAGGGTTAGGATACAGAGCAATCTAGGCAAATTGGAGGATTGGGCCAAAAGAAATCTGATGAGGTTCAACAAGAACAAGTGCAGAGTCTTGCACTTAGGACAGAAGAATCCCTTGCACTGCTACAGACTGTGGACCAACGAGCTAGGCACCAGTTCTGCAGAAAAGATGTGGGGGGTTACAGTGGATAAGAAGCTGGATATGAGTCAGCAGTGTGCTCTAGTTGCCAAGAAGTTTAATAGCATATTGGGCTGCATTAGTAGGAGCATTGCCAGCAGATCGAGGGAAGTGATTATTCCCCTCTAGTCTGGCATTGGTGAGGCCGCATTTGGAATATTGTGTCCAGTTTTGAGCCCCCCACTACAAAAAGGACGTGGACAAGTTGGAGAGAGTCCAGCAGAGGGGAACAGAAATAACTAGGGGGCTGGACACAAGACTTATGAGGAAAGGCTGAAGGAACTAGGCTTGTTTAGTCTGCAGAAGGCTTGTTTAGTCTGCAGAGGTGGGATATGATAGCAGCCTTTAACTACCTGGAAAGGGGGTTCCAGGGAGGATGGAGCTATGCTGTTCTCAATGGTAGTAGATGACAGAACAAGGAGCAATGGTCTCAAGTTGCAGTGAGGGACGTCTGGGTTGGATAGTAGGAAAAACCTTCTCATTAGGAAGGTGGTAAAGCACTGAAATTACCTAGGGAGTTGGTGGAATCTCCATCTTTAGAGGTTTTTAAGGTACAGCTTGACAAAGCCCTGGCTGGGATGATTTAGCTGAGGTTAGTCCTGCTTTGAGGTCCCTTCCAACTCTAATATTCTATGATTCTATATGTATTTCTCAATAATTTGTAATGCCTATGCACCTGATTTAATTATACAAATAGGATTCGTATTCTCATAATAACTAAGTTTAGAATCTTTATGTTTTCTTGAAAATGTCTTAGCATATTGTACAAATATAACACTGTCTTGCATTTGAAGAGTTAAGCATGGGTGTAAGGCACCAATTCAGCAAAACATTTAAATACAAATTTAATTTTAAGTCAGTGAGACTCAGGCACATGCTTAAAGTTAAGCACATGAGTAAGTGCTTTGTTGAATTGGGACCTAAGTTTTTAGAGGGCTGGAACTGTAGGGCTCAATTCACATACAAATCTGTGGACTTCCATGCATAAGGAATGCTTGAGCAAGTCTGGGTTTGTGGGAAAGGGCCCTTGATGTACAACAATCCATTGCAATCAGTCCTATTTTTTACTTGCACCACTAATCTCTCACATTTAAATATAGCAAGAAATTTTGCTAAGGTAATTTATTTTTAATAGGAACTAAATGGATGGATATTTACAGTACTTTCCTTATGGGAAAATATTATCAACACAAGTACAAGCCTAGCAGACCATGTCTTGGATTTTGATTGGTAGAAAATCAGTCATTAACTCAGCAAAATTACTAATTTTCCAGAACAGCTGCTCAGACATGCTGTGTCTGCTATCATTTAAAAAAAGATTATTGCAATTATAAACCATTGATTATGGTTTATTAAAAAATTATTACTTTTAATCAATTATCACACTTAACAAGTGATTTCTTGGGGATTGTTATTACCTAATTATTATTAAAGAGCTGAGTACAGATGGCATATGCAATTCATTGTTATGTATTACTTTTACAAGCACAGATGGTGTAGTACAATCAGTAAGACTAATAGACAGTGATCCTTTGCTGAATATAATTATCAAATAAATGTGTCAAATGATTTTTTCCACTTTTGCTAACAGGATGCAGAATAACTTAATGGGCTTGATTCTTCAGACTATTGTCATATAAATGCAATCTGATTTTTAAAAAAAATCTCAAGATATTCCCAAACCAATTTGCAGACTCAAAATTCCAGGTTCAATACTCATCTCGACCTAACCTAAAAATCACATAGGAGTCAATTTAACCTGAGCTGTGTAGACTCTGCTGGCAAAAATTCTGAAGACATTAAAGAAAAAAAAATCAATTCCAGCAGTATAACCAGGAAGAAGAAAAATAAAAAAAAAGCTCAACAGCATTTGAAGGTAGAGGAATTAAGAATAGCATGGCAGCTCCTTTAAAAAACATAGGATAGAAAAGCCATGTAGGCAAAAGCCCAAAAATCATGTACCTTATAAACTACTAAGAGGGGAACTTGCTGAAGTGAAAATATCAAAGGTTTATTTCACCAGCAGGAGCATAAAGCACATGTTACACCTTCTTTCTTTCCTCCCTTTTTATCCCTGGGATCTGATCTAGAGCAGGACGATAACTATGTAATTCTACTAAATGTCTAGTCAGATTAAATTGCTCCAAAGAAGCAATACAAATGAATTAAGATGTTTTTACTTGTAAATACATTTTAAATCTATTAGCTCAGATTATATCTCTCTGCACAACACATTCAAATAATGACTTCTCACTGTCATATTCCTTCTCCCAGCCACATTTACAGCTCCCACCCGTCTCACTCCTGCCCCTTCCTTCAATGCTGATTCGCACTGCCCCTTATTTCTTTTAAAAGTACAGTGCCATATATTATTATTTAGTGACACCAATGCACAAGTATCTATACAGAGCTGGGATTTTCAAACCTAAGGGACGTTGGCCCTTAGTACAGAGCTATAATACTCATGAACCTATTCACTCCTATGAATTAGTCTCTGTAGTCATCATGATCCTTTGCATAGTGCATAGGAATATAATAAGACAAAAGGTAGATAAATAACAACACGTACCAAAGGGGATCAGATGGTATTTATACAGAACACAACTATGTCAACACAAAAGAGGAAAAGCAACGCAATCCAGTATTTAAATATTTATTTAAATCCAACATTGTCTATTCCTTCAGAACATGCACTGAGGGTGGATCTGTAACATAATTTTGCAAAGCCAAACATATATATCTACATTTGTTATTCAGTCCCTCTGAAGTTAGATTCACTACCGTCAGATCTTTCTGGGGTCTTATTCAACACCCAGGGAAGTCAATAGAATAGAATAGCACACTACCTGAGGTGTAAGATACTATTCAAAGTAAGTAAGGGTAGCAAAATTTAGCTCTTAGTATATATCCAGATTATGGGATTGTAACATTTAACCACAGGAGGGAGAAGCCCCTGTGACTGTCTCTTGTACCTAGGCTTGGAAGGATTAGATCTGTATCTGTACGTGCCAGTAAATGTCGATTTCACCATACACACAAACCAAAAAAAAAACCAAAACTATTTCTGTCAATAATATTTCAAGTTTACAGCTAGTAAAAAGAAACATTCTGTTTGAGAATTTTCATTTCATTCAAAGATATTTACTTTGTACATTTTGACATGTGATGTTGACAATTTGTGTTGTAACAGATATAAAGCTTGAACTTTGAAAATCTCAAAGTCTACTGTCCTTAAATAATTATTGTTTGATCCTCCATTCTCTGGCCCTTCCCATAATTTCCCACAACTGAGAAAATTTAAAAATAGAATTTTTTAAAAAAAGTTTAAAAGAATACATTAATATTATCTATTGAAATTATAAAAATATCACAGTTGAATTCTGCCACGCCTCCTTATGCAGTTGCACAGAGGGCAAGAGGAAGTCAGGAAGGTTCCTGCCTGCCCCACTTTCCCACTGCCCTGTGTAATGTCCAGGGACAGTCTGCCCCAACAGAAGTTGCCATTGTTTCCATTTTGTTTTGTTGATACGAAGGGGTTTAGTTCTTTGATAGTTCAACTCATTCAGTTTAGCTGTTACCTTATGAATAAAACAGAGAAATCAGCACTGTGCTGAAAGGGTTAACACTTTGCCCTGTCTGGGGGAGCAGACTTGCTGTTTGCATCTTTTCTCTGTTCCAAATTGATTACAACTATTGGTTTTTTTTACCCTACTTGTTTACAACAGACAGAAAATGCTATAGATTCCACCTTATTAATTAAAGACCTTACACACCTGTTCTTATCTAGTTTCCAATTATTTTTCAGGTCACAAAGACATTTGAAGGACCAATTATCCATAAAACAGATAAAGAGCACTGCTCAGATCTGGCAAGCATTAATAGAATCTACCTCTTGTTTTTGCCAGTTTCTACATGTACAAAGAACAGGGGGTATACACAATTTACCTACTAGGACGTTTCCACTATGAGCTTACCATGCATCTGTGTATGGCTCATAGTTATACAACTTAGCATAAATACAAAGCGTTTTAGAAATGTATAATATCGGCTAGCAGTTTTAATCGAAGATAATGATTACATTGCATTTAGGACTCAGTAGAAGCCAAAAATATTACAACAAATCTTGCTATACAAGTCCCTTTAACTTGAGCTCTGCAGAACTCAGGCAGAAACTTTGTAAATTATGTAGACAGACAGACAGACACACACACACACAATGGCAGCTGAAAGTACATGTCTAATAACAGTGTTTGGAATGTATACAGCAGAGGATCAAGGATCCTTCTCCACTCTATCTTTAGAAAAGAACCAACAGTGTCAAAATATTAATTCATATTAGCATTTCATGCTTTCCAATTTAGCAGTGCCACATAAACTGTAGATGGGATTCACTACCAAGTCAAATTTAACCATGCAAACTTGGTAGACATAAAGCAAGTATATGCCCCAATCCTATACCTACAAGTAAAGAATGAAATAAAAGCAGCTTCTTCGCTTAAACTATTAGGTGCTAAAACTTGCAAAGTACAAATCCAAGAGGCTCCCTTCTCTGAAACAGATTACTTGCTTTTACACATTGCTCCCTTCTGAATCCCGAAGGTTCTCAATTCCTATTCACCTCAGGCAGGAGATGCGTTAAGTTTCCCTCCCAAAATGTCTTGCTTCAGGGCAGTTCACATCTCACAGATTTATAGAGCTCTTGAATTCTATAATCCTCATTTTAAATTCTCTTGTAGCTTTCTCAATATATTCTTTCATACATGAGCATTTAATCCTATACATCACAAAACTCCCATTGACTTCAAAAGGAGCTGATCAACTCTTAGGTGGAGATTTTTCTTTTGTTTTTTGGAGTGGAGATAGTAAAATTGTTCCTCTTTTCACTATAGTATAGGGCAGTAATGATAGCAAGAATTCCTAGTACAATTTCTGAAGAAAGGTGGCTACATCTGAATATAAACACCTACAAATCTCTGCCTCTCCCATACAAATTGTGACAATAAAGGATACACAACCATCTGTCTCAGCTCTGGATTTATTGTTAATGTGCCCTAATATGCTTTTTTCAACTTGTGTGTGTTAATTATAAGTAGATTGTACATGGAACAGCATCCAATTTCCTGATGAATACAACTGTTTTGTGAGGTGTTTTGTTTTTAGCTTCCTCTGGTCTCAGTCATTTATGCATGGGAGATGATGCAGCAGTCCTGTGCCACACTTTGCTCTGGGATGCATTCCATTTCTGGAAGCTTGAGCTCGCTGATACATGGGGGAGAACATTTGCAGCTATAGTCCTTCAAGGGATGCAACACACTGGCCCTTGGAAGAGGGTGTGCAGTGGGGGAGAAGGCAGAGCCATGGCTTTTCCTCCACTCCTCTCCATTTGGCGTGGCTTGCACCCCAAGGGACACATATGCTATGGTCTTCACTGGTGACTGGACACAGTCCCAAGCATATGGTCATGCTAGAGTTCTGCTACCATCCACATCTAACCACCAGAAGCTCAGGTTTCAAGATATGCAATGGGGCAAGAATGCTAGCACCCCAAAGAGTGTGACTATGAATACACCTCGGACTTTGCCAGTGCATAGTGTGGATGGGGTAATGGTATCGGGTCCCAAGTTCAATAGTTTTCCAGCACAATGTACTGACCCCTCTCTTCAGGACCCTTTCCCAAGTCCTGTCCCACCATTTTCTCACCTGACCACTTCACAACCATTTTCTTCTGCACTCTTTTCACCACTCCATGTAAACATCGAACCTGCTCTGTGAGTGGTTGCCCAGTCAAACCAGTGCACGCGGGTGCTCATTAACGTGTGGCTGGTGTTGACTGTCCTCCACGATTTGTCCCACGGCACCAGCAACTTGCAGCTGTACCAGGATGTTTCAGAGGGTCTGGTGCAGGCAGACATTTGCCAGACTCTAGCCCAGTGCCAGGATCGGATAAAGCACCTGAGGCTCCAGCCCTGGAGGGCAAAAGACTCTAGCTGTTGCCCCAGGTGTAGCCAAAGGTTTTGGTCTCCATTGTCTGAACTGTCAAAAGAATGCAGAAGTTAAGGCTTACAGAGAAGCCTGGGAAGGGGTTTAAAATTCTGAAATTAAATAGTTTGGTTGTTTGGGTAATTGGGTATCAGTATCAGAACAGTGTGTGATATTAAAAGTCGTGATTACATTTGGAATGAAGGTTTTAAATAGGTGGGGATTAGTAATGAGAGGATCCAGCAAGTGACAGATGAGCGTAGCAGTTGGAGGGGGATTCCTTTTTTCCTCCAGCCCCTCCCCATTCGGACGCAGCCCCCTCCCCCTCACTTTTCCCTCTGTACATAACCCCACCCTTTTCCACGTAACTCCCTCCTCCTCCCTTTTTCTCTATCTGTAAATTAGCATAGAAGGTGAGGCTAATTAGCATAAAGGGTGAATCTGATTAGCATAGATGATGAAACTCATTAGCATACTAAGTAACTGATTGGCTTAGAGCGTTCTTACATCAGAACCTAATTCACATAGCAAGCGTGGCTTAATTAGCATATTAGGAGGGGTACCTGAGGCAACTCCCTCCCCCTCCCTTTTCCACCTTATGTAACCGCGCCCTTCTGGATGATTTTTAAACCTATTGGCTAAAAGCAACTGGTATGCAAATTACCTCAAACCTGATGGGCTGAATTTGGGTGGCCAAAATTGTATGTAACACCAATGGTCTGTAGTCTCAGGCATGCTTAGAAGCAGGCGAGCATAGAAAAAAGCTGAGGAAGAAAGAAATAAAAGATCAAGAAAGGAAAAAGAATAGCAAAGGAGTTGAAGACAATGGACAACAGTAACAGAATACAAGGCTCTGCGCCATAGACAAACAGGGCTAAGAAGAGAAACTTTTAAGTCCCAACCCCTTATATTCATCCAAAGAATATATGGGTATGCATATCAATAAAGCTGATTGTCTTTGCTGAGCATGAACCCCCACTCTTCTAGCACCCATTCAGCAACTGCCTTGCTTAATGCTTGCTGAATGTTGGATTATTAAGGATTTTAGTATAGAGTAATATATTATATAAGTATTGTTAAGCAATATATTATTAGATTAATCATGTTAAGTATATTGGTATATATTATTATATTATATATTATATAGTGTGTTAAGTATAGATAATTTATAATAGTAGTATTATTAAAAATATCAACGTATAAGATTAAGTAGTGTGTTAAGTATATTGATCTAGCTATTTCTATCTCTCTATTAATGTAACCATTCACTTTGGAATAAACATTGTATCTGTTTTCAGAGTATCACAGCCTGTGTATCACTATCTTGATCGGAAGGCTGTATCCGTGTCTTTTCAAGGGAAGGCAGTTGTTTTTCCCTGTGAAATTTTGCAGGCTGGTACTTTCACAACTGCAGTGACCTCCAACTGATGGCCAGCTTAAAAAGAAGACATTGGGAACCACTAAAGTTGCCTCTGAAATAAATACACCCCCCAGCTCAATCACACACTTGAAGATATTAAATTTTTAGAAACCATTGTTTCATGCTGCCTACCATTTTCAACATGTGAAGGTTTCTCATGGGCTGAAAAAGTTGTTTGAGAAAGAAAGATAACGAAAGGATCACATTCCTGAAATGCTGAAAGGTATCTATCGCACGCCCTTCAACAGCAAAGATATGTCATGTGGGGGGATTTCCTACCTGCTTTCCAAGGAAAGATAATGTTGCTCTTGTGATTGAATTGGAAGGACCTTTGGCTGGACTTATTGAACCCCAGGGCTGGGAGCAGCAGCCCAGGGACAGTAGGGGCAGATGGAGAAAAACATTGCAAGATTTGCTCATTGGCATCAACAGAGGAACCCAAATGAAGAAATCTGACTTTATGAGGGAAAGGGAGGAATGGGCTGTTGAGTGGGAGGAATAGGTTACACAGCAGGAAGTATGTTATTTGCAAAGGCAGGAAGCATTCATGGTCTGGGTTCCTGGAGGAGGACTCATGATATAGGTCTTGCCACAATAGGAACTGGCAGTGTCTGAGACCCGGCACCTCCTCCTCCTCCAGATACTCTTCCATATGCATCTGTAGCCCAGGGAGTGGCTGAAGTGGAGATTCCAACACCCTCCCCCATGAGTGAGCTGGGGGGAGGCTGCAAGAATCCAGGCACAACATTTTGTATCAGCATCCAAATCCCCTGCGAGTGGGAACCTTGTGACCATGCAGGAGGGGAGCAAGAAGCCTGAGACTATGCCTGAAGGCCAGCATATGTCTAGCCCCCATATTCCACACAAAAGACGTCCCCAGGACCATTTTTTCCTCTTGTCCAGGGGCGGGGAGAGATCAAGGCCAAAGACACAGGGTTGTAGGCATTAAAAGTTTTAATGTTCTGCAGAGAGTCTGATCTGTACTGCTGTCCTTAAAAACAACTATTCAGAGTTACATTACATGCACTGGTTTCAGGAAATGTTATTTTCCTGTATTTACTCATGTACCTTTCATTTGGGCTGTGATGAAAGGGTACACTTATATTTGTCCCTCTTTCTGCTTTGGGACCCACCAGTTGGTGACTTGAGTCACATAAATCCTGGGGTAAAGAACTGCAAGGTCCTCTCTGTCCTTCCAGCTATCCCTGTGATGATGGCAGCCCAGGTACCAGCTCATGCCAACCTTCCCATGTCTCAACCGGACACTGACAGATATATAGCTGAAATCAGTCTGGATCACTTGCGGGTGAATATTGAGTAGACAGCTAGTAGAATACTAAGGAAGCTAGTGGAATTCGAAGGTAGTGTTTGAGGTTTGGACTCTAGTGAATGCTTGTGAATTGCTGCATGCATTAATCTTACTTGTAAAGCTGTATTCTATACTGTAATGTAATATTTGAATGAATGGACCATGATCCTCTGCTACATGACCATATGAATCACCACGCAGGAAAGAGACATTCATTATTGTGAAGAGTTGCTCTTCTATAGACATTTTTATGCTTTTCCAAAAAGAAAAAAACGCATTAATAACATACAGGCTGTAGTTGGTTCTTACCACTGGAAACTCCCTACATCTAGATTGAGAACTCATCAACAAAAGACTAAAGACTTGTATTGAGCTCCTCCCCATAAAGATGAGTCATAAGAGTGGAGTTCGCCCATGAGCTGAGTTTGCAGCTGAGAACACATAGCAAGAGGGGAATAAAGGAACTAAGGATCTCTATGTTGCTGGGTCTCGGCTGGGGGGGGTGGGCATGAATAAGAGATCCCCAGCTGTTTAGCATCAGTCAATCCTAAAGGACAAATAGAGCTTACTGATTATAGAAGCCTCTATTACCTTTTAAAACCAAAGACTGTAACTCACTCATGTCTATATTTGCTTGCTTTAACCTTGTAAATAAGCCTCTAGTTTCTTTTTCCCATTTAATAAATCTTCATATAATGTATTATGATTGGCTACAGACATTGTCCTTTATATGACATCTAAGGCACAATTGACATGGGATAAGTGACCTGCTTCTTTGGGACTTGGAGTCAGAGACAATGAGCCGGGGGGGGGGAGTGGGGTGTCACGTGCCCCCTCCAAATTTGCTGCTCAGCTTGTACTGAACATGCTCACAGAAACTGAGTATGCTCAGTAACACTGCTGAAGCTGGCTACCCTCATTCTGCCTTCCTCACTATCAGCAAGCATGTGTTGTCTCTGCTAGGAGTAGCCTGAATATTGCTGTGATTCTTGGGGCTATCTATTACAGATCTATGCTCAATCTATATATCTATGCTCCCTTGGGTGGCAAGATAGACCAGTCCCCCAAGGGGACTGTCTGTGACTCTGTGTTAAGGTATTAATGTACCTGAGGAGCATTCACTTGATGGAGTTGGTTGGTGAAATCTAAGTTCAGACCTCACAACCAATTTAGAGTTTGTGCCTGGAAGTTTAACAGTCTGTCCTGAGGTTGGTACTCACACTTGTGTGCCACCACTGGAAGCATCACACCCCTAACCTCCCCTGACCAGGTATATGTGAATGTAGCCTAATTAGTATGTGAAAAGTGCAATGTGCATGGCTAGAACAGGTAACTTTATGAACTGGGGAAGAAACGGAAAAGGGTGGATAATGTTTCATATGGATTTGACAAAATAGAAAACAGGAAAAACAAAGGGAAGTAACTGTGCCATCACATACTAAAATGGTCCCTCCTCCACCCCCAAAACCATGACGGTATTATAGTTAACAGCTGATAAGTGCCCTTATCCCTGCCCACAAGTTCAGTCACTAGAAATGAGTTATGGAATCCTCTCCTAATCCCTTCACCAACTGTTCTCAGCTGTGCTCTGGCTAACAGTTGTGAACGTCAGCACAAAACGAAAGACCAAGAAGTGCAATTTGACTAGGCAGACACCCTCTGCAGAATAATCATAAACCAGAAGATGCCTGCCCCAATTACCTACAATGAGTCATTACCTAAATGATCAGCTAAAGACCATTGGCAGGAGGAGAACAAAACTCTCCTGTTGAAATACAGGTGAGTGGGAATGTTCCCACTCATGTTTTTACAGCAGCTGCACAGAGCTTTGTAGAGTTTTATTTGGGATCAGGCTGAGATCACCTCCAGCCTGCCTGCTGTTCCAAGATGTAGGTGCAAATTGCATCTTTTATTTCCATGGCCCCCTCTGATCCACCACCAATATGAATGTTCACCGGATCAGGCTGTCTAAAGGTTTTGCAAGCCAGTCCTGTCCTGTGTCCGCTCTGTCCTAAAGTACTTGCCTTTGGTCTCACAAATGTTATGAAGGACACAGTGTTACACAATAATTCAGATGGCATCGGTCACATCAGCCTCCAACTGAATGCATAGACATTGCCAATTTGCCATCCAAAGGCACACTCCACTACCATTCCACAGCTGCTTAATGTGCAGTTTAATTCCCATTTTGCTGGGTTGTTGATGTTGGGGGTAGGGTTTCATTAGCCAGGGTAGGAGCATGTACATAGACTCATAGACTTTAAGGTCAGAAGGTACCTAAATGATAATCTAGTCTGACTTTCTGCACAACACAGGCCACAGAACCTCACCCATTCACTGCTGTAATAGATCCCTGATCTATGACTGAGTTAAAGTCCTCAAATCATGGTTTCAAGACTTTAAGATACAGAGAACCCACCAGTAAGTGAGCTGTGGCCCATGCTACAGGAAGGCGAAAAACCTCCAGAGCCGTTGCCAAGCTGCCCTGGGGGAAAATTCTTTCCTGACTCCAAATATGGTGATCAGTTAAACCCTGAATGACTCACCAGCCAGACACCCAAGAAAGAATTCTCTGTAATAACTCAGAACCCACCCTCTAACATTCCTTCACAGGCCATTGGCATATCTACCGCTAGTAAATCAGTCAATTGCCAAATCAGGCTGTCCCATCATACCATCCCCTCCATAAATTTATCAAGCTCAGTTTTGAAGCCAGCGAGGTATTTTGCCCCCACTGCACCCCTTGGAAATCTATTCCAGAACTTCACTCTTCTGCTGGTTAGTAACCTGCATCTAATTTCAAGTCTAAACTTCCTGATGACCAGTTTATATCCATTAGTTCTTGTGTCCACATGGGCGCTGAACTTAAATAATTCCTCTTTCTTCCTGGTATTTATCTTTCTGATGTTTTTATAGAGACCAATCATATCTCCCCTCAACGTTCTTTTGGTTAGGCTAAACAAGCCAAGCTCTTTGAGAATCCTCTCATAAGGCAGGTTTGCCATTTCTTGGATCATCTTAGTAGCCCTTCTCTGCACCTGTTCCAGTTTGAATTCATCTTTCTTAAACATAGGGGACAAGAAATGCACACAGTATTCCAGATGAGATCTCACCAGTGCCTTGTATAACAGTAATAACACCTCCCTGTCTCTACTGGAAATACCTCGTCTGATGCATCCAAGGACAGCATAAGCTTTTTTCACAGCCACATCACATTGGCAGCTCGTAGTCATCCTGTGATCAACCAATACAGAGTTGGTTCTCCTCCTCTGTCACTTCCAACTGATGTGTATTCTTAGCAGAAACTCTTGTTATTAGTCCCTAAATGCATGACCCTGCACTTTCCACTATTAAATTTCATCCTATTTCTATTACTCCAGTTTACAAAGTCATCCATTCCTTTATGATATCCCAATCCAGAAGAACCCAGGGCATGGAGACACTGTACAGAACCACAATGTTTCTGGGGAATAAATTCCCTTCCTACCACTTCAAATACAGTCCCAATCTCCTGAGTACCTGGGCTTCATCAACTTTTCCTGTGTGTCTTAGATTAGTGTTTGTGAAACTGTCTTTGTGACCCACTAAGCCTTGAAGAGTGAGTGAGTAGTTACTTTTTGATGGACATACTCACACCTTTTGATGTGAAAAGTATGGGGATGTGGGTGCCATTGATGGCCCCTATGCATTTCAGAAACCCCATCCTGTGGAACCCAGCTATAATTTCCAGATCTGTGGAGAGGAAGAGAGTGTGGATAGTTTCACAAACCTGCACCATCACGTCCCCAGCAGTGAATTTTTCCACCCTGAAGTGATTTGTGATGGACTGGTAGTGGGCCAGCATTGCCATCTTGCAGAGGACAATACCTTTTGCAGAGGTATGGGTCTCTGGAACTGACTGTTCAGCCTTTGTAGGGTTGGGGCCAGCTCCTCACAGAGTTCCAGGAACACATGCTTCCTCATTCTGAAGTTCTGCAGCCAATGGTTATCATCCAAAATTTGCAAGATGATGTGATCCCACTACACTGTGCTGGTTCTCTTGATCCAGAAATGGCAGTCTACCCATGGACATACAGTCATTAAACCTTGAGTTACCTGCGTCTCTGTGTCATGGGGCAACAGTGGATCAGTCACTATCCTGGTCACCTGGCTTCTGCTTGTGAGAAAGATTCACCCAAGAGTCTAGCTGGTCATGTAGTGCAACACACACACACATACACACACACACAAGGCCCACAAGAAGAAGTGGGAGCAGAAACACATTGTCGCTCAGTTTCTCCATGTCTTCCACCAAGTTAGGCAGGAGACAAGGGTAAATAGGAACTGCCATTGGCAAATGTGTGAAGGTGGGAGACAGTACCAAAAACACACTGAAAGGTGGATCCTGTGATGCACAACAGAATCCTGGGATACAGCCCCTGAAATGCTAACACCAAACATATGTACCAAGAAGTGGCAGTGTGGACATGGATATGCATATGTATACAGCTTGTACTCAGGTCCACCACGCACACTCAGCATGGGTACAGGGTACACGGGCAAGGGTATACACAGGTAAGTAACTGAGTATGCTTGTCAGTGTAGGTGTAGCCATAGAGGGATGAGGTGCTATCATCCAAGAGAGTACTAGGATGGCTGGTGCAGGGGAACAAGGCTCATTGGCCCCTCCCACTCGCTATACTGTGCAACAGCTAAACCCAATTTCTAGTTCTGCAGTTTTCTTATCATCATCTAACCAGTGTAATCACAGCTCCTGTGACCCTACCCCCAGCCTTTTTGAAGCCAGCATAGAAACATCTTCCCCCAACTGCAGGGGTCACAAAAGTTGCCGAAACTCCCTTTTGGTGGCTTAGGGTATGTCCACACATCAAAAAGAGACCCACAGCTGCAAATCTCAGAGCCCAGTCAATTTACCTGAAGTCACGGGGCTGGTGCTGAAGGGCTGCAAACAACAGTGGAGAGATTGGGGCTGGGAGCAGAGTCCAGGCTCTGGGACCCTCCTCCTTCAGTGAGTTTCAGAACCTGGCCTCCAGCCTGAGCCCAACATCTACACTGCTATTTTTAGCCCCGCAGTGTCAGCATCATGAACCCGAGTCAGTTGACTGGGGCTCAGAGACTACTGCCATGGGGTTTTTTTTTTAGGGGTTTTTTGCTATGCAGACATAGCCCATGACTCCTCACCTCCTGTATGTTTTTGGTGTGCATGGTGCCTTCTGCCAGCCCTTCACCTCGGAGGTAAATTCCACTCTGTGCCTGAAACCATTGGCCATTTTTGGAGATCGTGCAGGATCCTGGGCATAAGAAAAGAGAACGTAAGTCTCTGTGGAAATTTCTGATAGCAGAAATTCCTGAAAGACACTGGTTTCTTCTGCTAATCATCTATTTTATACTCCCATAGTACTTGTTGCATTAAGTTTATAACAATTCTACCACCTTTATCAGCCCTTTGGAGGATATTTTCCTCTTTGGTTAGTATCTTTGCAAAGTATCTTTTTTCTGTACGTGCAGAACTTTTACAGATGCTTTGGCAGTGGGATAAACCAGTCTTCATAATAATAATAATAAAATTCCAGCTTTTAGGGAAATATTTGAAATTTTTATGGATTAGGAGAAGCTGGTCTTAATTGAAAAGCCAGCACTTACCAGAGCTAAGATGTAAAGACTTCATGATTCAGACGTGATTAGAAAACAAGCCCATCTTTTTTCTATGGTGCAGGATTTCTTGAAAGACTACTTTCTCCCTGAGCAACTTCCAGCAGTAAAAACAGAAGCAGCCAATATCATGAAAAACTGCTTCAAGTTTTAGAATCTCACAGGGTCTCAAAAACTGGTATGTATGTATAGTAATTTAAAAAACAGAAAACAACACAAACAAAAAAAATATTTGAAGTACTTTTTCAAGAGTAAAAAGTAATAAGCTGAATTGCTGGCACCTGTACATGTTTAACATTAAACATTTATTTCTGTGTATGTGAGTGTATTTAGAGAAAAAAATTACATAACTATTTCCTGAGTTTTCTATAGATGAATTCACATCATCTGTGCTTGTTTCCCTTTTGTGTTCACTTTCAACAAACATCTGTTGTGATCAGGCAGCTCAGTTATGGAGAGGCCATAGTAAATATTAGTAGAAACTTATTGACACATGAGTGAACATGTGCTCTCGTCCAATCTGAGAACAGTACAGTACCATGTGACTTGTCTGACCGGCCACAACTAATCAACACAGCTGGAGTTCTGAATATCAAACATTGCATGAAAACAGAAGACCATTCATGATCAATGAAAATATTATTGTTTAAGAAGGAATACTTTTGATGAAATTGTGATCTACTTTCAGATATTTCCTCAGCAGAAAAACATCATAAATTTATCAGAAACATTATCAGTTATCTTTCTTAAGACCAAATTTTATCCTGAGATCAATTTGTTCACGGGTATCCTGTTAGTTTAAACTCCCATGGAATATTGTCTTTAATTATTATATATGTTCTTCTTAACAATGGGTTCCTACACCCTTAATGAAGCTTTAAAATGTTCTTAAAGCTTATTGAGTCTGTCATTACTTGATCGTGAAATTCCATTAATTTGAAACAATGTTTTAAGGGTTAGGAAAAACTTGTCTAAATATATTTATAATGCTACTGCATCATTTGAGAAGGGCAAAGAAATTATTTTTAACAGAATGAATACCAAGGTGATTGATGCATATTTTTCAGTCATGGAACATTACATGACTAGCGAGAACACTGAGGGTAAGTCTACACTGCCAAGAAAATGCCGCGGCACATAGTCTCAGAGTCTAGGTCAATTGACTCAGGCTGCAGGGCTAAAACTAATAGTGTAGATATTCCCACTCAGGGAACAGTGTAGCTATTCCCACTCAGGCTGGAGCCTGGGCTCAGAGACCCTACCCCTTCACTGGGTCCAGCCCAAGTGGAAACATCTACTAGAAAGTATTAATTTAGATTTGGCCAAATTACTTCTTCAGCGGCTTGCCGTTCATGAGTGACTGACCCACAATGCTCAGCCTATCAGTGACTGACTCTTCCGGTGTCTGGATTTATTAGGCCAGCTCTGACACCCCTGGTAATAGAAACCACCTGAAGCTAGATGGTCATGATGGTTCCTTCTGATCTTAAGGTCTATGAGTCTATAAGCCTTAGGCTCAGTGGCCAGTGATCAACAGCCTGGAAATGAAAAGCATTGTAATTTGGTGGTGGATTATACACTACACATAAAGTGGAGCCCAGTCATTTAAAAAAAAAAAAAAGAGGCTCAAGAGACACTGTTCACAAAGCTTGTTCAAATAATTACTCCCTCTGGGCCAACATCTCTATCTGGAATAGACACTCCTCTTCACCCCGAGAGTTCCAGAGTCTGTCAGAAACACTTGACCATTGGTTACAGATGCAAGTTGAATTTGTACTAGCAGTAACATTTTAAAGTTTTCCTCAAGCAGAGGTCCCTGTATGTCATGTTCTTTAGGAGAAAAATGAAAACCAATAGTTTATGTTCCAGTATGCTCTTTGAACATCAGTGATGTCAGTGCTTGACTATCTTTACAATAAATGTTCAACCAGGAAGAAATACTAAATACATTGAGAACCTGAGACTATGTAAACCAGAATGTATTAGTAGCTGAAAAAAGAAAGACTGACTATTAAATATATGAATTTTCTATTTTCTGTATTTTTACATTTGTATGGAGGAACTAAGATACAAACTCCTGCACTATTAAATATAGCACACTAGTGGGATGTTAAAAGACATATTATGTTATGTAGCCAAATGAGTAAGAGTTGCCTACGTGGTTTTGGCTTATCTACAATAAGGATTTAATTTGAATTCAGAAAGGTAGTTTCTTAATATAGAGTATATATAACAGGGAATCTTTGAACCTTCTGGGGATGAAAACACCACAAGGTCAACTGGATGATCATGAAAAATACCTCCAGATCTCTTGGCAGTTTCCTCCCCATAGCTAGTACACAGCTCTTTTTTCTTATCTTACAAAATAAATCTACTGGCCCCTATTAGTTCTTGGTGAATTTACACCACAGCTTAATTAGCTTGTTATTTGAAAAACATTATTAAAACCTGTTAATTGTTCCTCTTCAGACACAGAAGAGAAACTTGGGCAATGTTTTTTTGCCTGAAACATACCATTAATATCAGCATTATACCCTGTTGTAAAATACTTTATTCAATTTGTTCCTTTCCATAATTATTCGAGGTCTGCCATGCTAAACTAATCTCAGGTAAAATCAGAGCTTTCCAGTGCAGTGTAGTCTATCCATACAAGTGACTCACAATAATGCACTGAAATACTGTAGCATTCAGAACCTGCCTTAATTCAATGAGCCTGCCTACACATAGAATAATGAATTCTTCCTGGTATTTACATCTTGAATGGGTAGATGGGATACACAGCTTTTTTCTTGGATCCGTTTCAGAAATACACTAACTTTCCTTGATCTGCTAAAGTGGGAACAGTCATTCCTTTCTTTTGCAGCAATGTTGGTCACCTCTTTCCTTTCCTCCAGCTTACTACACAAGACACGTTCGAGTATGTGTGCAAAGCTGAGAGGTAGGTAATACTACTATTTTCTATGGCACATATTAGCTTATCCCTATGGTCTATATGAATCATGTACATTTTCAGAATTGTTCTTGATCCACTTGTCTAGCAGGACATTAATGGTATCTATCAATGTATAATAGTACTTCACTGTTTCTGTGGCATTAGATCTACTTTGCATTTATTCCTTATCAAAGGCATGATAGTAGTATCCTCCAGTAATCATATAAACTACTTCAGTATTGCTTTTGAAAGACATGGTATTTTGGATCATTACCATAGTCCTTTCTTATAGGGGACTGCATTTCTGAGGGCATTCTTGTCATTTTAAAGAGCTAAAGGCCCCATCTCATTCCAAATAAAAACTTCACACTCAGAAGTTCTCTCTCCTTGGGTTTGCTCTCTATGCCACTAACCAGCATCAGTGGGTGGGGAAAAATGATGGGACTGGTGATGAAAAGAGGACAGTTCCAATAGCAAGGGAGAGAGGCACTTGCCAGGGGACAATAGGTGACTCCTCCCAGAGGAGTCTCTGGCACCCATTGGCCAGCTGGGGGCAGGATGTGCTGATCAGCCAGTGTTCTCCAGCTCCCAGGATTTAGCCCAGCACCAGGAGAATGTGAAGCCTCTTTCAGCTCTGTTCCAACAGACCACCCTACCCAATCAAACTAGGAACAGGAACCTGGCCTAACATATGTCATGGATCTAGCCAATTGCTTGTTTGGGGGAAAAGGGGGGTCAGGAAGTAATTTTTTCTCTCATAGGACAATTGGCAGAGGATCAGGGAGATTTTTTTTTTTTTGCCATTCTCAGAGCACCTACAACCCACAGTGGGTTATGTAGGTACATACATAGTACCTTACTTAGGTACCGGGATGGTGTCGTTTAGGCATCACAACTCACGTCTGGTTTGCAGTGCGGTTAAGAGAACAAAATGAACGGTTCCCAGACAGAAAAGTCCTGGCCTTGGGCTCACGTGATAGAGTGAGAACTTGTGGCCTTTGCAGTCCAAGGTCCCTCCTCTCCCCCCCTCCCGTTGCTCCCTCTGTCTCCCTTGTGGGGGAGGGGAGTGCTAGGACTCAGAGAGAGCTGTTTCTTGGGGGATAGATTGAGGACAGCCTACCCCATACTATAGGCTAAGGAGACTTATAACCCCTCTGCACTGGAGCTAATTAAATGTCTGGTGTAAGAGAGTCTGGGTAATGGGCGGATAGCCGCCCTTCCTCGTGTTAAAAGTTTAATAAAAGATGCAGCCTGCCACTTAATTCCATGCATGGGTCTGTCCTCATTTTACCACCATGTCGGTAACAAATAGGTAATTCTAAAATAAAGCCACATGAAACCCCAGCCTAATCCCCACGCTTGGCTGCACTAAGGGATCCCTCCCTGAGGACCTGTCTAATCCAAACCTTAGCTATCTCTTTTGTGCTCTGTTTGAGGACAACCTCCATTTTCTGTATGTATCCAGGTGAGGTAATCAGCCAGTTGCACAAGTGCATCAGCAAAACCACAGGTCTTAGGCTGTTCATGCTGATCAATCCCTCATTTGTCTGTAACCACCTGTTATCTCATACCTTACATCTAGATTACAAACTCTTTGGGGGCAGGGACCGACTTTTTGTTCTGTGTTTGTACAGTGCCTTGTACAATTGGATCTTGGTCCATGAGCAGCGCTCCTAGGTGCTACTGCACCATAAATAAGAACAGTTTATTACTATTATTATTTGTGTCACAGACATGTCTAGAGACCACAACTACACAGGGACCAAACGAGCGTACAATCAAACTATAAGAGACACAAAGAGCTTAAAATCAAAATGGAGAATACAGACAAAGGGAAACAGAAAGGAGGTGACTTGCCCACATTCAGGACAGCTGGTCCGTGATAGAACTGAGACTAGAACATGGGTTTTCTGAATTCCAGGCCCATCGTCTGAACCATTCAACAACACTGCCTCTCCTATGCTAAAGCAGAATCAACTCTGGCACAAAGACTGGGGTTTTTTAGGCACATGTTGCTAATCTGTTACACTCACTTTTCCCCCCATTTTTGAATGGGAAGTCTTCTGTATCCCTGTAAAAACCTTGAGAATCCCATTATTTCCTATTCCTGCCCTTGAAGTCTTGAAACTTGACTCTTCTATCAAGAAAAACCAGACAGTATCAGAGCCAGTCACTAGATTACATGTCTGCTATCACCATAGCTCTGAGCACCTCAATATATTTAATGAGTTTATCACCACAATATCCTTGTCTGGTGGGGAAGTACTAATATCCCCATTCTACAGTGCCACAGAGAAGGGAGGTGACTTGCCCATGCTTACCCAGGAAGTTTGGGGTGGACCACGAAACTGAACCCAGACCTCTAAGTCCTCGGCTAATGCCCTAACCACTGGCTCATCCTTCCTCTTTACTAGTGTCAGCATTCACTGTTGAGCAAATAGAGGCAGCCCTTTCCCTCATTCTTCCTCATTCCTTTATTGCACTCTTGACTCATCAGGCCAGGGACCAAAACACCAAGACCAGAAATCCAGAGATTCCGGCTTTCTGTGCTTGTAGGAGAAGTTTGTTCAGAGTTGTTTGCGGGGCAGGGAGCTGCCAGTGACACATAGGCATTGCGTACATTCTGCGTGGCTTGTCAGAAGCTGGATGCAGTATTTTCCCCTGCAGCAGCCCATCACTGAGATTCCACTTCTTAACATTCAAAAATCCAACAGTTTGGCTCGTTTCCCCTTATGAAAGGATGGTACCATCTGGGTCCAGGTATTTCAGTATTTAACAGATTATCCCAAACAAATAAAGAAGTTTGAGGAATAATTGCCAATCACCTGTTAATTCAAATGTGATTTTTATAACCAGAAGAACAGAGAGAACAAAAATTTTATCTTGAATAGATAGCTACATTACTTGATTTCCTTTTGACCTATATTTTTCTTAGACAATAATGACCTACCTGAATTTACAGCTTTTATTTAGGGTTATACAAAACATAATGGTTTCAATTTTCATGGGCTCTGTAAACAAAATCCAGAGGGTCAGGTACTCAGGAGTTCACCCCACCTTCTGATTCACTTGAAGCTCTGTGCTCACAAACAGGATCCAAGTGGTCAGTCGCAAATTTAGAATTTTACAGTAGCTGCAAGGGTTAAGACCAGGGTGTGGCTTGACAGCCAAATTAATATGCAATATTTTTAATAGTACACAAATGTAAATATTATAGAAAATTCTGTAACATTTTTGAGTGGCATCAGAAGATGCTATTCTAGATCATTCTAAAATTCTGTTTAAAGGACTACATATTGAAAAAATGCTTCTTCTTAGTTGTGCTGCAATTTTTTGCAGAAGCTGTGCCCAACATCAGTCAATTTTATTTTACTGAATGAATCAGCTAAAACAACCACCTAAGGATTATATTTACTCAAATATTACACGATATCAAAACCAATACAAATTCATGCTACATTGGTCTTGTTTGGTACATTAGTTTTCATAAAACTTTTGGAATAAACTAATAAATATTTAAGTAAATAAAAATCTTTTTTAAAAAAAGTAAAACTATTTAAAATGTCTCCTTGCCTTAATTTTCTTAAAGTATTTCTTCCAATGCAAACCAACCTTTTTCTTGTTTTCTATATAACCCTGATCTTGGGAGTGGCTTGATTCAAAGACTTTGGAAGGCTCCATCAGGCTTTGGAGTAAACTGAACATGATGGAATAGATATAACCTGTACACACTCAGGTCCCAGTCCTGCAAACACACATTTCAAAAACTTACGCTTGTACTTATTTCAAAATGCACCCTCAAAATATATCTACACTTATGGCAGAATGTATAGTACAGACATAGAGTATATATATCCGACCCAGTTCTTTACATGTACAAGGAAAAAATGGAGAAAGGCTCCAGCAGGAGGGAAAACTGCAGGGAAAAGGTCTGGCGCTCCCCATTACCACAGCCTTTCACTGCCACATGTAGCTACACACCACAGTGTGGATGCAGCCTGCCTTTCATTGCTGCACATACTCTATAAGATACTGTACGTGTAGTCAAGGCCTCAGTGACATCAGTGCAACCCTTCTGACAGTGAGATCTCTATGACCAGGCCATTAGTCTGTGGAATGGACTCTCAATGCCAATCGTAGAAGCACTACTGCTTAGCACATTTTTAAAGTTAGACTTGAAATGGGTGTGGCCAGACTGTTGAAAGAAGAAGGCTCATGATAGCAAAACTCTTCTACCAATATTGGCTGAATTGTCACTACTTGCAAAATAACATTAATCTCAGTCTCATAGCGAAAGGAGACAAATTTGCTTATCAGCTGCAGTGAATGGAAAAAGATAGGGAAGGAGATAAACATGACTTTTGAAACACCCGTACCTTGTTGCCATTTTAAGGAGCCGGAGAGGGCATCCTTTTCTTGATAGTCTCCTATGGAGGGTCCATTTTGGGAAATTCTGGAAAAGTAAACAAGAGAGACAAAGCTTTGAATGCAAAATTCCAGGTTCATGGAAGTAACACTGATTCTCTTGACTCTGAGTAAATTACTTTTGATACCAAATTTCAAACATTAGAAAAGATTGAAACATGTAGAAACCTCCAAAGACAAAATGTTTTGTCTATTTAGACTGTAAACTTTTTAGGACACATTTACCTCTTGTTAGGTAATTACGTCTTTTTCTTGATAGTCTTGTAGAGTCTATTCCAACCACCCATTAGAGCCAATACCCTGATGTACATTACATTTAATCTGTTGGTTTGAAAATTTTAAGCGTAGTGGTGTGCTAATCTTTTGCCTATATTAATATATAGAACAGGACTTAGAGTATAAAAATCTCTTAATGATGTTAGGCCTTAGCTGCTATGTTGCCACCTCCTGTGGAAGCAGGACAGCCTTCTTACTTTGAATTCGGTCTTGAATGGCTTTTTCTTTCTGCTCCAGTATGATTGTTACTATTTAGAAACTGAAGAAAGTTAAAACCCTTTGGAGAATTGTTCAGTTTAAATATCTATAGCATACAGTACCTTATGCAGTAATATAAGGTGAAAAGCAGAGATGATGTGGGTGTAAACCTTAGTCAATCTACGAAGTGAGGTTCTAGGTCTATGGGATTCTGGAGGAAGTTAAGTTAGTGTAATGTAAACAACGGCTGCATCTACCCTATCACATGTGACTGCCAATTCTTCAGCATCAGTGCATCAGTATTGCCAGAAAACACCAGTATAAGCATTAATTGTAGATAGGACTTGGATGTTTTTGTAGTTATTACAAAAAATTTGCTCTGCACGTGACCCCTAGCACTTACACTGCTGCAGCACATTGAAATGGACATTCACATTGCTCGTGTGGATGCAGCCTCTGAGAAGGCCAGAAGAAAGTGAAAGTTGCACTAATTCAGCATCTGATCCGTTGCTGATTGAAGTCAATTGAAATCCTTCTTTTGACCTCAACAGGTGGTGGATCAGGCCCTGCTACTACCTGCTGGTTCCCGTAGGCTGGGTCCTCACTTGGTAAAAATGTTCTGAATGCAAATTAGCTAATGAGGTAAATTCCTAGTGAAGCTCAGGCAGTTTGTAGTTTTCACACGTTAGCAAGTTGAGCTAAAGACTTGACTTTTCCAGTGGAGAGAAGGCCTCTGACTCACCTCTGAATTTGGTACTGTATCTCCTTACCTAGCTCCACTATCTTTTCTCCCTCTGTTAAATTCTCTCTCCCCCTGCTATTTTTTTATTAATTCCATAGCTGTAATATTTTATATGAGAGTGTGTTATGGGATTTGTTTTTTATTAAAGTTGCTATTCAATAATATTGTATTAATTTAAAAACATAACAAAACATCTCCCATTGGCAGTCATGGGATGTAAGCATATAAATTCCACCTGCACTGAAATGAGAAAGAAGTTACACCACAAAAGTATTCATTCCCCAAAATAGGTTGTAAGGGGAAGAGAAGTATAGATTAAAATATTAAATGAAAGCAAGATAATAATTAAACTGGCTTGAGTACCACAATGAATAAACATCCCTCCCCAAGGAATTTCTCAGAATGAACAAATTGTTAATATTAAAGCTCCGTCTCTTAGTATCAGCTTTCAAGGTAGCTAATTAAGGTATAGCCAAGAATTTTTGTTTTTACATTTAGAGTCTGAATTAGGATCACAGTGGGATCTTTTAGGACAGAGGATATGTAACAGCTCAATACTTTTATGGGATTAAAAATAAAATGAAAGCCCACACACAAACAAACAACAACAAAAATCCCTCTTCCTATTAGTGAATGTCCTGTTATCCTCCATTGGCTGATCCATCAACAAGTATCATTCAACTTAGATTGGAACACAGCCACCCCCATCACATAGGCCGCCCGCTCCACTGCCAAGCACCAACTCAGCAGCTACGCTTCCTGTCTTTGAGAGCTTTGAAGCCATGATCCAGGAAGCAGAACCTCACTCTCTCCTCTTCCAACAAGTAGAGCAGAGCCACTCCCCCACTCCTAGGTACCATGAGGACAGTAGCTACAATACCACTACCTTCCCATCCCACATGTGGTTCATCCTAATAGCAATCCTATTTTCCACCACTCTGGAGTGTAGTTTTGCCATCTCTGCCCCTTCTCACAGCACAGGGCCCAGGGGTGTCAAACAAATTTCCCAGCTATGGATATTTGGTGGACCCCCATATCTTCATTAACAATTTGCTTTAGTTTAGTCCTCAGAGAAGTTGAGCAGTCTTGCTACACTATAAGTTTCTGGTGCATCCAAGATCACCAGTGCAACCAGGTAGGCTGACACTAATTTGCATCCCCCAATACCACTGAAATGCAGAATGTCCCACAAAATCTGGTGTATTTGAGAGCTCTGATCTAGTCTAAACTGTTTAATCTACAGAATGCATTTATATAGAATGTTTGAACTTCTGCAGGTGTGTCTCAATCGTTAAATTGCAGTTGCTGTTTTTCTGGGTGTCATTTTCTTTGGAGTCACATTTTAACCTGTGGATTTTTTTGTCTATATGCAAACATGGTTTTGTTATTATCATTTTTTTAATTACTAGTGTTTTGTGTAAACCTGTTTATTGATATCTCTCTGGCAGCTGCTTGGTTATGTATAGAATAAGATACCTCTTAAATCCTTTAGAGGGAAAATGCACTGATTTTCTGGTACTGATGTGTAGATGGAGTTTCTTCGAATAGAATCGTTAAAGGAAGTGAAGGAAAACGCATTAGAAAGGGATAATGTACGGACAGCTCATGAAGAGTACACTTGTATAATAGGATTTGTATTCGCTCCAGCTAGAAGTCTACCATTGAATGTTTTTCCTTTATGTGAACCATCAAAGAGAAGTGCTTTGTACAAAGAGAAGTCATTTTATAATCATCTGCAAAGAGAGGCATACTTAGTTATTTTAAAATGTCAAAAAGATACACCTCCTTTAATTGTCAGTCATGCGTATTAAATCTGACTCCTGCCCAGGCACCATTAGCTTTGGAATTGTTTAAAGTTTGTATTCATGACAGTTAATTACTGGGAGTAAAAACTCTCCCCCATTTTGTCAGGTGCACTCCACCAGGGTGCACAGCTCAGGGTGTGGAAGTTGCATTTGGTGAATACGAGGTTTGGTAAATAGAAAACCTGGGGAATAGTTCCTTCCTTTGGACAGTCAAGCACATTGCGTGCTTGTGCTTAAGCCCAGAAATCCCACCTCAGTAACTTACAGTGGAAAGTCAAACAGATTTGCTCCATGCATACCTTTTCATACTCTTTCGCTAACATGGTTACAATAGAAAGAAATCAAGCTCAAAGAATCAGTCCGAAGAAAAAGACTCAGATAATCAAATGTACTAAGGAGGATTTATCATCTGCTAGTCTGGCCTTTGTGATTAGTAATCATAAGGCTCGAGGAAAATGTTATGATAAAACACCTATTATGTTAACAAAGTACAGCATCAATTGGAACTGTGATACCGAAACGTTCCTTTTGTTTTGTGCAGTTCAAGGAATTGCTGCTTAACTCTGACTCAGTAATCATGAGCAAATAGAAGTCTGCGCTTTTGGTAACTTCAGTAGCATAAAGTGTTGGATGGATAATGAAAACAATTCATCAAATAATGTATTACAAATATGGTGAAAGTCATCTGATAGATGAGTCCAATATGGTTTTGCTTACTCTAGTAATTCCATATGAAAATGCATATACTGAAGAACTCTGTGTAGCTCAAAAACTTGTCTTTCTCACCAACAGAAAATGGTCCAGTAAAAGACATTACTCATCCATTTTGTTTCTCTATACCAAAGGACAGTAACTGTGACCCGTCCGTGCCCAGGGTAGCCAACTGATGCCAAGGTCAGGGCAGGCGTAAAAGGAGAGCAGATTCTCCCGGCACTGGTGGGAGACACTGAAGTCAGACTTCCCAACCAGCCACGAACAGTGCTTCTGATTCCCCCACACTGGTTATCAAGAAGCTATTATACAAATACACACAGCCCCCTTTACTGCATTTCAGTCTCTGGCTCCCAAACTGACACTAGGTGCAGTTATTTAAACTCTATGCTCTTTACTAAAAGGTTCCCTCTGATCCCAAGAGACCAGCCACAGTACCAGATCACTATAAGTCTCGATCTTACCCAAAATACCATGCTGCCAGCCAATCCTTTAGTAATTAAAACTAAAGGTTTATTATAAAAAGAAAAACAAACAATAAGAGAAATGTTAAAGGATTAAAGCAATCAGATAAGTGCAAATGATTTGAAAGTCCATATACATCAGGTTTCTAGAAGAAATGTGGAGTTGCAGGCTTGTATAGTCCCTCTGGTATACATCCAGTACCTGGATGGGTCTAAGTTCTTCGGTTCAGTTGGAAAATGAATTGATCCAGAGGTGGGCAGGTTTGTGTGTCTGCAGCTGGACAGGAACAGAGACAAAGTGGTTTCTGTGGTTCGATCTTATACACCCTCTGCCTCTGGTCATGCTGCTTGTGGAATTTTACAGGAACCAAAATGGAGTCCAGAGTCACAGGGGTCAATCCTGGTAACTCTTCAGGTATGCCCTTATTTCCTTCCTTGACCTTTTGCTTCTGTAAAGATCTTGATGGGCCATTAAGTGGGCTATTGTCCTGCCGCCTCTCTGTCTGGGGTGTGTCTTCTACAGCGCAGTTTGAAATACAGGTATATCAAAGATATCCATAACTTCCCTCACATATAGCACACATGAACACAAATATTATCTTCTTACTCAGCACATTATAACCTTTCTAACAGGACCTGACATGGCATGTCTCACATGAATCACTATGATTTTGACATATTGATGTCAAATAACACAAATGCCCTCCCTCTCCCTCCATCCAGTCAGCATGACAGTAACTAAAATGAGAGACCATACAAAATTTGTTTATTATGGTATATTTACCGAGTGTGGATTATAAAACCCAGACCGTCCAGAATGTCATAAAGACCATAAAATCCACAATGTATATTATTCACTTTACCCCTGCAGAAAAAAAAATTCCTATATTAAACTCAAGCCCGTTGAAGTTAATAGGATTTTATTTTACTGACTTTAATGGGTTTTGGATGAGACCCCTAAAAAGGATGTATCTGAGAAAGGCAGCATTGGGCCCCTCCTTATTGTTAGCAACACCGTTGAGCTTGATGTATAAATAATGTTTATTGAGCTAGTAAGGAGTTGCCTGCACAAGAAAACTCAGGAAAATTAATCTGAATTAAAACTGAATCCAAGTTAATTCTGAATAAGTGTCCACACAGGGGCTTAATGCACTTTAAATTCACATCTTTACTTAAATTTGGATGAATTTTGCTGAGTGTCCCTGTCTATAGGCAAGCCTTACTCTTATTAAGAAGTTGGGTGTGTTTGTATATGAATCAGTACCATTTGAGTTAATTTTATCCACTAGAATTAGAAATTTGGGGTGGTATTTTCAACAGCACTGAGTGTTGGCCTAGCCACACCCATTAATGTCCATAGGAGCATTATATTTGACTTCCGTGGCACTTTTAAAACTATCACCATTAAGTTCCTACACAGACTTTTTCTTTGTTGAAAATATATATTGGTCTTGTCAAACATAACACTGCCCTGTGGAGCAGTATAAAGAAATGCATGAGGATAAAACACCTTTACTATTTACTCACTGGACTGAGGGCTAGGAAGTTTTCTGAGATTCAGATTTTGTGCACATACAAGCACGTTTCAATGAAATTCAACTTTAAAAACCACACATTAATCTTTGTTATGATTTTCCTCTGATTTCTTGCCTGTATGTTATTGCCGCTCTTCCCTGAAGCAGCTTGCAGCACTTCTACAAAAAAGACGGCGCAGTTTTTGATTGCTGCATACTAAACAAATGCCACACATGTAATCTTTTCTCTCTAGATCCCAATTGCATTCTTCTTTTTAGCAGCAGGAATCAAAGAGGCTCACATTGTGTTCTCTTTGCTCCTTGCCTGCAATTAACAGTTCAATTCTTCATCCATTCTGTGTAAAATTCACCATGCAGGGGTAAATCCAGTTGGATTGTAATTATTTTGTGCAGCAAAATCCTGAAAATATTGATGCAGCTATGATTTTTTAGTTTGTTTTGTCATTGGCTTGTGCATGTTATTCATTTTTACACCTGTGCAGAGAATGAGAGAGGAATACTAACAAATCAAATAGTAGTGTGCTGCACTCTTTGTACATAAGTTAAGTGACTACACAATTTGCAAGGAAGGAGAAAATCAAATCAGAAATATTGAACTCATTTATTCCTTTAGCCATGTTTTCTCCAAAAATTTAGCTGTTCTTAATATGTTTTGGTTTGGTGCACAGAGAATGTATTTATTTTATCAGGTCAACTTTCTATTGCACTTTCACATACTGATGCACTGTACAATTGTTGTTTTAAACAGTCTAATTTTAAATAGTTTTGATTAGCATGTTCAGTTCTATTTATCTTTTTAGCCTTTTCTGTAACGCCTCACAACTGAGATCGTCATTCTTATCATGACAAAATGGGCACAACTATATTGCAGAACAGCCATTGAGAAGTACTCATTCTTTCTATATATTACCATCACCTTGATCATCTTCAGAGTATTTTAAATTATTTAACCCTCCGGTTAATTACTGGCAACTCAGGATGCTGCAAGCCAAATTCACGTTGTCCCAGGCAAACTGTGTTTTTTACAAAAATATTTATGCAGACTGTGGGTCCCATATAAAAAGTGCAGAGCACTTCCTGTTGGAGTTTTGAGAGCTCTCAACTCAAGTTCAATGAGAATCTTGCGGGATCCATGCTTTGTTGTTTCAGTTTTGCCTAGGAAGCTAATTATTCATTCTCCCTGTATTTCATGAACATTAATTTTGTGAGCGTGTGTTGTATTGTCAGGAGGGTGGAATTATGGCACATGCAGATTTACTTATTCACATGTAGGCCTAAAGATTCCTTTGTTCAGATTCCAAAATTTATAACTAAACGTTGCTACTCGAGCAAAGAACAGATGTGATTCCCTCTTCATAACCTTTTCATAAGGCTCTTTGGCACCACCATCAAATCCATGCTTAAATAACCCCACAGTATGTATGTGATTCCTAAGTCTGCCAGTAAAGTGTCACAAGGAATAGAAAGGGGGAGGGCACTAGAAAGGTGTAGCCCTTCCACTGCTCCAATTGCTTTGAATGTATAAGCACTACCATCAGAACCGACTTATTTTTATTACTATTTGTTAAGCATCAACATCCTTGCTGCTGAAGAAAAACCTAAAGTTAACTTTACCTCACATATGCAAAAGGGCTGGCATAATTTCGTCCTAAATATGTTTTTATAGATTGCTCTGAATTTGTATAACAATAAACTCCTATAAAAAAAAAAGATTATTTTTACTAGTGTACTTTTATATATTGAATCCAAATTAAATTGCTGTACTGACAAGTCATTTAATGGGTTTAAGTCTGTCCAGAGATTCTCACCATCTTTTATGAAACTTTCTGACCCAACCATAATATCAACACCAAAAATAGGGCCAAATCCACAAGTGGTGTAAATTACTGTCACTCCATTGATTTGCCAGTTTATGCTCACCAAGGAACTGGCCCTTAAATTCACTGCCCACTCCCTCCTGTGAAGCATTAAATAGCACCAGTTCCAACATCATTCCCCAGAATTAATCCCTATTCACTCATCAGCAGCCAGTCATTACAGTTACTTGCTTCTTATTGATTAACTAGTAAAGCTCATTGGAGAACAAAATGGGGAAAGTTTCTCCACCCACATTTTTCAGGATTCAGAATTCAATTTTTTTACTCTTATAAACTACGGTAAGTATTTTTTAATCCTTTACAAGACTTTGCTGCTTATCCCATGATAACTCATTTATCTTAATGGTCACCTCTTTGATTGCTCATCAACAACATTTTAAAATCCCCAATAAATTAAGTATGTCATCTTTCTCTACTATTTTACTAATATTTTCAAAGAGTTGTAGCATGACAGAGATGCATTTTTTTTTCTATTTGTAAAGTCTGTTAGACTAACATTATAATACTCCAAGAATTATACTAAACAATTCCAAATTCAGCCTTATAGCACAAATTCTACCATAGATACAAATAAATAATATTTTCCTGTACAAAAGGAAACATCCCATTCCATAAAGCAACTGGAAGCTGCCTAATAATAATACATACACAATAAAAAGGTTATATCCTCTGGAATTATGAAAGTATGCATATAAACTCGAAAGCAGGAAAATAAAGTAAGCATAGAACCAATGATCAGTATGTAGCAGTATTGACTTTGCTGTTGAAATGTCAGCATCTCACTTGTGGAGTAAACAGGGACCACTTCCCTAAGGGAAGCAAATATATCCAGGCTCAGGAAACCATTCTTTGATGTTGACTGTCTTCCTAATCACCCTGTGTCTAAAAGCTTTCCTTTTAAAAAAAGATTAAAGAATACATTCATGAGCTGCTTCAGCACAATCTAGCACACGGGTGGTCTTCAGAAGTTTGAGAGCCACAAGACATGAACAACCTTTACACATGCATTAAAAAAAATATTAGCATCTTACTTACAGTATCAAAGCTAATTATTGCTAGACCTACAAGCCTTGTGGGTCTCCATCCTGGTTGCAAGTCTTTGGAAATCTGGTTTACATATTGTCAAGGTGGTACAGAGAAGCTCAATCAGATGTTGATTTGTGAGGACTGAATGATGTTTTGATTTTATAAATGCCATCACAGAGTACATCGATTTACAGCAGTATGTTGTGATGAAAATTGAAATGAGTTGCACGCTAGTCTTTTTGAGTTGAGGATACTTCGTTCCTGGCACTTGCTTCCAGAATTTGATTGTAGACTATGATTTATGCATCATCTTTAGACCCTGGTCCTCCTGGAGTTCCAATAGTTCAATTTCTACTGTAGATATTTCTATAACCGTGGTTTTGGGAATCGGACAGCCGTTGCTGATCACATCAACCATGAATGGATTTACAAGAAAGGTGAAGCAGGATCTGAACTTCTGCAAGTCTTGAAACTTGGCCCCAAAATCAACAAGCAATCCTTGTAATTTACCTCTGTATTCCTTGTGTTTGTGATCTTCTACTTTGATTTCAGGGAATGTTTTTACCCTCCTCTTCAGATGGAGAAAGCAGTTGAGGTCTCTTGACACTATGTCTTTGCAGAAGCTTAAATTTGTTCTGGAAGCTACAGATTGCCTGAGTAATGTCAGAAATAATCTTATGCTTCCCTGGGAGTGCCAAGTTGAGAGTTTGCAGATGCTGCATAATATCAGTGAAAAATATCAGATCCTGCATCCATTGCTCATCTTCCAGTTGTGGGATAGGACTTTTCCTTTTCTTCAAGAAAAGCATTGATAGGCTCTGACAGTTCCACAATCCTATTTAAGACATTGCTGGTTGATAATCTTCTCACAACACAGTAGAGAGAGATGCTGTTAGGTTTGTCTTCAAGATCCAGTTCTCTGATTACATTTTTGAAGTGTTGATGAGCTTTCCCATTCAAGCAGATGAAATGCAAAATTTTAGGACCATTTTCATAATATTTTCATACTTGAAGTAACTGCCTGTGAGATGTTTATGATGGATGATGCAATGAACAGGAAGAAACTCCAGAAATTTGGGATCGTTTTTCAAGAGTCTGATAAGGCCTAATTTCCTCGCCACCCCTCCAGTACTGCAGGTACTCCAGCCATTGCAACACTAACAAGTCTATCCAGTGGTGCATCAGCTTTTGTCAATGCTTTGTCAAGTGCGTTCTTTATGTCAGCTCCACAGGTTGTTTCTTTTAGTGCCACTAAGTCCAACATTTCTTCTTTCACAATTACATAGCAAACCACAAGTAGTGATATTTGGTCATCCATCGACAGCGAGGCTGAATGCTAGAGAATTCTTTAGATCATTTTGCATTTTGCTTGCAACTATAGCACAGATCTGGGAGATACACCTTTTCATAGTGAGATGTGAAATTGGAGTTTGCTTTATTAGTTGTTGAAGTTTTGTGTTACATGGAAGTAAAAATTGCACTCACTGCTGCAAATTCTTTTTAACATATTCTCCCTCACACTATGGATGTTTAGCACGGATGATATTCCATGACATAACAAGACTAGCTTCAGTCGTTGTGTCAGCTTCCTTACTGAACACCGAAAGTAGCATCTGTTGACTAGTTAGGACTAATTTTAAAGCAGTTAACTTGTTTTTCTTTAATTCTGATTCAGGAAGTATTTAGATAAAAAGTTATTGAGGTACATTTTGTAGTGACATTTCAAGTCGCTCACGTAGTGAGCGATGCATTATGCAAAAGGTGTAGGGGTTTGCCACTTTCCTCCCATTTTGGCTTAAAACTTTGGTTTTCTTCTTCATACTTGGGTTTCTTACTATTTGAAGATGTCATTGTCAGCCATGAAATTAACATAGGGCTAATACTTAAATCTAAAACTATTCCAATATGACTTATGAACAGTAAACACAGCCTGTCTTCCACAGAATGCAAGGAGATCATGAGCAAGCAAGGTCCACACAGCACAATGTCTGAATACAGAATGATGCAATTTCCTGATATAAAGTGCATGTGCGAGCTTCTCTTTCTATCTGGCTCACTCTCACATTACCGGGTTCACCAGGGCTTACATTTTCTTGAAGTATTTCCCAGAGCCTGTGGCAGGGTGGTGGAGCTAGGGGCTTCAGCGCTATAAGAGGGTGGACTCCAGGGCTCAGGGCTTCAGCCACAGAAACCCCTAGCCCCATCACCTTGCCACAGAGCAGAATCTTCAAGCCCTTCCCCTCACTCCCACTGTGGTAGGTGGAGAATGTCGAGCACTGGGGGGCTTCATGAGCCACACTTTAACTGCAAAAGAGCTGCATATAGTTTGGCCATGCCTGGTGTAGGGTGTTTTGAGGCTTTATTGTTTTCTTCGGTAGTTGTTTGTCGTGTTGTAGCCGTGTTGGCCCCAGGATATTAGAGAGACAAGGTGGATGAGGTAATATCTATTATTAGATCAACTGCTGTTGTTTTGTCCAATAGGACAGATTGGGAGAGCACAGAGTCTCTGTTTCTTGTTGTTTAGTTGTAAGAGTTCTTAGTTTTCTTTTGTCTGTAGTTTGTGAGGGGTACATCTGGGATAGAGACTGGGAAAGAGAGTGAAGGTGTTCTGGCTCTCTTCCTTTTCTGTTTTTGTTTGTGACCCTGCAGATTTAAGCAGGTTTTCCAGGAAATTGGAACAATTTAATTAAATGGAAATAAAAATGTGAAAATGTCCAATTACTGTTTTCAAATTGAATTGTACATTGTTGGTGCAGGTCTAACTGTTAACATCAGCACAGTTCTTTCCTGACCTGTCACCCTAATGTGGCTTGTATAAGGATGAGGATGCTGCCCTAGTTCTTGCACAGCTGGTCCTGGCAAGGTACAGTGTGATCCACTAATGTCACAAAGGATGAAATGTGATGGTGAGAGTAACTGATTTTAATCTTGCTTATGAAAAAAAAAGATGGCCAGCCAGGGAATGGAGTCCACTCAAGTATATTCAGGCCTGCTAATGGAGGGGGCAAAGGGGGCAATTGCCCAGGGCCAGGTGATTTTAAGGGGCATGGTGATTTTAAAGGGGCCTGGGCCATGGATGGCAAGGTGAACGCTTCCCCTTGGAGAGGCTAGATCCCCATCCTGCCTCTATCCATCCTTGGCCCTGCCCACTGTCCATGCCCACTCTGCCCCAGGCCCGGTCGCATTCACAGCAGCATCCCTCTCCACCAACCACCTCCCTTCTCATCCTCAGCCCTCCTTCCCTGCTTGGCCTCTCCCCCTCTCTGCCACTGCTTGCCATGTCCCTCTCCTTCTGCTCAATCTCCCCCCCCCCAGGGCTGTCACTCACTGCTGGCATAGGGGAAAGGGGAGTGTGGAAGACTGGAGGGACCAACCAAGAAATGGGGGTGGGGTGGTATGTGGCAGCGACCAGGGGAGAGGGCAGGGCCTGGGGTAGACTTGAGTGGCGCCATGGGCAGAAGAGGTGGGATGGGACTTTCCTGCCCCGGGGTCCAGAATTCCTGTCATTGGGCCTGAGTATATTGCTATTTCTTGTAGAGTGAGTAAGACAATATGTTATGGTCCTGCTGCCACCAAGTTACATGGATCTCTCCTGTTGAAGCTGTTCCACTTTGTATAAAATACTTGAATAGCTACTGAGCCAGAGAGAATGACTTTATAGCCGAGTAGTTAGGGCATTCACCTGGGAGGGGAGACAGGACAGCCAGATTTCAGTGGCTGCTCCAAAGCAAGGATTCACACCTGGGTCTCCAACATGCTATCTGAATGCCCTGAGGGCAGGGAGAGTGGCACCACCACCACCACCTCCTTTTTAGTTTTACGACTCTTGCCTTTAATTTCCATTTCTTTTATTAAAAAGGTTTAAAGTGCCTGAAATCAAAACATTTCATTCAACCCCAATTTTTTTTTTCCTGAACTGTTTGATTTGCCATCAATTCAGAAAAAATGTGTCTGTGGTTTTTTTTACTTTTTGGACCTACCAGCAAACCACAAAAAAACAAAAACAAAAAAACCCAAAACAGTTAATCAGTTATTCACACAGCTCTATCCCCATCTCCAACCTGTCCATAACCTTAAGCAGTCTTTGCATTCGGAAGGATGTAAAGATTGCCACTGTAGCTGACCATGTTATCATTGGCACATGGTGGGAAAGATTGATTGTATCCATCTCCACTATTATTCTGTAAGTAGAAAGGCCCAGTCGCAAGCTAACCCATAATTTATCATCAATTAACAACTAATAACACTTCTGTACAAATATTGGCTTTTGAAGACTAAAGATCTGATGAAAGGAAAACACACTCCCATCCAATTCCTCTTGTGGCAAACACTTAGAAGGGAAATGCCCTTCAGCCATTTGTCATTTTTCCAATAAAAGACTTTAGCTGCTGGGTGCAAGTCTTTCCTCTTGTGCAGTCAGTCTGCGACCTCCCCAGCTCATATGGTCCCAAACAAACTCAATCAGCAGCAGTGTAATAACACACAGGCTTTTATTTTAGTCAAAGGCCTTCACACATAGTTTTAAATTCACTCCTTGCTCAAGTCTATTGAAGTCAGTGGAGTTCCACTAAGTATTAATTTGCCCCAAGGCACTTCTGATGCCTTGTGCTATTCTTGTGATTATGTATGTTAGTAATAAAAAGGTTAACTTTTTTTCCATTTATAGAGTTATTAAAGCATTTGAATGATATTGAAAACCCTATAATATAAATGTTATCGTTCATTGAGGGGATGGTCAATGGAAAAGGGATTTGTTTGTTTGCCTGTTTAAAAATTGTGGTTGGTCAGAGTTTGGCTCCAGTGTGGGCATGAAATATCCTCTGGCACTTTTTACAAAGAATAAAGGTTTGGCCAAACTCTCCACACTGAATTATACAGTACATGGGACAGTGTGAGAGTCTTCAGGACTGTCAAATATAGTTTATTTTATGTGGAATGTTGCATTTGGCAGGCCCATCACACAGATCTAGTTCAGCATCCATCTACTTGTCCCAGGCAACTCTCAGAATCCTGGAACCCCCACTATACCCAGGGTACCCAAACACCCTCCCACCTCCCCCAGCCAAAGCTAACTAATTTTGGGCAGATGCCCAGACCACCAGTGCTTGGACCAGGTTGTGCTGACCATGAGCTGAAGTGCCTGGTCATATGCAAATTATGCATATGCAAAAAGACTTGTGCAGCTGTGGGGCTGAGTAGCTTGAGGCTCAAATTTGAGGACACAAATCTTTGCTGGGCTCTCAGGTGTCCTGGTATAACCAGGTTAGTAACAGCTTAGGCAAAAGCCCTGCCTGCATTCTTTGCATAAAGCTGATAAACTTAAAAACAGAGATATTGTATCTCTGGGGTATCCAAATGAATGATCCGAAACCACATAATTCTAAAACTCTGTCATTGTTTGTAATGTTGCCAGAGCCCTCACAAGTGCTTATTCCCTGAGAGATGACTACAGGCAGCACCTCAGCTCAGGAACATTTTCCCTTTCACTTTGCGTTCCCCATAAGCTCTAAAATCACATCCAGTTTCAACCAGCTAGCCAGAGAGGAAAAACCCTTACAGTCCACATCGTCATACAGGGCATCTCTGATATTGCCCCAGAGTTTCACAGCCTGGTTTTTGGTCAGTAAAGCGCTGCTCTCCCTTCTACAACGGAGTAACCTACCCCTCTCTTTAAGGTGCTTGTAGGGATCAGATGCAACTAATGCAGTGTACCCCTGCATGTACTTCCCCCACTGGCTGGGAAACCCTCGGCTGTTGTGACTCACTAGGATCTCATTATAGGGGCATCACTAGAGCAAGGTACAGGAGGAAAGTAGGGTGCCCCATGGAGAGGGCTGAAAGACCTGTGTAGCACTCCATTTATGTACTATGGAAGCTTTATCCTGTTTTGTTATGAGCCTGTTCTACCAGGGAATCTAGGGGATTCAAAAGCAGAACCTTAAACCACTAGCCATTTCCTAGGATAATTAAACATGCACCTTCTGTTTACAGAAAGAGGACTTGCTTCCAGCATGTTCGAGTTTAATTTTCTGTTTTTTTCTTTTCTTTTTTTCCTGTGTTTTTAAAAAGACTAGTGTGCTAAAAATAGCTCATGCATTGTTTTGGAACATACAGTACTTTGCTTTTCACTGTAACTCTGCTTTAAAACTGCAGCGTGATTGGCCATGACCCTGGGCAGTAGGAAAATTAGGACCTTTGCATGTGGCATAGAAAAGAGATCGAGGTTCAATCTTGTAAAGAAAAACAGCTAAACATTTATGTGAATACCAGAAACAGCATATTCCTCTGTACCCATGTGCCTCTGGATGGATTCCAAGATATTAATAGCAGGAGTGACAAGGCTGTATATTATATTGTTATTTCCTACTTGGAGAGAACAGAATGTTAGACTGTGAGAATATTACATGGAAACTATGTGAGTTGGCTGCACTGTTCCATTTTATTTACTCCTTCTTAAATCTTTCTGTCCTTTTGTGCTTTTGCAATCACTTTAAAAAGGATTCATTTTTCACTCAAGAGGAAGAAAACAGGAATTTCCTCTCAGGATCAGATTATGGACCATGTAAATCAATATTTTGTCTTTTATCAGTTACAGCAGCCAATGATGCATTATCTGAAGGATGAAAAGTTGCATTACATTTCTTCGCCCAGTTGGTG
The DNA here is from genome assembly GCA_007922155.1 of Mesoclemmys tuberculata. Lineage (NCBI taxonomy): Eukaryota > Metazoa > Chordata > Testudines > Chelidae > Mesoclemmys > Mesoclemmys tuberculata. The sequence continues at coordinate 10,056,015 of ML675618.1, forward strand.
ATCACTTTTTGCCAATGAGTATTGATAGGCTTTAATTTTTGCTTAATTGAATAACTGCAGATATTACATATTCATATAAATCCTTTTTGTGCATATCATATTAAGTTACATGATTTTAATCAATAATATCCTTGAGCCATGGGTTTCACAAGTTAAAAATTAGTGAATAATTTATTCATCTAAAAGGAAGTCAGATACTTTGAAGAGCCTGGTCTAGAAACCTAGGCAGAAAAGAACATCTCTGTTTTAAATTGTTATAACGTGGCCCAGTAACCCACTATATGATCATCAGTTTGTTATGAATAGATCCAAATGGTGGGTACCACATGCTTCCAAGCCAAGTGGTCTGGGCTGTCTTGTTCCTAGCTCTGCATCTCTAGGGCACAGTCCCAGGTTCAGATCTCTTCTCTGAGACCTGCCTTGGGTCATAGGCCTCTGCAGTCCAGCTGCCCCAGACTCTGGAACCAGTAACTCAGACCTCCTAAATTCTCTAGTTTTCTATACACGTTACATTGTCTGCCTGGGGTGACCATTTATAATATTACTTAACACCTATATGACAAAATTGCAATGATTTTTATAAGATATGCCATGTCAGGTACCACTGGAAAGGTTAGAATTGGCTAAGTATGATAATATTGTTTATATGTATGTATAATCTTTGTACGGTAAGTTATGGATGTGTGATATATGTCTGTATCCAAAAATTTGTGCTGTGCTACTGGTAGATTAGTGTCAGCATTGATGAAACATCGAGGGTCATCACCTATACAGTGAGCCCCGGGAGAGAAACCAGGGCTGCACCTCTGAGTCATCAGGACATGTAGGGACATGCCTGCGTTCAGGGGACTGCAAGTGCTTTTCCCTGCCCATGTGCTGTGAGCTTGTGTTTGAAACAAGCCACGACAAGCCAGAGACTATAAAATGCTGCTGTACCATCTCCATCTTGTCCTCATTCCTGCTGCCTACCTATCTCTGGATCAACTACTCTACATCTGAAGCTGTGAAACAAAGGACTGAGACCCATCCAGGTACTGGATGTACTCCAGAGGAACTGTACAAGCCTGCAAACTCCACAATTCTGCTGAGAATCTGATATATGTGGACTTTGAAGTCATTTGTATGAATCTGATTGCTCTGACCATTTAACATCTCCTTTTATTTGTTTCTTTCATTTTATAATAAACGTTTAGTTTTCGTTACTAAAGGATTGGCTGGCAGCGTGGAATTTGGGGTAAGATCCAAACTTATATTCATCGGTAATGTGGGTGATGTTTTGGGGATTAGGAGAACATTTCTGGTAAGGGGAATAGAGTTTAAATAACTTATCTCTTTACTGGATCCAGTTGCTGATTGGGAGCCAGAGACTGAAATGCAATAAAGAGGGCTGTATGCTTCTTTTTGTAGCTTCTTGATAACCAGTGTGGGAAATCAGGAACACTGTGCTAGGTTGGGAAATCTAACTTCAGTGTTCCCATCGGTTCTGGGAGAATCTGCTCTCCTTTTGCAATCCGTCCTGCCCTTGGCATTTTCAAGTGGGCTACCTTAGGCACAGATGGGTCACAACACAGACATTCAGGGTTTCATCTAGCTGTGAGTATTTTGGCTACTAGTTCAAACCCTTTAGGGATAACATGGCAGGAAGACAAGGAACTCAGGCTTAGCAAAGGAATTTCTTCTTAAGTACAGTTGTTTTACTCTTAAAAAGCACTAGCGTTACAGATCTTTGCAAAATACAAAAGTCCTGAAACTTAGCTCTTGACTCTGATCTCAGACATTTTGAGGGCACCTGAGTCCCTCCTGACTTCTCTCACTCTCTCTTTCTCTCCCTCCAGACCGACCTCCTTGCATGAGGCACTGGATGATGCATTCCACCACCAACCCCACCCGCCACAAGAAGCACCTTTTCTTAAATACAGTCTGTCACATTGTACCATGTGCTCCACTGACAAGCTTGTCCCTTCTTCCTTTCTGCATAGAGAGTCCATTGTCCCTCAAATACCAGCCCATCCCAATTGAACAATCAGAGTCAATGGCCCTAGATTGTTATATTAAAGGAGGAACTCTGACATGCCTTCAGTGAAATGTCAAGCAACTTTCCTGGGCAAACGTAGCTGACTGGAATGCATCATGATGATCTTGCTTTGGGCAAGATTAGATGTGAGTTCAGCACATAGAATAAAATTGAGTTTGCAGTCCAAAATGGAGGTTACAGAACAAAATGGAGGTCACAGCTTAATCCAGACATATCCTGCTCTGTTACTATGGCCATGAATTTTCTTGACTTTGATTTTTACGGATGTGTTTGTTATTCAAAATATAGATGCATGTGTACTAACATAGATCCCTTTGTAGATGCATGTGTACCATTTTCGATCAGTTCAAGCATGAGGGAGTGAGTGTGTTAATTATCCATTATTGGCTCCTACAGTGATAGCCTTTAAAAGTAAACCTCACTAACTTGATATTACAGTTATTTCATAGAGGATGACCATAGTATCTGTGGTACCACACGATGGTAAGTACCAACATAAATAGCAACCGCTGAATGAACACATAAGAGCACAGTCTTCCCTGGGCAAATTTCCAAAATCTCCCAAGTCACTTAGAGGCTTTTGAAAATGTTACCTACCCCTCTTTGATTTACAAAAAACAGTGAATTTCCAGCCATATAGCTTTCTCAGATATATTTCACCCATTCTGATGTCTATGATGGTAAAATCTTTAGAAATTTTAAAAATATAAGAAATGAACTGTAGTTGTGCTCACTTCTTTGCATGAACATTATACCTGGCTGCTATAATGTAAAGTTTTCAAACTGGCAATCGTAAAATCATCAGAAAGCTGCACAAAAGACTGTGAAAGTTGCAAAATCAAATGAACACCAAAAACGTTAAATAAATTCTTTACCTGATTCATATCTACCATCCTCCTCCAAACATTTTGCCAAGGAAAGCAGAAATAAGTTTGACAAAATTCCTGTTTTCAGGGCTTAGGTTGACTAGATAACAAATGTGAAAAATCGGGGTAATAGGCCTATATAAGAAAAAGCTCCAAATATCAGGACTGTCCCTATAAAATTGGGACATCTGATCACCCTATCGGGGCCTGGCATATGTAGCCTATCTGCAGACAACAGATTGTCTAAGTCTAGACTGAGCAATAACAGCCCTCTCTAAAATGGTGGAAAAAAGTCAAAGAATAACAACTTGCAGATGCAGCTATTCTGGATGCTAAGTTAAGGGTTTCTTTCCAAACCAAAAAATAGCTTGTACTCTAAGGACTGCATGGCCTGCTCTTCTTTTTGCTCCCCAAGGAATACACAACACTACAAAAGGGCCCTGATTTCCCCCCTCACCTTCCGACACACCATGAAGAGATGTAGTTGTAGGTATATTCCATCTGTGAGACAAGAAGTTCAGGGAAGCTTTTTTAAAGTATTCAACATTGCATTCTAAACATCGTCTTTTATGCATAAACTATACAGTACATAATTGTAACAATGGATCTCAGTATCCTGCTTTTCTAAATCTGAGGGCTTACTGTAGTCCATGGACCTTGCATTGTCTGATAGCTATGATACCATAAGGACTTTAACCCCTAAACGATCTTGACAGTCTATAGACCCTATTTCCTTATCCAAAGGCATCCTCTCATCTTCAGGATATTTGGTCAGCAGTTGTTCTTCCACTAACAGTCACATCCCTATTGGGGTAACAGTTGACCAAAATAATGTTTTTTAAAAAGAAGAAACATGAAAACAAAGAGAATTTCTACTGTCTTCAACCTATCTCTGCTATTAGAATCAATTTCAAACATTTTACAGATTGGTAACATTAAATAACCATTGTCCGCTAGTACCAACCTTTGGCTTTGTGCGTCTGTGGTGCTCAAATTCTGTCCATCTGTTCCCTGAAGCTAACAGCTTGTTGCCACATCCAGACAGAGTCAATGAGTCAAGTTAAAATCCTTTCACGGTGTACAGCACCCCTCCAGGTTTAATGTTCTCCCTTTTTTACAGGCACAATTTTCTTTTGTTCCGGTAGAAGCAGATGTCAAAGACTCCATTAGTATGTTGAGACATGACTTTATATTTCTATCAATTGTTCACCTTTTTTTTTCACTTGGAGCATTTTCACAACAAGCTTTTGGAATTCATTTACTATTACTAATTTTCATGATCACTTCAAGAGATATTACCGTTCCAACCCCAAAACACACAATAAGAGATGTATCACGGGCATTTTAAACATTCCTCTGATGCACCGTGGGTTGCTCTGTTACAGATCAAACACTGAACTAGATTTCATCCAGAGCAAAAATATCAATTTGTTTCTCTCCTTGAGTGAAAAGCTAATCTCTAAAGAAGTGATTCCATGAAAATAACTTGGGTGATAGGTGTCCAGATTCAAAACGAGAGGAAGTGGAGAAAAACTGGTCATATTAAATGTACATTAAGGAAGAATATATTTAGTGGGTTTTTTTGTTTTTGTTATAGATAAAGTGGAGTGAATTAACTTACATGTTAGTGCTCTTTCCTGGTGCAGAAGTGTTGCTACAACTTTTAACCACCAAACGTGAAATATAAAAGTGGAATCTGCACCATTTGAGTTAAAGCAATAACTTTTAATATTTATCCTCTCTGTGGTGCATGCACTAGTAGCAAGTGAGCTACAATGATTTTGTTTACTGCATACTACTGTTTACATTTCTATGATGCTGCCGTTTGCAGAGCAGCTGCCATTTTGTGAGGTAGATTGTTGCCGTATGTTAAAGAGGCAACGTACACTGTACTCTCTAATGGAGACTTTACTTTTGGTTCTATTTTGTTTGCTGTTTCTCTTAATCTAAATATAAAAGAATCTTATATTCTAAATCTAAATTCAGATTGAAAGTATGTGACAAAACATAACTCTCTAAATTCTTTAAATTAACATCTCACATCTAGCAAGAAGGGTTATGGTACTGGTTTCTGCTGAGGTTAAGAAAACAAAACAGTGGTGGCTAAGGAGTCAGAAGGTGCTGGTATTCGAATTAGTAAGGTACTGTCATATCATTGATATCACTTCATGAGCAACTAGAAACCTGAATTTCAAAAATGTAAAGAAGGATCAAATTATTTTTTCACTTTAAACCTATACACAAATACCTTTTATGTTTGAACATGTAGGGCTGAATTTTGAGAGGAGTGATTAGTGAACTAAAACGTGCTTGTGTACCCTTTATACCTGGCACTCTATGTTCATGCAGAAAAAATGCGTGTTTGTGGGCACATATACAGTTTTGCAAATACCCTATTGCTCTTCCCTCTCTAGAACTAGAAAATGGATCCCTTGCTCTGTGACTAACTGATTTTAAGGAGCATAAGTTTTAAAAAACTAAAGTCTTAATTCCTCTTTTAAAACCAAAGAGTCTCATTCTTGAGCACAGCAGAAGATTACAGATGTTTGAGTTTCCATATTCCTGGAGCAGTGAGTTGAGTCTTTTATTATGATTGTCCTCACTCCCACTGTGAAGACACCCTGAGAGTCCCCCTACACATGATTTATTTAACAAATGATGCATTTATGTTGGCTGTAAGCCTGTTCCACTAGAAATACACTATTTTGCCATTTAAATTAGCATTAGGCTAGTGATGATGTTGGAACTGAATTCCCCCAACAGGTGAAGGGATTTGCATCTGATAGTGTCCTTTAGACTTTTCAGTATAGCGACAGGCGAAGACCCAAAGGCACATATTTTCAAAACTGCCTAAGGGTATGTCTATGCTATATATTAAACCAGGGTCTGTGTGACCCATACGTGGGGACTCATTGCCATGCTCACAGTTGAGTGCCCACACTGCATTGCTATGTGAGCCTCCTACACATGCCAGTGCATCCATACTGATCTATCCAGACATGAGTCAGATGCTGTGGTGTTTGGGGCTGCATGCCAGAGTTCTTAGTGCCCTAGCTAGCTGTAGCTGTCCTAGGGCTTGTTTCAAGGTGTATTGTGGGAGAACTCGTCTATCCATCCTATCACACTTGACCAGAAGTGCTCTTAGCCCACCAACACATCCAGGTGAGCCATTTTTGGCGCATGTGTGAAACCAAAGCCAGCATCATGGATCCAGCATTGGTGGAAGACATCCTGCTCACCCTTTCACTCCTATTTTGGGAATCAGGCACAGCATCTGAGGGATGCTTGTGGGCAATTCAGATGCAATATTTTTCCCACAGAAGGCTCTTTTTGAAGGGTATACAGACATGTCATATGCAACCTAATTGATGGTGCTCATGCCTGTTGTCAAAAGTCCATTTGATTCTGTTGACACCTGGCTGAGGCATCAGTTTGCCTTTTGTCTCTGAAGAACTGGTTTGTGCCTGCATTTCTAAATTTGGAATATGTCATGCAGTAGAATTTTATAGCTTCATATACAATGTTGCCGTACATATTTTACCAGGATAGAAACGTTCAGCAAATTATGAGTTTCCAACTGATACCTCACAAGGCACACTTTGTACAAAATTTATCAGTCTTGTAAAAAGGATGAACATAAAGGTACCGACTGTCACAGATAGGTACTATATAGACATTTTCCAGTCCTCTGGGATCTCTCCCATGTGCCACAGTTTCTCAAAGATAATTGCTAATTTCTCAGAGATCTCTTCAGACAGTTCTGGAAATATTTTAGTACATATTTCATCAGGTCCTGCTGACTTGAAGCCATCCAACTTGTCTAAGTAATTTTTATCTTATTCTTTCTCTATTTTAGCCTCAGATCTTACCCTATATACACTATGTTAGCCAACTGATCACTGCTAACCTTTTTTGACAGAAACTGAAAAAAAAAGCATTTAAACTTCAATTACTGCTACATTTTGGTTCGTCTTTCTCTCCTCATTGAGTAGTGGGCCTACCGTGTCCTGGGTCTTCCTTTTGTTTCTAATTTATTTGTAAAATATTTTCTTCTTACCATTTCTGTCCCTAGCTAACATAATCTCATTTTATGGGTTGGCCTTTCTAATTTTGTCCCTATATGCTTGCAGAGATTTTTTATATTAATCCTTCATACTTTGACCTACTTTCCACTTTTTGTATGACTCTTTTTTGAGTTTCAGGTCATTGAAGATATCCTGGTAAAGCGAGGGTAGTCTGTTACCATATTTCCTATCTTTCCTATGCAGTGGGATACTTTGCTCTTGTGCTCATAATAATGTCTCTCTAAAAAATGGCCAGCTCTTTTGAATAATTTGGAACATCTGCTCATCTTCTTTGACTCATCAACCGGGCATCCATACATCAGTAAAATTACTAAATGCAGATATGACTTAATCTCTACCGCTACATAGCAGAGAAAATACCCCTTTTGTTTTTTTAATTTTGCTTCAGTTTATGGAGATTCTCCTGCGTTGCTCAGTCCTGTCGGTGTGAGGAGTAATGATGTATTCAAACATGACAATGAATGTATTTAGTGAATCTTTTACCATTTAAAATGAATTTAAACCATTCCCTGTTACACATTTGGACTATTCTGATGGGGAAAATACCCCAAATACAACAATAAAATGTTGCAATTAAGATATCCTTTGATATTTAGCTGGGGATTGGACATCCACTTGTTTTTGTGAACTGGAATCTTACAGCGAATAAATATACACACACTGACTCAGTCTTGTCAGTGATATCAGCATGAGGCTTCTTGTGGAGTAGTAGCTTCAGCAAGTGCTAATCCAGAGAATTGAGATGGAAACAGGGGGGGACTAATTCACTTCCCCTGAATATGTATCTGTCCTTTTCTCTTATACAAAATATTTTTATAATGTGCAGGCCATGGTAACCAGAAGCTGCCACTGGGGTTGGCATAACAACAGGAGAGGGTGTTCCTGTCACAATCCTTCTCTTCTCCCTTTTCTCTCTTCCTCCTTTTACATTTAGAATCCAAATTCTAAACCACTTAACAAGGCTGCAGGCAAGTCAATATCAAGCAGCCAGCAGGTGGGCAGCAAGCGGTCAGGACAGCGGGAGGGCACCAGTGTAGTATACAACTTGACATTCAGTGTAGCCATTAAAGCTTTCAACACATACAAAATCTGTAGGAAAATACTGTGGCACAGAGCCTCAGCTGGGGTGAATCCGCATAACTCCACAAGCTCACTGAAGAAGGTATTACCATTACCACTGCATACTGCATTATCTGTCTCACTCATGCTCATTCCTCTCTGACTCATTTATTTGTTTCCTTCGCCTTCCCCTTTACATGTATAATATTTGTACAAGGTTAATCTATATACCAGTGAGACAGTATACGTATATGGCCAGATTCTTAGGCCCAGCTACAGATGGGGACAATTCAAGGATTCCTGCTGACAGACATGAATCCTTGAGCGGTGCAGAAACAGCACCGTCTAGCTGGCTCTACACCACCCACTCCAGTACTCTCTCCATGCTGGATGTGGGGGAAAAGGCAGTGAGGGGAATGTCAGGTGCAGGAGGTTGCAGAGTGGAGTGCATGGCTCTCTGCCTGATTCTTAACTGATGTGGCAGCAGTCCCTATGGGCAACTCTAAAATAGGCCAGGTGCTATTTAGGCCGCAGGCTGTGCAGGATTTTGGAGGATGGGGATTGGGGAGGAAGGCAGAGTCATCTATTCCTCCCTCTCTTCCCCTAAGCAATGCAGTGTAAACCCAGCACAAAGCTAAGGATCTGTCCAATATTCTTTGGCCATGCTAAATAAAATGTCTTAATGATCAGTACTTTAAAATATTATTTCTCCTTCTTGATATGTATATTATTGCTGCTCAGAATTCCCATCCTGCCTACATCTCCCAGGAACATATTAACTTCATGACAAAAGTCAAAAACAGAAACATTTTGATTGAGAACTGCCACTGTGTTGCCTCCTAGCAGTTTTGGTTCGAGTGCCTCATGTGCCCATTCTGCTCTACAGCCCAGGCTTCCCCGTTGTGCTACATCTCCCGTGATGCACCATGCTGAGGGGAGGCAGTGCATCCTGGGAGTCCCATGGCTGCAATTCGTCATGGGCATGAGGTAAGTGAACTACAAGTACTATGAGACACTGTGGCAGTGTTTCCTCATCAAAGTATTTCAGTTTGGATGCAAAACTATGTACATACATATTTTGGTGTTCTGGAGTTCAGGTTTTCAATGCTAAAATCAAGATTTTTCTGTGGAAAGTTGACACTTTGTGTGAAAAACTATTTTGTCAAAACCCAATATTCTGTTGAGAAACAGCTTCAACTAAAATTTTCCAATCAGATACTTGCATATTAAGTAATTTCCAAATGTGTTTCAGTCCTCTACTATGCAGATCCAACACAACTCCCATCAGCACCATCCTCATTGCACATCCCTTCCTCCGGGCTTAGTAAGAACTACATTTCCTATCAGCCCCACTCTGATACTCTGGCGAGATGGAGGGTTTGTGGTTTGAGTTCTCAGTGGCGAGAATGATGCCTACTGACAAGATGGTGTCTGCCAAATTCAGTTACAAGCAAGCATTTGAGTCAGGCGCTTACCACAATCAGGGAGGGGAACCCATCTCTCTCTCTTTCCCAATAAGCAGCTGCCCAGGAGCGGACCTGACACGTAGCACCTTGAGCTCAGGGTCTAGAGCACGAGCTTCCAATTTCCTTATGTTATCCCTGCCATGATATAGTTCACTTCGATCTCTTTACTGGTCAACTTTGGATCCATTCCAGGATTGGCCGTTGACCCTTGCCTTTTCTTATACTATTGGTGCATTTTTGGCACCCAATCAAACTACAAGCGGTGGTTAGCTGTTTACAACTTGAGCTGCTTTAAACTGCTTTATACCAGTTCTGTGGCTAGCTCGCTTCTGCTTTAGCTCACGTTCATACTCAGGTCAGCGGGCCCACTCTTGCTACTTAGGGCCTGCAAGACACTGTAACGCAAATACAGGCTAACACCATTGCACTTCCCTTTCCCTGTACCAAGTAAGGGGTAAGGTGCTGAACCGTGAAGTGCTCAGACTCTGTTTGTGAGCATGGGAGCCGCATGGCAGCAGGGAACTGTAGAGAAGCCCCAGAAACCGAGGACAGAGCTGCATGTATGACAGATTGTGACTGCCGGACTTCTCAACTGGGTACAGGGCTGTGTGGGACTTATGGGGGAGTAGCAACAGCAAGGTAGGGAATAGGTCCTGTGAGGTGGGAGGTCCCAAAGCTTGGGCTGCAGCTTGAACTGAACATCTACCCCCACAATTAAATAGCCCTTTGGGCTCGGGAGGCTCGTTTAGGTCAGCAGGCATGGTCCAGCCACAGGTTTTTCACTGCAATGTAGACATACCCTTGGTGGCACAGTGTCCCTACAAGGATTGGACTGAGAGTTTCTTTTAAAATTATTAAACAGTAGCCATGCACTTAATACTTCCAAGAATTCAGTAGGTTACTAAAATACTAGATTTCATAGACTTGTTGTGCTTATAATACATGATAATGAAGTGGACAAATCCACAAGAATGCCTCAGTTGACTGAGTGACACATGTAAATAAAAACATTGATTTTTCTTAGTCCATCGTAAGCCGCCACTAATGGATGCACTACTCCTTATTTCATCAAAAGGGAAGAACATGAGCAGAATTCCAGCCCCATCATTAACTGTATTCACTATTTTGTTAAAGGAATATTTCTGTTTGAATACAAATTTGAATCCTATTTATAGATGGAGTACAAATCCAGTTCTGTGGGCTACTTTTAAAGTACATACGATGAACAACAGGCCTTTTGCGTAATCATAGGTAGCTGTTTATTGGAAAACATTTAACTACCTTATCCACGGCAGCTAACAAAAAAACCCACATTGGAACAGACAACTTCTGCCATGAAAAAAAACCCTTATAATGATAGATTCAAGGAACTCCATCTGTTTAGCTTAAACAAGAGAAGGTTAAGGGGTCACTTGATCACCATCTATAAGTACCTATATGGGAACAAGTATTTGATTAAAAGTATAACTCAATCTAGTGGCTAGGAGTTGAAGGGAGACAAATTCATTCTGGAAATAAGGCAAAAAATTTTAACCACTGGAACAATTTACCAAGAGTCATGGTGGATTCTCCATCACTGGCAAATTTTAAATCATGGTTGGAAGCTGTGACCAGGTTGCCTCTATGAGGCCATGACTCATCCAACCACGGGTCTCTTCTGGTAGGTTACTCTCTCTGCAAGGTCTGAGGGAGCAGTGCTTTGGCACCATAGCCAAAACACACTTCAAGTCCTACATCTTCTGGGATACTTGTGTCCCAAGAACCTCTTGATGCCAACTGGCAAAGGGGTACCGGGAGGGGGTTTGGGGGTACAGAAATCTCATGAGTCTGCCGTGTACATTTCATTTACCAAAGAATATCATGTGTGGTCTCAAATGAAAGCTGGCATCACACTGGTCATCAAAATCCTTGTGATACATATGTGTGTATATATAATGAAAATACATTCTTAAAGTCTGTACCAAGGTACTGGTCACCAGTAAAGGTGAAAAACAGGTTCCCTCTCAGACAAGATATGTTTATTCATTTATCAGTTTACATGTAAATTGAGAATTGTCTCATTCACAAGAGGCTTCTTGTACCAGCCTGAACTGAATGCAAATAAAGGATTGTCAGAACTGAAAAAGGAATTTAGCAGGAAAAGAAAAACAGTGGGGAGACAATCTTATCTGGAGGAATACTTCAAAAGGTTTGCTTGATAAAATATTTGGGGCGGCAGAGAAGACACCTAGGTACCTTTCACTGAGGAAGGACAGTGGTTTCATTTCAAGCAGGCTTAGTTGAAAACACTGGAGAGAACTTTTGGTGAGAAACTTCTTTAGACTGGAGATTAACCTGTTAGTTTCTAGAGACTAAACTTAAGTTATGATTTTCTTTTATATGTAACCATTTGCTTCCAATATTCTTACTCCCTATTACTTGATTTTTTTTGTTTTTTATAATAAACTTATTGTTTTCACCTAATATATCTAAGTTCAGTGGGGCTAAGCAAAGTGATGGTCCTAAGTTGAATCTTACAAGCTGGCATGTTCTAGTCCTTTGGGAAAAGCAGGCCTGGTAATTCTGTGAGTGTCCAATGGAACAGGGGCTGGCTACTGCAGGGAATGCTATGAGGACTTGTGGGTTAGTATGTGCCTATCACTTTCTGTTCAAAGAGTGCAATATCTACACAGGCCTGGAAGGCAGCGTTTGTCTTGCCAGTGACTGGGGGATTCAGGAAGCTGATCTAAGCAAGCACAGACAAGGTTGCCTCAGGCTAAGATCAGGTGGTGGTGAAGTGCCACACAACCCCAGATACCTCTGGGGAGGGCCACAGTATTGTGGTCCAAAAGAAACCAGGAACAGACAACCACAGCCCCAAACTGGGGGTCATCCAATAAACCTTTGGTGGGACTCTGCCCTTCTATTCAGGTTTACCTCCAAACAGTGCATGTTTCCAGCTAGCCTCCAGGGTCTAGTCATCCCTTCTATCAGGGGTTCAGCCAATAAGCCAACTAGATCAGTTTCCGGGCTTTCCATCAGGCAATACAAATCTCTAGTGTCCTTTCTAGGCACCCCTTCACGAGGCTAGGTCTCCTCCTTTTAATTCCTCTCTCTCTGTGCCTGACATTTGCTACAGGTGTAATGGGGAGGGGCCAGTTCAGTCCACAGGCTCTTTAATCCTCTAATTGCCCATGGAGATGGGATTGTGCTCCATCACATATTTTTTTAAATATGATCTAATTCAAAAAGAATTATTTTACAGGAGTTCTATGGCCTGTGTTATACAGTAGATCAGATGAGATGATCCCAGTGGACCCTTGTAGCCTTGGAAAAGTAAAAAGACAATGTCGATATCACTCAGAACAATCCAAATGATGTTAAACAGGACACTGCTTCAGTGAGATTACTACTTTTGAAGTATCAGTGTAAGGCTGAAAGCCTGAGAAATGCTTGAGACAGCTTGGGAAAAAGCACAATGGCTGATCTTTAAAATATTCACAAGACATTTATTAAAAAGAGATAAGTATGATTCAGTTAAACACCCAAAGCAATGCTACATGTTCTAGAGTTGTTAAAAATGCAGCCCTATGTGCCGTGTCTAGAAATGACAAGTTACAGAACGCAGCCTGTTCTCAGTGTCCTCGAACCCTTCATCACTTACTTGCAACCCAGCACATTTACAACACGCAGCCAGCTTTAACAGGACCCCCTAGAACTAACAGAAGTTTGCCCACCCTTCCATCCCTTTGTCATTCCAGGGGTCCTTGAGACCTCAGTGCTCCTCACCAGACCTCACCCACCACTCATACCTCATTTGAGTTCTACTGACATCCTACCCTCTTTCCAACCATACCCATCTGTTCATAAATAAAGCGTAACTGCTTGCATGTAAAAATAAATGATTCATTGAAACATCCATGAAATTACTTTAAAATTCTTAGAAAACAGATCACCCCAACATTTACTAAACGTGTACTTCGTTGATGGCTTAGACAAGAGAAACAAAAATGTTTATTTGAGAAAGGTGCTAAGGACAACTGAGAAGCGTTAAATAATTAGTATTGTTTTGTTCTTGGTAACTTAATAAGTCTCTTTTAAGTGTCATCCTGAACAGTACAGTTATCTAGAAGAGTGAGTTTGTGAAAGGACAGAGTAGGGAATATATACGTATTATAATTTCTTACTGAGTCCTGGGAGAAATTAAAAGGAAAAAACTTAACTGCAAAACTAATTTCTCTTTTCTAATTACCCTCAGCCTGAAATAATAGCGATTTAGGTAATTTTACCTTGGGGTAATGTGGTCATGGAGTTTTCTTATAGCTGAAAGAGGCTATACTGTTTGGTAGTAGCTATGAGTCTCCATTTTGGTCAAGTGGAGGGCCTGGATTGGCTAGAAGCTACCACGGGTTGGGGCTAAGATACAATAAAGCTTAGTCTGGTCCTATATAGTTGAAAGTCTGCTTTTCTCTTGCAGAGAGCAGTTTAGTATAGATATGTGGTATAGCCCAGGAGCTCATTTTAGCTTGGACTACAGAATAGTTGAGTAGCTCACTCCTGTTTAGAAGTTTTGCATATCTCAGGATCTTGCACCAGTCTGGAATTTTAGTTCAGGAAGTTGTTCCTATCTTAACAGCTAGTTAACAGCTAGCTAGGTTAGTTAGTTAGTTAACAGCTAGTAGGGTTACTGTTAGAAGCTGCCTTGCCCTTAATGAAGGGATTTATAAAAGAGCATTCACTTCTTATGAAACAACTACTGGTTTTTGTAACTTTAACATGCTTTCTACAAGTTAATTTAGGGTACACATAGTGCCCATCGTTAATAAACGGAAGAAGGAGGATCCAGGGAACTACAGACCAGTCAGCCTCCCCTCATTCCTTGGAAAAATCATGAAGCAGGTCCTCAAGGAATCCATTTTGAAGCATTTGGAGGCAAGGAAGGTGATCAGGCATAGTCAACATGGCTTCACCAAGGGAAAATCATGCCTGACCAACTTGATTGCCTTTTATGATGAAGTGACTGGCTCTGTGGATGTGGGGAAAGTGATGGATGTGATATACTTTGGCTTTAGCACAGCTTTTTGATACTGTCTCCTGCAGTTTTCTTGCCAGCAAGTTAAAGATGTATGGATTGGATGAATGGACTAGAAGCTGGCTGGATCATCAGGATCCATAGGTAGTGATCAATGGCTCAATCTCTAGTTGGCAGCTGGTATCAAGTGGAGTGCCCTAGGAATCAGTCCTAGGGTTGGTTTTGTTCAACATCTTCATTAATGATCTTCATTAATGATCTCAACAAGTTTGTAGATGAGGGTAAGTTGCGGGGAGTGGTAGATACACTGAAGGGTGGGAATAGGATACAGAGTGACCTAGACAACTTGGAGGATTGGGCCAAAAGAGAGCTGATGAGGTTCAACAAGGACAAGTGCAGAGTCCTTCACTTAGGATGGAAGAATCCCATGCACTTCTACAGACTAGGGCCTGACTGGCTAAGCAGCAGTTCTGCAGAAAAGGACCTGGGGGTTACAGTAGATAAGAAACTGCATATGAATCAACAATGCATCCTTGTTGCCAAGAAGGCTAGTTGGGCTGCATTAGTAGGAGCATTGCCAGTAGATTGAGGGAAGTGATTATTTCCCTCTATTCAGCACTGGTGAGGCCACATCTGGAGTACTGTGTCTGGTTTTTGGGCCCCCCACTACAAAAAGAATGTGGGTGAATTGGAAAGGGTCCAGCAGAGGGTAATAAAAATGACTAGGGGGCTGGGGCACATGGCTTATGGGGAGAGGTTGAAGGAAGTGGACTTACTTAGTCTGTAGAGGGGAAGAGTGATGGGGATTTGATAGCAGCGTTCAACCACCTGAAGGGGGGTTCTATGGAGGATGGAGTTTGGTTGTTCTCAGTGGTGACAGATGACAGAATTAGGAGTAGTGGTCTCAAGTTGCAGTGGGAGAGGTCTAGGTTGGACATTAGGAAAAACTTTTTCAGTAGAAGGGTGGTGAAGCACTGGAATGGGTTACCTAGGGAGGTGGTGGAATCTCTATCCACAGAGGTTTTTAAGGCCTGGCTTGACAAAGCCCTAGCTGGGATAATTTAGGGGGTTGGTCCTGCTCTGAGCAGGAGGCTGGACTAGATGACCTCCTGAGGTCCCTTTCTGCCCTAATCTTCTATAATTCTAAAGTAAAAATCACATGTAATTGCTATTTAAGTTACTTTCTGAATCTTGCTGCTCTTTTTCCTTTCACTGCACTTGTGAGATCCACAGTTCTGTGCTACAACTTTAATGTGACAGAATGGAAGAACAAGATGGTCAGTTTTCTGACTCCTCCTTTGTTCTGGCCTGAAAAGGCACATGGTAACAATTTTCCCCGCCTCCTGGTTTCTCTTTAAATCCTTCTGTAATGAGCACCAAGTTAATCCCTGTTACCATTTATTATGTTTTAAAGCTGTTTATATTATTAATCTCTAAATCCCTCACTAACCAACCCTCCCTACATTTCAAAAGACACTTCTTAAGAAGGTCAGCAAAACAAATATGGACTTTTTAATGCCACTGAGGAGCGAAGACAGATTCCCCAAGTGTATAAAATGAACGGATACGTTTCAAAATATTGTGGGCCTAGTCCTTATTTACACTAAAACCCTTTTATACTGGTCTAACATAACTTACATTCCCACCCACTTAAAAGGTCCTTTTACACTGACAGAGTAGTGAAAGAGGAGAATAAATCTGTTAACTTTAATTGTCTGCATTTGCTGAGTTGTATCAACTTCACAGAAAAACTCTACCCTGAAATGAGATACTGCATTCACTTTTTCAGGAAAAATTTGTATCAATCTGAAGAACCCAGGCAGTAGATTTTAAAATCAGGCCTATACTGAGAAGCCGACTTCAGTCTTATATTATGGAATAATAATTACCTTCTGAGAAGAAGTTAAAGATGGACATAATTACACTGCCCTGTACCTAAATTGTATGATAGCTATATACTCTTGAAATCTGGGGACACACTGCTTTTTGTGGCACAAGTTTTTCTCAGATTGTTCACACACAAGCCACAACGAAACCAGTGGGAATTTGAGTGAATGAAGCAGGGCTTACTCCCATGTGGTAAGAATGGAACTGGGAATTGGGAGTACTCAATATTTGAGTTCGCTGGTGAGACTTCCAGTCAGGGATACTATTGTGAAGGATTTTTAAATAGGGGTGTGAACTGAAATTACTAACCAATCTCATGTAGACCTCCAAACAGCCAGCAAATAATCTCATCATAATCCTATGTATTTTTTCGAATTGAATGTTATGCCACAGATTGTATATTGCACATTTAAGAAATGTTAGTATAAAATATATGTGGCTAGTTCTGAAATAAGAATTTCTCCACCCTGCACTGAAATTATTGGTTCTTGAAGAAGCTACTTCAGAAAGAAAGAAATGGGAACAAACAAAGTCAATCTTTCCCACAGCTTTTTGGGGTCAAGTGACTAACTCCGAGAACTAATTATTGTCTCTAATGAAAGAACTTCTCTTGCATCTAATGAACAGTTAACTCATCATAGATTCCTCATTTAAATGCAAAGAAGAGACTCCAACTCATGACCTTATGGCTGTGGGGCATTTAAAACCAACAAGGATCATTTAGGAATGTGGAAGTTACTACTTTTCTTTTCAATGATTGACATTGACTTTTTGTAAAGTGTCGCCTGTATTTTGAATATTTCTGTGGTCTGGGTGGTTTTACTTTTCTTTCTTTCGTCTTTTCTGCTGACAAAAAGTAATTAGTTGCTGACAGAGCTTTATTCATCATAAATTAAATTATACTGTGCGAAGGTGGA
The DNA here is from genome assembly GCA_007922155.1 of Mesoclemmys tuberculata. NCBI lineage: Eukaryota > Metazoa > Chordata > Testudines > Chelidae > Mesoclemmys > Mesoclemmys tuberculata. The sequence goes on from ML675618.1 coordinate 10,073,341, forward strand.
GAGCTGGGCTTTGTCGGTTCAGTATCTATGGAGAAAAATACTAATTCCCTTTTTTGTTTGGTTTTGTTTCTTAGCCAAATAATTGACTGACAAAAACAAGTCCAAGAAATCCTGTCCCTTCCATTGCACCTCATCCCCAAAGTATGTGGTGACTGGAAGCATATTTCCACACTCCTACTTCCCTTCTGCTATTCATACTCTAACAATATTGATGACATTTTGAGGAGTCCACTGAATATGCTTAGTGAGTTCCAGGCTCTTCCTGACGAGAGAAGAAGCAGCTCCAGGAACAGCGACTATTAGTCATTTATGAATTGGAGTCCCATAAAATGTTAGAATGCATTAAGGACTTGTTATAAGGAAATCTCCCTCAGGCCCAGCTGATCAGGCTGCCCTGTCACTCTAATCACAGTTAGGCAGGAGAAAAAGATTTTTCAGCACAACAGTGCAACTGGGAAACTAAATCTTTGTCCTTTGTCAGTGGGACTTGCTCACCAGGAAGCAATACAATTATCCAAATGTAGGATTAATATGTTTGTAAAAACTCACTGGTTTTCATTTTCTTTTCACCTTCACTTCCAATTAACAAGTCATAATCTTTTGTTACTAGTCGAAAACGGAGTAGACCTGTTTTCATCTCCTTATTCTTGCTGCAATGAAGAAAGACCATACAACTGAATACGATTTTCCATCTCTCGGTTAGATTGGTCATTGTTTACTGCAGGCTGTTCTGTAACAGTGACCATCTGTTGGTAAGCAGTGAAAACACTTAATCATGCAGGCTGTTACTGTTAAAATGCCACAATCACAACAGTGTGATTGCTGCAAGGTATTAATACACTTTTCTCACTAAGAATAATTAAATCTTTAGAAGGCTACATCAGCTCTCAGTGGCACTGGTATAATTTCAGAGTAACTCCACTGAAATCAAAGGACTAGCTCTGGATTTATAATTGCATAACTGTGAGCAGACTTTCCCGCAGACATATTATAACACAAGAACATTGGGAAAGGCTTTGTTTTGAATAAATTATTTTCCTCATAATATTCATGGTTCCAAATTAATTTTTTTATTTACAGTTAATAAAAATAATTCAAAGGAATTGAATACAAAAATTATTTCTATTACACATACACACGGGGTGGCTGTAGTTACATTCAATTATTATGAGTGGTAAATATTCCAGTTATTGAGCACTGTAGTTTAAAGAAGTGCACTTTATAATTATGGGTACTAACTTTATCTTCACAACAGTGTCTCATGTAGAAGTGTGTTCATTGGAGTTGTAGGAAAGGTACCCACATAAGAGACCACCCACACTATCAAACCCCAGAACTATATCTGGGTGTAATTCAAATACAAACCCACATAAGCACCACCTAAAGGGTAAGTCTTGAATGAGTCTACTTAAAGTTGCCATGTGATTACAACTGCATACATGATTTGTTTTATAAAAGGAAGTGGTACCCTGAGGATGGCAGGAAGAGCAAGAAATACCGTCCATACATTGAAGGTCATTTTCTGCATCAGGGTGGGAAACCATTTTAATTCAAGAAAACCCCTCTCTTATAATTTATTATGACCCTAGGCAACAATTACTTTACCCATTAAAATGCAAAAGTCAGTTAATGATTTAGTAAACCGCAGACATTTCAACAAGGGGAGGGGATGGGAAAGGCAGGAAGAGTGACTGGGGGAACCTGCTCTTTATGAGAGTTATAAATACCTCTGGTGAGGTGCTAAGCACCCTCAAATCCACCAGCTTTATTAAAATTGGTCAGGATCTTCCAGAAAGGTACTCTGCACATTGTAGGACTAGGCCTTGGTTCAGTGAGCTCATTAGCTAAGTACAATAGAAATATTTACTTTGAACTAGATAACTCCCAGGCGTGTCATAACTGTATGCATGCACAGAGGTCAGGCTAGTTTAAAGTGAAATCCTTTCTTTCCAACAATGCTTGAGACCAACCCATAGAGCCATCAGGAATCATTTTGCAAGATGCAAGCTGTCATGTGGACTGGATTGGAGGGGAGTGGGGGTTTGTGTTATTTGACATTAATATGTCAGGATCATAACAATTCGTGCGCGACATGTCATGTCAGGTACTGTTAGAAAAGTTACAATATGCTAAGTAAGATGATAATGTTTATGTTCATGTGTGACATGTGTGAGGGAAGTTATGGGTATCTTTGATATACCTGTATTTCAAACTGTGCTGTAGAAGACACATCCCAGACAAAGAGGCAGCAGGACAATAGCCTGCTTAATGGCTCATCAAGACCTTTACAGAAGCAAAAGGCCCAGGAAGGAACCATGGCCATACCTGAAGAGTTACCAGGATTGGCCTATGTGACTCTGGACTCCATTTGAGTTCCTGTAAAGTTCCACAAGCCGCATGGCCAGAGGCAGAGGGTGTATAAGATCAAACCACAGAAACCATTTTGTCTTTGTTCCTGTCCAGCTGCAGACACACACCTGCCCACCTCTGAATCAATTCATTTTCCAACTGAACCGAAGGACTTAGACCCATCCAGGTACTGGGTGTATACCAGAGGGACTATTCAAGCCTGCAACTGCACAATTCTTCTAGAAACCTGATGTATATGGACTTTCTAATCATTTGTATGGATCTGATTGCTTTAAGCCTTTAACATTTAACTTATTGTTTGTTTTTCTCTTTATAATAAACCTTTAGTTTTAGTTACTAAAGGATTGGCTGGCAGCGTGGTATTCTGGGTAAGATCCAAACTTATAGTGAACTGGTACTGTGGCTGATCCTTTGGGATCAGAGGGAATCTTTTGAGTAAAGAGCATAGAGTTTAAATGACTGGTCTCTTTACTGGACCTAGTGGCAGTTTGGGAGCCAGAGACTGAAATGCAGTGAATGGGGGCTGTGTGTATTTGCACAGTGGCTTCTTGATAACCAGTGTGGTGGAATCACAGTGGCTGTTTGGGAAGTCTGACTTCAGTGTCACCCCGACCGGTGCTGAGAGAATTTGATCTCCTTTTACAGCCTGCCCTGACCCTGGTATTATCAGTGGGCTACCCTGGGCACGGACGGATCACACAAGCTATATGTTTTTAGACTACTGAAACAAACAGTTAATATATTAAATATAATCACAACAGGTTTTGATCTCATAAAATTACAAACAAAGCATTTCATGGTGTGATATTACTAGAGCTGCGGGATTGCATAACAGTTTCCCCCTTCTCACCCTATTTGTGAGCTTTCCATGAACAAATCACAAATTCCCTAGATCTGTGCATGAGTCACAATTTTATTTGTAAATTCATTTTTCTAACTAAATTACAATGTACGGGAGTTGAGCTTTTTGATTACTCAGTCACTACGCGGGATTGGTTATCTAAATTACAAGGGATTGGTGCACTTCTCCTCTTGGATGACATAAACAGAAGCATGCCTGAGCAAATCACTGGGTGCTTTGAATCTCTCAGCTGGCGAGGGATGCCAGGAGCACATTAAGGTGAACAATAGCATAGCTATATACCAGGTTCATGTGTAGAGATCGTTCCATAGGGCAGTTATCCTCAAGTGCTGCTTTTTTCTATCTCCTCCCATAGGGATACCTCAAAGTGCCTTATGCAGATAAGTCCTAGTGGATGTGTGGTTTTGACTATTGAAAAGGACCATTAAAACTATTTTTAACCAATAATACAGCAACATGCTTTAATCAAAAGGAAAATAATGCTCAACAAATATGCCCCAGAAAGATAAAAAATATGAATAAACCTCAATATCAGATCATTTGTATGAATATTGCACTCATTTTTACACTGTTGCCATACCCTAAAATAAATTATGATCTGATATATTTGCTGTTGCAATTGTTAGATGATGCCTAATCTGAAAATAGCAGTGCTAATGAGATTTACTCTACACTGTATAACATTTCGCTTTTGTCATATGATGATGTAATGTAACATGACATTATCATGTGCCATGAAACCAAGGTCACAATTTAAAATACATTCTTCCTTTTAGTTTGGCTACTCATATCAACTTGTAGAACAAGTATCTAGTCCATTGCAAATTTATGATCAAGCACCTGAAGATTTCAAAAGTATCTTCATTTAATTCAGTGCCAAGAAAGCATAACATGAACCTATTCACAGTATCTGGATTGTAGGTGTAATATGACTTACAAACTAATTTATAATTCTCAGAAGTTTGACCTCATTTCTAGTTCAGCTGGGGAAAGCATTTTTTTTTTTGCTTTAGATTTTTATTGTTTTATTTTTTGGCAGTTGACTAATTTTTTTCTTTTCATTTAGGATTTTATCATCTATTCTTATTTTTTCCTTTACAGCATAATTGGTTGGTTAAGCAAGACCTATTTATATGGAAAGAGTTAGATCAGTGTTTGATAGGCAATGGAACTTTCAGCAGGGGCTATAGTCTGCTGTTAGCGGGAGTGCTGCTCATGCAAGCACTTGAGCATTTAGCCCGGGTTTTCCAGATCGATGTCTACATTACACCAAAGAGCTCCAAACGGGAAATGTGCAGAATTACCTGGTGTATAAAAGTATGCATTCCTACCCAAGATGCCTGCTGCAAGAAACGACCTTCGAATTCTCATACCTCAGTTGAATTAAGTGCAAATAGTTTTCACACCTTTCAGCAGCTGGTCACAGAGTGACATTGTGATCTCCAGTGAGAGGAGACTGCTTGTTTTTCTAGTTGCTTGATGAGTGTCCATGGCAACTGCTGAGGCCTGGGAAGGAAAACAGAGTTATACAGAGGGGAAAAGCAGGCAACAATAAAGAGTCTTTGGGCCTCGTTTGAGATGTACTACTTTGGTCACTGCCAAAAGTAATGTCTTCATTGACATAAGCTTTTACTAAAGGTGGATAAGAGTGAGGCATGGGAGGCTTAGATCACAGCATGTCCTTGGCAGGTGTGTCCAATTTACCTATTCTCTAATCTGCACTGTGCTCTGTTAAAAATGAAGAAATAGATCTAAGTCCATGCTAAGGACAAAAGGGCCAATCCTGTAAACATTTTTGCATGTCTGAGTGTTCCAACTGTAGTAAATAAGACAATTTAGGGGAAAAAAATTGTTCCAGTGACTTAAACTCCTCCCCTCCCAAATGAGGCTACTTAGTGCATAGCAGCCACAAAATTGGGTTAGCTGGACACCCAGGGAGTCTGCCCGTGCAGGAGAATCCACAGGTGATGCAAGTCCTCCTGCCCCCTTCCCCTCCTGAGTGGTCCTATGAAGGACATTCCTGGGGACAGTGGGTGTAGCTAGAGAGTTGCTGTGTGATCTCTAGCAGCCAGAATGACTCTCTGGGGACAGTGCATGCAAGCACAAATTGGAGGAGCCCTTAATCTACTCTATTTTAAGCTAGAGACTAAAGAAGAGTTAGGTACATATGCACTACACACTCCCGCTGGGTTGCATGGCCTCTACAGAACGTTTGAAAAGTTCCAGAGGGGTATCCGTGTTAGTCTGTATACTGCACAAACAACGAGAGTCCTGTAGCACTTTAAAGCCTAACAAATTTATTTGTAAAAAATATTTGCAAAAAATAAATTTGTTAGTCTTTAAAGTGCTACAGAACTCTCGTTGTTTTTACAGAATGTTTGTTTCTTGGTTCTTGATGCTGTAGCTTTGATTTCAAAGGAATAGCCCATTGACATAGGAAGCCCAGGGGCAGTTAGTTCAATATTCACTAGCCATAAGAGTTCAAGCAGGAATACATTACCCAACATTCAATCTTAAAATCTTCTGCAATGTTGTCGGAGCTGTGTGGATCCTGAAGAAGAGCTCTGTGTAGCTCAAAATCTCGTCTCTCTCACCTAGAGAACAGGGTCCAATAACAGATATTACCTCACCCGCTGGGTCTCCCTAACCTTAAAAAATCACCCACTTATTTGAGAGTTGAATGAAACTGGAACCAAGGAAGCACCAGGGAAGAATCTTTGAACCAAGCAAGAATTTTTAACTAAAAAGGCCCTAAAGCCAGACTGTGAGTGATACCACCCCATACATATAGTCCTATACTCAGTTTCCTCAGATTAATCAGTGACTTTTCTCAGTGATGAAGAATTAGTACAAGGTATGCACTTTCATTATTATTTCTCCGGAACCATTTCAGTTTTCTGGTGTAAACTGTCTTTTGTCCTGCTGACTAGTGCTAGGATTGGGCGATAATAGTTTTTAGTCTTCACCAGCACAAATAACGCTGCACAGAAAATGCAAATTCTTTGGTTATGTGTACAATTAAACAAATTGAGATAAAGAAGGTTAAAAAAACTGAATTAACTGTTGGAGAAAATGTCTTTTCCTGGTACCATTTCAAGACAGGCTAATTTTAATGGAGCTACGATATAGTCTACATTGGTATGGCAGATCGTAAAACAAATTAGAATAAACAGTAAAGTGAATGATGATAAACAGGGACAATAAAGAGGACATAAAAATGCAGCATGACTTGTGCTATATCTAATGTCTGGATAGACATTCAAAAGAAGCTAGCAGGATTCGTGTTTTAACTGGTGATGTTTTAAGGGAAAAAGTCAAACACTTCTAGAACAACTAAAATAAATCCAAACACAGGATTATTTTATTCTGTTTAAAGAAATTCCAACCCCCCAATTCCCTTTAAAATGATGGAAACAAAACACTAATTTGTTAGTGAAACATATGAAAATAAGTTTGCAGGCCTTTTTGAAATGCCTAATATTCCCTTGAATTTAAAGCATGGCATAGATTAATAGATTTAGAGATTACAAAATCAAAAGGGGACATTGTGATTACTTAATCTGACTTCTTGCGTAACACAAGACACAGGAGTTCTCTGAATTAATTCCTGTTTGAACTAGAATATCTATTTAAAAAATCCAATATTTATTAAAAAATTTCTATTGATGGAGAACTACTACAGCCCTTGATAAATTGTTCCAGTAGTGACTCATACTGGTAAAAATTTGTGCATTATATCTAATTTAAATTTGTCTAGATTCAAGTTCCAGTCACTGGATCATGTTTTGTCTTTATTTATTAGATTGAAGAGCCCTCTATTACCAAATTTCTGTTCCCCCATGTGGGTACTTACAGACTGTCACCATTTAACATTCACTTTGATAAACTAAAGAGATTGTACTCCTAGAGTCTTTCAATGCGGCATGTTTTCCAATTCTTTAATAATTTTCGTGACTCTTCTATGAACCCACCCCAATTTACCAACATCCCTCTTGAATTCTGGACACCAGAACTGGACCCAGTGATCCAGTAGCAGTTGCAGCAGTACCAAATACAGAGGTACTGTAATTTCCCTAATTCCTGCTCAATATTCCACTCATTATACATCTAAGGATCACATCGGCCCTTTTTGCATCACCAAGAAAACATACATTCATGGGCCAGTGGTGTCAATAGAAGGCTGACCCACACATGGAATGAAAGACATTTGCTAATGATCTAATTCTCACAATCACAGTATAAACCAACAAGGGGATTTATTTCTTCTGAAAATCAACCCCCCGAGTACACAAAAAACATTTCTTCATACACTCTTGAGTTTTGTTTGGACACTGTAATATATTTAAGCTCAGATGGTGTTTTTCTGAAAACAATTGTGTGTATGTATGTATGTATATGTGTGTGTATATATACGTATATAAAATGTGTGTACACACACACACAGAGCAATAAAATATTTAATACTATTCCAGAACACTGACTGGTAGGCACAGATTTTAATTCCAGGAATTTAAGATTTAACATGTAAATAGCAAAACTTATTTTAAGCTTCTCAGAACATTTCAGATATTAGTAATCTTTTCAGAGAGGAAAATAAGGTGATTATTGAGGACCTCAATACTGTATAGAGCAGAATTAAAAAGTGCAATGAATCTGGATATTACTATCACTTCAGTACTGGGCTACACTCTATTATGTTTTCTTTGCTAGTTAATGAAATTCTTTGTCCAACACACAAAAGGCCTGCAATGTAATAAACTTATTAATGAACATTAGTCAACCTCTCTGAAGAAATAAAAAGGAGGACTGGCAAAGAGGGGAGAATTTAATTCATTAATTCAACAATAATGTTATGGTTTTGTAAACAATACAAGGTTTTAAAAGGCTTATCACTTACACACTTCTTTTGTAAAAGATTTGTGCATGTATTTTTCTAGACATCTACATCCAATTTTAAAAAGTAGAGACAAGATATTGCTTTTAATCCACACTAGGATTGTAGCTATAGAAAATAAAGAAACACTAAATGCTATGTCAGGAATAAAGAGAAATGGTTCCTAAACTCTAAAGTTCTCTCATGCCAATAGGTTTTTAAAAAAAATATGGATTTATTTATTTATTTTGGCAATTCACTCTTGTTGACTTTAGACCAATTCCGTGAATGTCATAAACTGTAAAGCATGTATCAAATTCTTACCATTATGTACTGTTCCAGTAGCCAATTTGCATGATGTTCAGTTTGTTTCAGACATGAAACAATTAAGCAATAAGGCACAACGTGAGGATGTGATTATCTGATAACTGCAGCTTCCTGAACTTGCTTTATTGCAGTATAAATTGTTCACTGGACACTAATGGCATACAAATTTTCACAGAGTTTAATCTATCCCTTTGGAATGTTAAACTCACAATGCTCTTTTTGTCTAAGCTACTTTGTGAAGTACAGGTACCCTCAAACAGATTCTAATTGGCGGGTGCATATGCCACAGGGGAGATTAATTTACAAGCATCATACAGTTCTGCTAAAACTGCTCTGAACATTTCAAAATGTCAATAGTATATTTTTCGAGCCCTGCAAACAGATTTTGATCCACAATATAAACTTTAATAGTAGTTTTAAGACACCTCTGGGTGTGTGGTTATTTAAGCAATAAAACATGGTATAGTCCACACACAACTGGTTTAAAGGATAACTGTATTCCCTACCCTTCCTTGACTATCCTGAATGTTTGAATCTCTAGTAATACAGCAGACTTAGTTCTGCCTAGTGTGAAAGGCATCTGGACAGCAGGATGGGGTTAATGGGTAACATTTTCAGAGTCCCCCGCTCCAAAAAGCCTCCCAAACCAAACCAAAACAAATGTGGCATTGCATCTTGTCTTCTCAATTAATCTGAAATTTCTACCAAGTGGAGAGAAAAGCACTTCCCCTCACAGCCAATTTAAAAAATGTTTTTCAAAATACCTCCAGCCAGAGACCAATTTTTAACTTAGCCTACATTTTAAAATAGTAGTTTAAGATATATTTTTAAAAAGATACAGTCCCTTTTCCTGATCTCCATCATAGGGGTGAGAGAAGCAGGCCACCAAGAAGAGTGCCTAACATTAGCGCTAGATCGGCCAAGGACATAAAGCAAGTAGCCCCCGACAAAATATCTTTTTGTATATGTGTATGTTGATATATAAAGTATGCCATTTTAATGGCCAAGTAATATTTCAGAGACTGTCGTACAGCACTAACTAATTTCCAGCAGCATGTTATTCTCATTTTAATTATAATTGCTCAGAGAACTTATGTCCTCCAACCAGAATGCTCCAATTTCTGAGATCATTTCACTACATGAAACCTAAGGTATAAATGAATCATGCATTGTACACGATAGGAATATAATCCTTTGATACACCCAACTTCATGAAGCCTTTTGGTTTATATCTGTAAATCACAGTTGTACTTTCCTACCTATTTACGATTATGTATCTTTCCACTGACACCTGACCTTATCAGCTAATCAGCAATGAATTTTAAACCAGACTTACAGTTTAAATAAGTGCCTCACTATTTCACATAACCCAGGATGAAATAAGTTTTGAGATAAAATTAAAAGAATTCACAATCCACTCATTAAGAAACACATGGGCAAAATAAAGAAGCAGAGAGCTCTCTAATTCTTCAATGTGAACAGCATTAACCATCACTGGCAAATGACAGTTTTGTAAGGGTTTCAAGTTCTGAGTGATTGACATTGACAGTGCTAGAAGAGCACCACAGTGTTGAAACTTTAGGTACATTATTAAGGATAAACCATGAAAAAAAATACCAGTACTGTATTTATTACCTGTATTGTGAAGAAAGAACAGCACCAATTGCAGAAAGTTGTAAAATACCAGTAATAAACATGTAAATAATTACCATGTTTGCAATTCCAATAAAACACAGACATCTACAAAGAAATATTATATATGTATATATGTAATATAATAAAACCATTCATTGAAATACAAGGAACATCATATTATTGTGCTATATAAAACAGCTGTACAGTGTGCACACAAACTTCCCCAATCACTCCAAATTGTTTGCCAATTACTTCTCCCTGTCCTCGCTCACTTAACAGAGAGTAGGTAACTCTCTCGTAATTTTAAACTATGTACTTATAGTGCAGTTTGTCTCCATATATAAAAAAGAAAAGAAACACACACATAAATATACACATACACACGCGCGCGCACACACACAACATATCTATGCAACTCCTGCTTCCTGTGCTCTTGAACGGATGCTTGTAGAAAATCCTGCATGCATTGCAGGGGCAGAAATCTGCTGAGTTTGCAGATTGAAATAATTAGCTAGTTTTACTTCTAATACTCCACAAACAGACAAATGGAAATCACATAGTCGTATCCCAGATCCCTGAAGACAGTCTGTTGCAAGGGGTATCTTCTGCCTTCTTCAGCAGAGTTGGCTTTTTACAGGGAGGCGGGGGAGGAGCTGTGACTCTTTGCTCTGTGTTTTGCAGGATTTTCTGCCAGTCTCCTTTCTCTTCACAGAGCTTTCGCCGCCAGTCCAGCAGTTCCTGCAGTGCAGCACTCTCGTTTTCTGAAAGCCTGAGTTGGTGGATAACCTATTAGTGAGAAGGGAAAGAAAAGAGGAATGCACATACAGTTAATTATATTGATAATGTAAAATCATAAGGCTTACTCTAGATGTTTTTCAGCGCAGGAGCTCTTGACGAGCTGCTAGATCCACAAAGAGATTTAAATGCCTAACTACCTGACATTTGAGACATTTAAGTCCAACATTTAGGTGCCACTGAGATCCTCAAAACCTTCACTTAGCTGTAGCCTAACCCTGGAGATGCCTAAATTTCTGCCAGTACAGACCTAATCCCTAGCAGAATTCACAAATTAAGCATTCTCTGCTTATATTGCTTGTGAGGCCCAATCCAGTAGGCATGCTCTGAGCACAGCTAACCCGCAGAAAAGGCGTTAGTAGTGCCAACGTCTTCCCCACATGCCTTATACTCACAGGCCGGTTGTTTGAGCACCAACCGAGGAAGTTAGAGATCAAGTTCAAATCCTCATGCTGCCTGATTTGGAACAGGGACTTGAACCCAGGTCTCTCATATCCCAGGTGAGTGCTATGGGATGTTCTGGGTTGGGGGTCCCGCACTATCTCCTCTTGAAGCTGTTCCACTTTGGGTAAAATATGTAAATAGTCATTGGACAAGACAGAGAAAATGAGAATCAGACAGAGAATCAGACAGAGAAAATGAATCAGGCCCTATGTGGTTGGTTGATCTGTAAAGCACTCATGCACATCCATGGCTCTGCACAAGCAATAATTGCTTTTAAACCGTAACCATGAATTGGACTTGTAATTGATATTTTTATATTGAATAACCCTCTGCTATGAGGTAACTACTTCCCACTATACAGAGTCTATCAATTTTTGCTGAGTATACATAGGAGGGGATTAAAAGCTTATCCTCACCTACCAGTAGGATCACAAATGGAAATTCTGAAATTGCTTCAGTGTGACCGAGCTCAGTCTCTCTAGATGTGAGTAGCTGGCTATATCTCTCATTTCATTGTACCCAACTGAACAGATGGGCGGCACAGAACATTTGCTATACATAAAGCAAACAGTCCTCAGAAGTTTTGATGTATAGAACAGCAAGAGCCTCCCCTTCAACTCCTCATAGACTCATAGACTCATAGGTCAGAAGGGACCAATATGATCATCTAGTCTGACCTCCTGCACAAGGCAGGCCACAAAACCCTACCCATACACATATATAACAACCCCGAACCCATGACTGAGTTATTGAAATCCTCAAAAGTGAGATTTGAAGACCTCAAACTGCAGGGAATCCATCAGCAAGCGACCCATGCCCCACGCTGCGGAGGAAGGCGAAAAACCTCCGGGGCCTCTGCCAATCCGCCCCGGAGGAAAATTCCTTCCCGACCCCAAATATGGCGATCAGCTAAACCCCGAGCATGTGGGCAAGACTCACCAGCCAGCACCCAAAAAGGAATTCTCTGCAGTAACTCAGTTCCCATCCCATCAACATTCCCACAGACCATTGAGCAGACTTATCTGCCGATCATCCAAATCAATTGCTCAAATTAAACTATCCCATCATATCTCCCCAGCAACAGTTTTAGGCTTAAACAAAGTTACATTTCAATGCATAACTGCTTTGTAGTTCATTGCTACCTAGATGCAATCTTTCACACCGATCAATTCTGGACGCCAAAGTTTTGTGAATCTCTTGTTTTAGACCCCAGTGATGTTGTTTACTGAGCCTGCTAAAATGGGGTGAGCCAGTATCCATTGGGTTAGATGCACGTAGCATAAAATATCCCCAATCATTTTGGGTAAACTAGTGATCCATCCTGATGTGAATCAATAGATCTACCAGTGTGTGTGTGGAAAATGGTAGTTCTCTCTTTTCCCCAAATGGTAAAGCATATCCCCTTGGGACAAATTCAGCCTATTGTAAACAATGTGCCACTCTATATAAACCCAATGGAGTTGCACCCCCTTACACCAAGGGCACCTTGTTCATACGTAGGAAATGTATTGAGATGATCTACTGGAGGTGACGGGGATACTGTTCATACTGTGTTTGAAATGGGGGAGACCAAACAACATCCATCTCTCTATCTGTAAGAAGCACACATCTCTCCTAAAAATACCTCTCACGCTGAGCTTTTAAAAATAGACACCTTACATTGGAAATAAAATAAAATCAAACAATTTATAGTATAGAAATAGACATGCATTGGCGTCTGCCTCCCAAGAGCTTCCAAACTGAGAGCTACAGAACTCAAGTTTGAATCCTCACACAGCAAGAAACTTGGGGAAAAACACTTATACATGATTCAGCAATACATGCAAAATATTTAGGCCTGCCCACACTGGGAAATGGACCATATTCTTAAGAATTTGTCTTCGAAGTGTTATGAGAAAATACAGTTGGGCTCCCAGCAACTCTTCTGCAGTTATGGTCTTCTACAGCTGCACAGGGAGCAGTATTTACCCTTAAACACAGGTGCCTGAAGAATGACATGTAATCTGCTTAGTTCCCTGGTGATCCGTAATACTACTTGTCATAGATACGTATTAGCCTCATAATCTCTCTCAATCATATTAAGCATAAGTCAGCTATAACTGTAATATCAGTATGTCAGCTCTTACAGATTTTACTCAATACAAATGCTCATGAACATCAACAAAAGGTTTACTTGTGTATGATCTGTTCAAGAAATTCAGGATTTTTCCTATGCTTCATAACTAGGCTCGGCAGAAATTGATTTAAAAAAAAATGATTTTGACAGGTAATATTGATGTTTATTTGTAAGCATTTTTAATTTTTTTAAATCTATTTAAATTCATAGATCTGAGCAAAATTATGGATTTTAAGCATTTTTTCCCTATTTTTATCTATTTAAATTTTCAGAGATGTGGGAAATTTTGAGCGGTCAGACAATTATTTAGTGACAGTAGACACTGAGATATATAAAGTGAAAGCTTTATAACTGTTAAAACACAAACTGTCAACTAGCATGTGAACAAGAGTGATCTAGCGGATATAGTGCACTTGGAGTTTCAGGAAGCCTTCGACAAGGTCCCTTACCAAAGACTTTTAAGCACAGTAAGCTGTCATAGGGTAAGAGGGAAGGTCCTCACCTGGACCAGCAACTAGTTAAAAGATAGGAAACAAAGGATAAGAATAAATGGTGAGTTTTCAGAATGGAAAGAGATAAATAGTGGAGTCCCCCAGGTGTTTATACTGGGACCAGTACTGTTCAACACATTCATAAATGATCTGGAAAAGGGGATAAACAGCTAGGTGGCAAAATCTGCAGATAATACAAACCTACTCAAAATAGTTAAGTCCCAAGCAGATTGTGAAGAGTTATGAAGGGATCTTACAAAACTGAGTGAGTGGGCAACACAATGGCAGATGAAATTCAGTGCTGATAGGAAAACATAATCCCAAGTATAGATAAAAAATGAGGGGGTCTAAATTAGGTGTTACCACACAAGAAAGAGATCTTGGAGTCACTGTGGAAAGTTCTCTGAAAATATCTGCTCAATGTGCAGCAGCAGTCAAACAAGCTAACACAATGGTAGGAATAATTACAGAAGGGATAGATGATAAAACATTAAATATCATAATGCCACTATATAAATCATGTTAAGCCTGTACCTTGAATACTGCATGCTGTTCTAGTCACCCCATCTCAAAAAAGATATATTAGAATTGGAAAAGTACTGAGAAGGGCAACAAAAATAACTAGGGGTATGTAATAGCTTACATATAAGGAGAGATTAAAAAAACCAGAACTGTTTAGTTTAGAAAAGAGACAACTAAGGGACAATGCGATAGAGATCTATAAAATCATCACTGGTGTGGAAAAAGTGTATAAGGAAGTGTTATTTACCCCCTCACATAACACAAGAACTAGGGGTCACCAAATGAAATTAACAGGCAGCAAATTTAAAACAGGCACAAGAAAGTACTTCTTCACAAAATGCACAGACAAGCTGTGGAACTCATTGCAAAGGGATGTTGTGAAGGCCAAAAGTAAAAGTGGGTTCAAAAAGGAATTAGATAAATTCATGGACAATAGACCCATCAATAGCTATTAGCCAAGATAGTCAGGGTCACCACCTCATGCTCTGGATGTCACTAAACCTCTGACTGCTAGAAGCTGAGACTGTCTGGCAGGGGATGGATCATTCAGCAAATTGCCCTGTTCTGTTCATTCCCACTGAAGCATCTGGCACTGACCACCGTCAGAAGACAGGATAGTGAGCTAGGCGAAACATTGTTCTGACCCAGTATGGCCATTCTAATGTTCTAACATCACATGTCAAAAAATACAAAGCACATATCCGTAAATTAAACTCCAATAAATTCTCAATCAGCATTTTTCTTACTTTGCCTATCTGTAAATTTCCGTTATCTTCTAAGGCTATGTCTAAACTAAAAACTAAGGCGACCTATAGTCACCATAGTAATGACTGCAGTGATATATGTCCACACAACCCTCCTTGGGTCAGTGGTGTGCGTCCTCACTATGAGCCTTTCCACCAACCTAAGAGGGGCAGTGTGGGGTGCCAAGAGCCCACAGGCTCCCAGGCTCATAATAGGCTATCCCCACCCCTCGGCTCCCTGTTCCCTGCCAGGAACAGGGGGGAAGCCACTCAGTCTTGCCTCCCTGCTGGCTGCCGGGAGTGCTGGGGGGAAGTCACCTGGAACTTCTTGCCTCCCCATTTCCCATTGGGAGCAGGGGGGGATGCTGCTCCCCTCATCTGCGGGGAGTGGGATCCAGCTGCCCCAGCCTCTCGACCATCCCCTCCCACCTGCTCCCTACCGGGAGCTGGGCAGCCATGTCAGTTTCATGGTCTCAGCATGAAGCCATGAAATTGACAAGACAGCCGACTTTACCAGCTGGAGGAAAGGGGCATCAAGGGCTTCTTGCCTCCCCATTCCCAGCCAAGAGCAGGGTCCAGCCAGCCGGGCTTCTTGTCCTGGCTCCCAGCAGGGATCCAGCTGCCCAGATCTCAAGAAACGAATTGACAAGAGAGCTAACAGCTGATATAAGTAAGACAGTGTCTCTATAGGCACTACACTGACATAAGTCCTACGCCTATCATAGAGGTGGAGTTATTAGGCCACGTAGTAGGGCACTTACATTGGCGGGACAAGGAATTAGTGTAGACACTGACATACTTAGGTCGACGTAAGCTGCCTTCCTCCAGCCCAGCTGTGTAGTGTAAACCAGGTCTAAGAAAATATTCTTTTTGCCAGTTTGTGTGTGTTCAGTGAAATCCATGTTTACCAACATTTACTTATAAAAATCTAAGCCTTCCCAGGCTATTCATAATGTTCTGAAAAAAACTAACTATCCAAAGAGCAGCTTTCAACAATGGGTTTTTTAAAAGTTATGCCCTGTCCTTTGGAGTACCCAAATTTACCTTCCATTCAGTGGGGATGGGTGTGTTGGGAGAAAAGAAGCACATCTGGAACTTTGTGTAATGTCATACAGATGCAGGAGCTGGTATCACGTGTAGCACAAGGCTGGAAGTGATATTCATATAAGGGCTAATTCCTCTTGACTTTGATGGGCTTTGGATCAGGGTCATGACCCAATTGACAAAACAAGGTACGTTTTACTTTATTCTCTGTTAGCATTCACATCTCTGAAGACAATACCAAGCAGTTCTACTGTATTACATGAGGGCCCCTTTTAAGGGCTGAGGAAGATAAAGAAGGCCCAAAGGCTTTTAGACGGGTGTTGAGCATAATGCTATGACAGGCGCTAGTGTATTTGGAAAGGAAGTTGAATTAGAATATCAGATAAAAGCTTTCATTTAAAGAGCTTCAATAAGTAAATAACGTTGTGCACAGACGGTGAGAGATAAATGTATTTAATGCCAAAACAAAGCCTTTGTAAACTTTTCCTAAGGTGCTATCAGAAGGGTTAAAATGATTAAATTTGATGGCATTACTTTAATTAAATACTAAGGAATTTTCATCTTTGAAAGATACAGAAAAGTGTTTGAACTGGGAAGGCTGTGTTACTGTTCTGTACCTGAGAAACCAAAGCACACAGGTGCAGGGTGAAAAGTATGTACAATCTGACTACAGAAGGAAATTGACAAATGCACCCTATTTATAGCATGTAGAAACCGTGGAAGCTTTATTATACTGGTAGCACTTGTGCATGTTGCAGTTAACGTTGTGTCAGCATTTCCATTATATACCCCATTTTTCACTTTACAATGGACATAAAAATTTGGGTCCAGGTTGCAAGTGGATATAAATCTTTATTTTATTTTTTTAAACTAGGACTGGACAAAACATCTGTTTGCCATTTTAAAATTGTACATGTATCGGTCTCAAAACTTTAATCACTGAGAGACTGAAATATGTATACATGTAACCTGCTAAATAACCATTTGGCTAGTAGTCTGGAAAGTATTATGATTTTAGCTTGTATGAACAAACATGCAATGCAATAGGAAGCGAGGAAAATACACAAGAAACATTAAAACTTTATATGGATTCATTAATGTAATTAGATCTGCGTGAACTATGAGAATAATCTAGTGATTATATCTTCCTCTTCTCTGTTCATGAATTGATTTATGAACAGCTAACAATTTTATCAAGTTTATTCATTATATAAAGAAGTTTACGGAACCATTTCTGTGAATGACTATTAGTCTGTAGCATTATATTAAAAATGCAAGCTGTGTCTCTCAGTGATGATTGAATACAGATTTTGCTAAGAACAAGCAGAGAAAGAAACAGCGCATGGGTAAGACCTTATTGTTCTTATTATATATATACTTATTATGTTATATTATAATATATACTTATTATAATTATAACTTATATAATATATTTATTATAAGTGTAGGGCTTGTCATGAAAATTAAACCAACAATGCCTAGCCTATCTATTGACAGGAGTGAGACTGTATCAAATTTAGCCTGGGATTTTAAATGGGGTCTAAGTACCCAACTCCCATTGAAACCTAATGATCAGGGGAGTTTGGCAAACTAGTCTCTCAGGCCCTTTTGAAATCTACTGTGCATCTCCAGAGGAACCGGAGAGTTGGAAGTTGAGAGTGGAGATGTCTGTGTGTGGCGGGCGGGAGGATAGAGGAAGAGAAAAGCTTGGAAGGGAGCAGGGCTGTCTTTGTGGAAGGGGACTATGTTAGGGAGACAAATGGTACGTGAAAAGTGAGATCTGAGGGAAGGAAGCCCAGTCCCCAAGTCCCAATCTTTTTGTCCATGAAAGCCTCCCCTTGCACTTCTTTCCTCAGATCCTTTGGCAATGCTACTCAGTGTACAATGGAGCCAAGACAGTAGTGCCATAAGGTGCCACTCAAGCATGCATGCCCAAACTAGCATGCAGCCCAACGACTTTTAAGAAACAATGATAGTTGTGTCCAAGGCATCTACCAATGAAAAATCTTAACACAAGTCCAGTCTCTCTTATCTCACTGACTCATTACAACCAATAGAATTGTAGCAGACAAAGTAGATGTAAAGGAAGGGTGATGATTGACTGTGTTACCTCTGACATCACAAAGACCTCAATTAAAAATGACCAGAAGTAGCAACTTGGCTATGTCTACACTGATGGCGGCGAAGTCTCTGCCGTCATGTCAGATTGATTTATCTGGATCGACTGAGCAGTCAGCAAAGACCCGCTCAGTTGATCCAGAAGTCAGTGCTATTAATCCACCCCTGCAAGTGGCAGAGTGCTGCGGACAGGAATGCAGGTCCTGTTGGCGCATTGCAGTGAAGACGGCATGCAGAAGAGAAGCACTGCAGTCGAGAGGAGTTACACACGTTTTCTGCGTAATTTGCGTAACCCAGCCTCGGTCCTATCAGTCAATAATCATGACTAGCAGTTGTAACAACACTTGATAATTTATCTTAATTATAATCTTCAAATGGTAGACTGCACACAAGATTTCAATGAGTTTTAAGTATGTGGAAAATTGGAATATTCTGTTATTCTATCATTAAGATCATTTGGAACAAAACAAAAAAATAAAGGTGACACAGAGTGCAAACATTTTTAAAGAACCCATTTAAAATTAATTTTATCTCACAGTAATTTATAGATTTACTTGTTAATACTCAGATATGTGATTCTGTATTCAAAGATCAAATGCTGTGATATTAGGGATAAGTTTTATTATCCATAAATAACAAAGACACTGAATCCCTGCTTTCCATGTCAAACTCAACACAGCCTTAATTAAAAACCCATGACCAGTGCCTTCATAATAAACATAAATGTCAATTACTCAATTTTGTTCATTTATGTAATTCTGGTTTTTTAAATTCATTTAATAAAATTCAGTATTTTTGCGTCACTCTCTCTCTCTTTGGAAGAATCTAGTTTTTGCTAAATAATTCACATATGTAAATAAGTTTGTTGGTCATTTGTCATTGTACTGTTTTTCTGTTGACAATTCACCCAAAGGTGAAAAGAGGCATTTAATGACATTTATGTAAATTAAAACAGACAACTAATTCTACCTGCCCAACTAATAACAGCTTAATACTCTTAAATGCAAATTCAATTTCAGTAATTTTTATATGGGGTTAGTAAAATTCACTAATTAACATACATAACTGTTACAGAAACTGGCATTTTACTACAGTGTGGTCTCTGTGGTAAATATGGAATGTAAACCTGTGCTCCACAGACATTTGTATAAAGTAACTAGAGTGTATTTTGCTTCTGTAAATATATTACCAATTATGCTCATTTAATGACTATCTACGATAGTGTTGCTTTAAATTAACCATCAGGAGAATCTGAGAATTACCATAGTTTTGTTCCTCCTCCATCAAAGTTTTACATTATTAATAAAGTCAAACCCATATAATGGAAGCCACGAGGGAGATTAAATAGCAGAAGTATGTAAGGATGGCTTTTTCCCACTCCTTAAAATCTGTTTAGTTTTTAAAGCTACTCACAAAATAAACAACTTGTTTTACAATAAAAAATTATAATTCCCACTTAGAAAGCTCAACTGCCCTTAAAGAGATTTCCTAGATTTTAAAGCCAGAAAGGACCACTGCAATCAGCTAGTCTGAGCTCCTGTGTAAGACAGGCAATAGGATTTCACTCAGTAATTCCTGCAGAAATTATTATTCCTAAAGGAATTATTCTTCCTACTATGTAAGTGTTTACTAGTAAGCTCAAAAACTTGTGATTTAATCTTGCATGTCAAGCCTCTCTCTCACAAGTGCCTGTTTCCAACTCCTTCTCTTTAAGCCTCCTCCCATTCCCCTTCTTAAGGAATGTCTACACCGCAATTAGACACCCGTGACTGGCCTGTGCCAGCTGACTTGGGCTCTCAGGATTTGGGCTAAGGCATTATTTAATTCAGGTTGGGCTCAGGCTGCAGCACTCCTACCTCACAAGGTCCTAGAACCCAGTTTGTAACCTGAATCCAAACATCTACACAGCAGTTAAACAGCCCCTTAGCCTGAGCCCGGCAAGCACAAGTCAGTTGGCACAGCCAGCCATGAGCTTTTAATTGTGGTGTAGACATACCCTTAGAGCCCTGAATCCATCTCCAATTGCCAGATCTGCCTGCAAACCTTACGTATGTCCTGATCTAACTACATCCAGCTGTAGAACCTTCCCTCTGTTATCTATTCTTGACCTCCTTTCAGTTCATTCATTCATTCATTTCATGGTTTTGGATTCTGACCTCCTTTCATCCGAGCTGCAAAACTCTTTCTAACACCCCCAAAAGGAGTATTCTGATTCTCCTCCCAGCTGTGAAACACTCCTGTAAACTCTGTTTTCCATACGCCATCTCCCAAAATCCTCCTCCAGCTGACAAAGCCTTCCGCTCTCTACTCCCATAAACCCAGTCAGCTTCCCACTCCTCCCTAGCTGCAGTATCCTCTGAAACCTCTCAAAGAACTAGGTGTTGTCCTTCTTGCCCAGGAATCACTAACCTGGAAGATAGGAACCAATCTGTGGGTTAAATAATAAAAACTACATTGAAAGTTAACTAGAGGGAAAAATAAACAACACACACGACAAGAAGGGTATGTTAAAATCCCAGTTAAACATTCAAAGTAAATCAAATCAATATGCTAATTTGTGTTTCACTGGGAAACCAGCATTGGTAACTTGAGATCACAGCGGAGAGCAGAGATCAGCTATGATAAATGAATTTACATGGTTCTACATTCCATTTAAAATAGAAATGTACCAGTGGGACCTAAGATGAATCATGCAAGTCTCTTGTGAATTTTGGGAAGTCCTTTTTTGCAGCCGCTGTTCCCCTGGACTCAATAACCGGATATTTGATCTGCATCAGGAAAGTGATCTTAGTAATCATTCCCAAAAACTGTTGATGACTTTTAATGACTTCATTGGAACAACATATTTTGTAAGATACGAGATTCCTCATAATTTAAAATTGTAACTGATCACCATATTAATTGAAAGGGCATAAATAACTGCCAATACTTATGGTCAGATACTTAAACTCATATAAATCTGGAATAATTTTGGAGAGGTCAGTGGAATTATATCAATTTAAATCCAGTCTGAGAGGAGAATCAGGGGCATAATTAATATATACTGCATTTACCGTCTTGTGAATGAGAGCAAAATATGTCCCTTTAAGTTTAAATTACATATTATCAAATTATGTACGAATTTTTTCCATCATTAGTTTTCATACACCAGACATACACCAGTTAGATTTAGAACAAATACTGTATAAACATACCTGGATATTTAAAAGCACTGAATAGCCTTGTGAACAGTAACAAACTTTCTATTTACGCAGTCTAAAATAAGGATAAAAAGATAATGTATTTCTGAGAATAAGCTGATTGGTATGAAGACCTGGAAGGAATACTACCACACATGAACAGCATTTCATAGCTGTGTGGTTGCATTATGACAGGTTTCTCTTTCCTTTCAAGCATCAAGTATTGGTCACTGCTAGAGGCCAATTCCAACACAACAAATCCTATGTCCTGTCCTAAATTCAGAAGAGAACTATTCTTCTCCACTTCCAGATGTAATTGTCCTTCGGTCTGAGTCAATCCCCATCGAAGTTAATAAAAAGTCTGTTGTTTTGTATAAAAGAAATAACGAAGATTCTGGTGTCAGAAGTTTTCATTCAAGGTTTGTTTCATAGGAACATGTTAATAAAAATACAAATGTAAAACAAAGCCTCTCTACCAGTATAATTTTATGTGAAGTTGTATATTCTAATAACTTTACACAATAAAGATTCTCTATTAGTGTTCTTATTGGTACTTTGGAAATATTAAAACTTTTATATGGAAGTATGTTTGTTCTTTTTCACACATACAATTTATTTGACTAAACATCTAGGTAACTAGTTTGATTTATTATGGAAAACAACATAATTTGCTTCTGAGGAAAACATGTCTGAATTTCTTTTTTCATCCTTTTCTGCACAATATTACTTTAATGTTAATCTCTGTCTCTCTCTGTAATTACTAATCAGTTAATTCCCTCTATACTGGGACTAAAATGAGTGTTGAAAGCATTCAGCATCTTGCGGGATCAATGATAAATTATAAAATAATTTTAATACGAATAATTTTCTTGTTCTGGCTGTGTCCACTCCATGTCTTTTCCTGAACTCAGTGACAGAAGGATCAGATTTTTCAGTCATTCGTCTGTATACTTTCTACACTACATCCATGATGGACAATAAAAATATACTATTCATTTTGATTTTAGTTGTTTTCACTTTCTTGTTCTCATCCATTAGCAGGAGGCTACCATGTTTCCTTAAATATTTTATTGGACTATTGGATAAAAAAGTAAAAAAGTGTATTTTTAATACAAACACACACACTTTTGGGAACAGGCACTGGGAAACAATTTTCCTCAGCGAGAATGATAACATCACATAGATCAAATTCCCTCCTAGAGCTGGCTGGTGTAAAAGGGGTGTATGCCCTGGGGTGGCAGACTCTCCTCACTAGGCCAAGTAAGACCTGTCGATTGGTTCTTACCCCCTGCCTGAGCTCCTAGTCTGTTCAGTGCTCTGGGCTGCCTGGAGCCTTAGACTGTTTGTTGCCCTGCCTGACGGCCTGGGATCATAGACTGCTTATTTACCCTGCCTTGCCTGCAGGGTTTGCCTGCACAGGTGCAACAGGGAGGGAGCATGGCCTCCCTAAGAGACTGACAAGGAGGATGGCCATGCGCATCTACACGTGGTGGAGAATGCAGGCATCACACATCTTCTGAGACAGAGGGGGACTGAACTTGCTCCGGGCCCACCACCAGCAGAGTGCGGTCATGGATTTTGATGAGCTGGTGAAATGCAAATCAACAAGCTGCCCAGCTCCAGCAGCAGCTGCAGCTCATCTGAGAGCTGGGGGCCCAGCAGAAAGAACAGCAGCAGCAGTACATGCAGCAGCTGGCCGCACAAATGCCCAGTCCCTCTTGCCCTACCACCAGAGGCACGTTGATACTGATGACCCCATGATGTCACTCCACCTCATGAAGATGGGGCCTGACAATGATCTGGGGGCATTCTTAATAACTTTTGAGTACGTCACCTCAGACACAGGGTTGATCCCGGCCCAATCGGCCACCCTCCTGTCTCCCTACCTGATGGGAGTGGCCCAGGCTGCTTATCAAGGCCTCCCTAATGAGGAGGTCTGTGACTAGCAGGCAGTAAAGGTGGCCATCTTGGACATGCTTGACATCACTCCTGAAACCCTTCGGTGCTAGGTTCAGGGGAAGACTTAACCGGTGGGAGCCCAACCCCGGGTCATGGCCCAAGATGCCTGAAGGATGCCTGCTGGCAAGGGATGGTGCCAGAGTGATACTCTGCCACTGAGATCACTGAGCAGGTGGCTACTGAACAGTTCCTATATATCCCTCCACCTCAGAGCTGGACCTGGGTCATGTGACATCACCCCACCACCTGGATCTTGGCGGTCCACCTTATAGAGGACTTTCTGGTAGCTGAAAGTTCAGTGAGGCCCAGAGCTGCAGCAGCAACCCACAGCCCCCCATCACCAGGATAACCCTCCAACTCTCAGGTCAGTGCCAGGCCTGGCCTTGACTCATGACAGCAGCGGTTACCCTCGACCACAAACTGCCCCAACACCTCATGGGCCCCCCATTGGTTGCATGATGTCCCCACTGCCCTCTACCTGGGTGAAGAGCAGATACTGACTTGAGTCCTGAACCACTTCTTTTGGCTGGGTGTACACTGGGAGGTCAGGGAATATTGTGCTTCCTCTCCAGAGTGCCAGTTAACACTGCCATCAGAGGTGCTGAAAGCTCTTCTGGTGATGGGAATGACATTTGAAAGGATAGCCATGGACTGAGTAGGAACCCTGGAAAGAAGTACTGTGGATTTCCACTATATCCTGGTGGTAAAGGCCTATGCTGCACCTATCCCTGAGGCCATTCCCCTGAGGAGTGCCTCCACCTGTACCATCACAGAAGAGCTCCTACAAATCTTCACCCAGGTGGGCTTACCCTGGGAGATCCTCACAGGCCAGGGAATTAATTTTATCCCTCAACTGCTCTGGGAAGTCTGTGGTCTCCTGGGGACCAAAAAGCTGCAGACCTCTGTATACAACCCCCAGATGGATGGACTGGTTTAACAATTTAACAGAATTTTGGAAGGTATGCTCAGAAATTTCCCCCAGGAGGAACTGTGCCACTGGGACCAAGTGCTCCTGCCCCAGGACAACAGGGAAGTACCACAGGCTTCCACCATATTTTCACCCTTTGAGCTGTTGTATGGATGCCAGCCTTGAGGGGTACTGGACCTCTCACACAGATGTGGGAGCAAATACTGTCCTGAGCCCAATAACTCCTCCAAAATGTGCTGCAATTACAGGAATGGCTGTCCCAAGCCAGGGCTTTCATGAAGGAGAACCTCTAGATCACCCATGGGCTGCTGGCCTGAGTCTAAAACCAAGGAACATGTACTCAGACCTTTGAGCCAGTGGATTGAGTATTCGTTCTACTGCCCTCCAAGAAGTCCAAGCTGTTAGCTCAATGGTAGGACCCATATGAGATACTCCACCAAGTTGGCCCTGTTACCTATGAGGGCCACCAACTAGATCAGTGGAAGAAATGACAAACCTATCATATCAACTTCCTGGAACCGTGATGTGAGCAGGAGGGGCTGTTAATTACACCATAGTCCCGGAGCTGGGACTCCAGACCTCTGTGGTGATCAAACTGGTGGAGCCCCTGTTTGGGGATACCCTCACAGAGGAACAAAGGAGGCAAGCCAAGCACCTTCTCAAGGCTTTCCCGAGGACCTTCCTCGCCATGCCCAGATAGACCATCCTGGTCCAGCACACCATCTAAGCCAACCCCTGAGAAGTGGTATGCAGGGCGACCTGACCTTTCCCATGCGACATGTGGGAAGCAGTATAACAGGATGTCCAGGCCATTCTGGACCCTGGAATCATGAAGAAATACAGAAGTGAGTGGGGCAGCCCCATTGTGGTTGTCCTCAAGCCAGACAGGACCTGCCGGTTTTGTATCAACTTCTAGAGGATCAATGTAATCTCAAAGTTTGATGCATATCCAATGCCCCCAGTAGATGAGCTATTTGACCATCTTGAGGAAGGCAGGTATTATTATTTGATCTGACCAAGGGATACTGGCAGATTCCACTGGTGGCTGGGTCAAAGGAAAAAAAACACCTTCACAACCCCCAGTGGGCTTTACCACTTCACTCAGATGCCCTTTGGCCTTAATGGGGCCCCTGCAACCTTCCAGATGATGGACTGGCTCTTGCCATCACACATCAAGTATGCCATGGCCTATCTGGATGATGTGGTCATCTATAGTCACATTTGGGAGGACCACCCAAACCAGGTGGTGGACATCCTCAGGACCCTACGAGAAGCCTGCCTAACCACAAACCCCAGAAAATGCCGTCTTGGGTGGCATGAAGTAATGTACCTGGGGTACATGCTGGGGTGACGTACAGTATGCTCGCTAGCTGGGAAAGTCCAAGCCATCCAGGACCACCTGACCCCGACAACCAAGAAACAGGTCATGCAATTCCTAAAATTGCTGGGCTATTATTGACATTCCATCCCCGGCTTTGCCACAATTGCAGCTCCCTTAACAAGGTTACTCACAAAGGACCAACCACAATAGGTACTGTTGGTTCCCTGAATACGAAAAATCATTCCAGACACTGAAGGGCCAGCTATGTCATGAGAAGGTGCTGGACTTGAGGGAGCATGCCATCCCTCAAAGACTGAAAAGGAGGGACCACCATCCACTCCCTGGTAGGTGGATCCAGGAAAGCAATGCCCGTCCCACTGGAAGCAAAGGAGTAGGTTTGACCTTCCTGAATCTGCCCACCAGATGGTGGATGGTGGTCCCTCCTTGTCAGTCTCTGAGGGAGGCCATGTCCTCTTGATACACTAGGAATGGCATAGTAACAGTTAAAGCTGTAAAGCAATGAGCCTACAGCTCAGAGGCCTGTAAGACAATAGCTTAGCTAAATTAATCAAAGCATGAGAACTGTGGCAAACTGCCATCTTCCCCCGGTGGGTCTCTTCCTGGGCAAGGGCACCCCCACTACACATCTCGTCTGGCTGTAAAGGAACTTTGTCTCCTGGCCTGGGAGGGAACCTTCTCCAGCAGCTGCTCCACGCCTTCTATCAGCTTCCCTGCGTTTATTCCCTCCCCCTTCTTTAGGGAAGGCAGGGTATAAATAACCCTGGCCTGGCCCTTCGTTGGGCCCAGGTGCCTGTAATTGCCCTTCTGTGAATTCTCTTCTGCCGGCAGGGCAGAGGATTTTTAACTCTTTCGGGCCCTCATACCAGCCCCGGCACACCATTTTAAAGCCGTCCAGCCTTTGTCACACATCCCCCAGCCCGCTCAACCCTAGGGGGTTGGGCTACTTGGGACGCACACTTCGGGGAGTCTTCCCCAGGAAGTAGGGGAGTCCCTGTGAAATCCCTACGTATGAGAACCGGGTAGGGAAGTTTTGGGATGACGCCCACTGTTACCCTCACCAGTTTCCCCCGAATCCTAACCTGTACTGGAGTGGTCCGATATCCTCAGACCACTCTGTGCACTCAGGTTATTTGGGTGCGTTTGGCAATTAGACACCCGTGACTGGCCCGTGCCAGCTGACTTGGGCTCTCAGGATTTGGGCTAAGGCATTATTTAATTCAGCTGGTTCTGGCTCACTGGTTTCCTTGAGACCAACGTGATAGCACTCGCCAAGTCTACTAGGGCCACGGTCCTGATACCTCTACTGGCCTCGTGTATCTCTGGGCAGTCTCTACCACCCCCACTGGGTAGACCAAACTGCAGGGACTGGCACACTCACCCAGCCCGCATTGCATGGGCTCATCCCTGTTGGGGCACTGGGCTGCTATATGCCCCAGCTCCCTGCATTCGTAACACCTGTACCATGGTCGCAACAGCCGCCCATCCTTTTGGCTACTTCAACTTCGACTTCAAGCCAGGACCCTCTCCCCTGGGATCCCCAATCACCTTTGCAGGCTCAGGCCACTCTCCAGCCCTCCTTCTCCCCAGCATGGGGTTGCCTGCAGTCTCGGGAGTCCGGGCTCTTGGGCCGGGGTACAACCCCTTGTTCTGGTGCCTATTTTCTCCGGCCATCCGTGAAAGTCCCCTGGCTGCCAACTGTCTTTCAATGAGGGTGACAATGTCATCCAACGACGTGGGGTCAGTCCATCTAACTCCTCCTCGCAAGTCGGGAGGCAGCCCTTTCACGAATCGGTCCAGAACGAGGGTCTCCATGACTCGGTCTGCGCTGTGGACCTCCGGGCACAGCCATTTCCACGCCAGATGTACCAGGTCAAAAATCTGGGACCTCAGTGCCTGGCCTTCCCAATATCTCCATTCATGGAACCTCCGAGCCTATGTGGTTGTCGCCACCCCCAATCTTCCGAGGACCTCTGCCTTCAGCTGGGCGTAGTCCACAGCAGCTTCTGCTGCCAAATCATAATCAGCCTTCTGGGCCTACCTCCCTCCTTAGGAACGGGACAAGGTTACTGTCTCACCGCTCTCGGGGCCAGGCTTCCCACTGGGCCTTCCTCTCAAAGGCCAGCAGGTATGCCTCTACATTATCTCCCAGCGCCATCTTTTGTAGGTAGTTGCCTGCCAGAATAGGCTGTGCACCTTCTTGGCATCTGCCTGCTCCAGCAGGGCCCTGAGCTGGCTTACCACCTCCTGCAGTAAGGCGTGGTCCTGGGTAGCCTGGCTCACCAGGAGGTGACTGGTTTCCTGCTGCAACCTCACAGCCTCCTGCTGGGTGGCTGCCTGGACCACTCTTGGGAGTGGTGGTTTAGAACCACCAAAGTTCAAGTCTACGGTGCGAAATCCCACTCCTGACACCACTTGTGGCAAACTGCCAACTTCCCCCTGGTGGGTCTCGTGCTTTACCTTCTCTTCGTGGGGGAGGGTGCCCCCAGCTACGCCATCACCCCTGGCTGTAGAGGAGCTATGTCTCCTGGCCTGGGAGGGAACCTTCTCCTGCAGCTGCTCCACATCTTCTGGCGGCTTCCCTGTCTTAGTTCCCTCCCCCTCCTTTAGGGAAGGCAGGGTTTAAATACCCCTGGCCTGGCCCTTCATTGGGCCCAAGGTGCCTTTAACTGCCCTGCTGTGCTTTCTCTTCTGCCTGCAGGGCAGAGGATTTTTAACCGTTTCGGGCCCTCAGACCATCTGGCACACCCTTTTAAAGCTGTCTGGCCTGACTTTATCACAGAACCCACTCTCCTTATCGTAAGTAGATAACCCAGTATAACCCTAGATCATACAATATCACAAAATAGAATACTGTAATGACTGAGCTGCTGACAAGTAAACATAGCTAGTTTATACCAGCTTGAGATATTTTAAAATTAGGAACATCGGCATATGTCAGACCACAAGAACAGCACAGTAATTAATTGAAGGGAACCTAAAGGTAAGGAAATACAAAAAAGGACAAGGGGATGAAACCCCAATGAATGTGCATTAGGCATAGTGGCATCAACATAACACATTATACAAATTGTATCCCAGCCTGTGTGCCTTGGGAGATATAACTCCTGGGAGATGCCAGGATCATGCTGATAACCCTTCAGGTACTTCTGCAAGGGATGTTGAGAGTATATGGATGATCAGATGATCATTTTGACTTATTTCAATCTACCATTCTGGGTTGGAGTGTTTGTAACTTTGCTAACAGTGTTAATAAAACTATTATGAATATAGAAGCATTTCTTAAGTGGGGGTGTTGCAACCATGCATGTCGGGGTTCCCAACTGAACAATAATTCTAATAAAATTGATCATGGGGCCTGATTGTGGGGCAAGAACCTACCAAAGTACAGAGTGTTAATTGGGAAGTCTTGATTAATCAATATAATTAATACACAATCAATAGATCAGGCAAAAAGCTCCACTGATTTCAATAGAACATCACTGAGGATATGGTTCTTGATATAAAGGAACACATTTTTTAAAAGGATTTTTTTAGGGTGCTTTCTTGATTGTCAAAAGTGCATCTATATTTTACACCTACTGTCCCATCCTACAACTCAATTTCTGGTGCAGATCAGGTATTCAATGGGGCAAGTACTCAGATTGAGTTCCACGATTCATTTTTGCAGGAGTAAACGCTATCTGCAAAGATGGAAGGTGATTTTCAGCCATTTTGAACCTTTACCTCGTAATGATATATCGATCTGTCCAGGACCACAGTAACCTACATTGTTAGACCCAGAGAGCTTCCATACAGAGTGAAGGATTTTTCAGTGGTCAAACTGTTTTGCCAGGAAAAAAAAAATGTGATGTGTAAATTCCAGGAATATGGTAGCTGTGATTAAACCCAGCAATAAAACCAGAAGATCCAAGTATATATTCATTTGTATTATTGCCAAGCTGTATTCCCTGATCAGGTATGAAAAATGAACTTTGACCTAGTGAAAAAACAATGCTCTGATTGATGTGATATTCCCAAACAATTCCCCTTCAGTGTGTGGAGGTCTTGTTGTATGCAGCAGCTCCCGTTGTCTTTCTTGTCTGTGGTTGGGGCCCTCCTCCCTTCACATGAGGTGTCCTTTCAAATTGCAGCATGTTTCTCACGGTGAACCCAAACGCCAATGCAATATATATTGCTTCTTAAAGGCTAAGGTCCTTTCTCAGCCACCTCCATCCAAGCTGGATTTCTGATTCCAATGTTCCTAAAGACCTCCAAGTTGGTCACCAAAATGTCAGAATGGACATAACATCAATTATACAGTTTCCTTCTTGTTCCTGCTGGGGTAAAACTTATCCAAGCTAGAGTGTTTGTTTGGCTATGTAGTGATTTTTTTAAAATGTCAGTAATATCCTCATAGTTCATTTTATCCAGTTCTTGAGGGAAACAAATTTTTCAGGACAACAGTTGTCTGTTTCTCAATCAGAGTAAGGAAAATGGATCATTTCTTGCAAGTGACTTCATCGTAAATGGCATAAAAATACTGCTACTTGTTTGTACATAAACTTAAAAATCCTCGTCTCTTCAAAGTAGAACTCATTCATTTCTCCATTGCCATTTATTCCTTTTGTAATACTTTCTGTTTCTTCTTTTCTTTTTAACTGGATACTTCTTCCTTGCTGCTTAACTGATCACCACCATCTTGTTGTTTCAAAGGAACACTTCAAAGGTATCCTTACTAAATGGACCCCAATTTCATTGCCATTGATTTTTTTGTTATTTCATCAAAATCCAATCAAACAATCATATACTTTAATTTAGCTACCATGATTTTAATGGGATCCATAACCTGGGTGTCATCTTTGACTTAGACCTTCCTCTAGGTCCTCACATCGAGAATATGCATAGATAATGCTGCTTCTCTCTTTATAACATCTTTAGAACATCTCTCTAACATATCTCATTATCTCATGTTTCAATTACTGCAGTGGGACCATGAGGAAAGGGATAGATAATAAGACAGAAAATATTATAATGCCACTATATAAATCTATGATACACCCTCGCCTTGAATACTGTGTGAAGTTCTGTTCATCTCATCTCAAAAATATATATTTTAGAATTGGAAAGTCAATAAAGGCAGAGAAAGGCAACAAGAATGATGAGGGATATGGAACAGCTTCAATATGAAATGAGATTAGAAAGACTGGGACTGTTCAGTTTATAAAAGAACACCTCAGATGGGGATATGATAGAAGGCTATAAATCATGAATGGTGTGGAGAAAGTGAAAAGGAAAGTGCTATTTACTTCTTCACATAATACAAGAACCCAGGATTACCTGATGAAATTAATAGGCAACAGGTTTACAACAAACAAGAGGAAATACTCCTTCACACAATGCATAATCCAGCTGTGGAACTCATTGCCATGGAATGTTGTGAAGGCCAAAAGTATGACTGGGTTAAAAAAAGAATTAGATAAACTCATGGAGGATAGGTCCATCAATGGCTATGAGCCAAGATGGTCAGGGATGCAACTCCATGCTCTAGATGTCACTAAGACACTGACTACCAGAAGCTGGGATTGGAAGGTAGGGGATAGATCACTTCATAAATTGCCCTGTTCTGTTCATTTCCTCTAAAGCATCTGTCACTGGTCACTGTCAGAAGGTAAGATACTAGGCTAGATGGAGAATTGGTCTAACAGAATAAGGCCATTCTTATGTTCTTATGTAATATCCTTCTCTCTGGCCTTGATGAATCCTATCTTGCCCTGCTCATATCCATTTAGAATTCTGCTGCACTTTCCTAGCCCATTGCTTTGGCCATATCACCTCTCTCTTTGAATCGCTGCACTAGTGCCCCTTCTCTACTGCATCCAGCAGATTGCTTGTAGCCACTTTCAAGGCTATTCATGGCCAATCCCTATCTTGCCTACCATCTTTCATTCACTGCTGATGCTCAGCTCTGTTTGGTCCATAATGCCATCCTTCACTTCTCATTTGTTCAACTTCCAAACAAGACCTATATGCTTCTCCACACTCTTGGGATGTGCTCACCTATCATCAACCACCTCATTAACCGCCTTTAAAGCCCTCCTCAAAATTTGTCTTTGCCCGTAAAAAATTTGACAATAGTTAGGCTGCTGATGTGCAGAGACCACTACTTATTATGCTGACCAATACTGTTTCAGTGTTTACTCATACTCCCCTATCTGTCTGTAGCCATATGCTGTGTCTTGTCTTATACTTGGACTGCAAGCTCCTTGGGGTAGGGACTATCTTCTTTGCTCTGTGTTTGTACAGCTCCTAGCACAATAGGATTCTGGCCATGACTAGGACTCTTAAGCCCTATAGTAATTAAATTAATAATAATAATAATTAAAGTCAAGAAACAATTCAAGTTTGCCTCCATTTTTTGTAATGCATTTCTATTAAATGGACTGGACCAAAAGCTTAGACTCACACACTGAGTTACGCATGTGTTTGCGTAGATTAGTGCCCTCTTCACCAGCACACCAGGGATTGATTCTGGTCAGAGATAAAATATTAACTGTTGGAGCTTGAGCGAAAGCTCTGTAGCACCCTATATTCTCTGTGGATCAGCACAGAAGGGGACCTCTAACTCACCAGTGGGTTACATTTACAGGAGATTTGGAATGAATTTTACACATTTGTCCATCTTTGCATGCAGACACAGCGTGTAGCTAGTACTCCACGGATATATGAGGACAGAAGAGGGCACAAGGAATCTTCACTACCTTCATCTCAGCACAACCACAATTCCAGTCTTTCCGCTTGCTGAACATGAGGACCAGAAGAGTCAGGCACCGGAAACTGCAACAAGGATGGGGTCATGGTCCCATTCCTCCCCTTCTGTAGCAGAGCATAGAGCTGGCTGTGTCCTTGTGCTAGCTCAAAGGGTGCAAGCTTTCTCTTTTAAAGGATGTAGCAGTGGTTGCTTCCAGGGACTTCTGCTGGTGAGGAGACTCTCCATATCCTGCCCTCCAAAGCCTTAGCATGTGCAGTGGCTTAATAGTCATGACATTGCCCATGATGTGTGTACATCACTGGTTCATATATAAAATATACTGCCTTCTTTAACTATATGAAGCCTTTTGCAATATATTTTTGGCTGAAAAGCTTGATAAGAAATAACGTTATATTGTGTTATAAGTCTTCATTTTTGTCCGGATGTGATATTACAAAAAGATTTCTTTGCTGTTACTGTCAAAACAACAAACTTGAAAACAATTTACTGGTATTTCTCAATTCAGATCAATGATATATAGAGTATTGGATGTCATCTCTCAGATGCTGTTTGTCTACAAAAGTGTTAGCGATATTTTTTTATTACAGACGAGCCTTGCTCTATTGCCATATTTTTCTTCAAAGATGATCAAAGATTTCTGCCAGTTAATGGTTGAACATGACAGACATTAATAATGAATTTTAGAGCCCTTTATTTAGAGCAGTGACAACAGGCTAAGGGTAACAACTCACAGCAGTATCCGGATTTAATTTTTTTTAACTTCTGAACATTCAACAAAAAAGTGATTGACAACAAATATTAAATCAAATATGTACAAATAGGGCCTTGGAAACTATAATGAATATGCAGTTCTTTCTGAGAGGATAGACTGCTGAAAGCAATAAGATTTCACAAAATAAGAGCTATGGCTTAAGCTATAATGAAACAATAAATACGCTCTCCACAAATGTGAAAAGATGTTTTCCCATTTTTCATTGTCAGATGTTGGCTGGTGTGTTACTGCAATATGCCAAACAGCACTGTGAGGTATAAAAAAATTAGAAGAGATAAGAGTGTAGATTCTCTACTACAGAAATTGGTGGAGAACAGCCATTATTCTTGACTTCACTAGCTTGAGCATTGGTCACAGAAGAACCTGACATCTCAGAATGGGGTAACCCAAAATCTCATGCTAGGATGTACACTTTCCAGATATTATTCTATGTAGCAGGCAGGTTGACTTCTAATGGCTTTTTTATTTAGTGCTATGGGACCAACACTGAAAATTGATATATATCCTCAACACTCATTGATGTCAAGTGAATCAATACTCAGGGCTTAACCCAATCTCCAAAAAGATGTTTCACAGCTCTTGGTGGCAATTCTTCTACTCCCCACCAATGGTGGAGCACTCAAACTTTGTGTCATCTTTCTAGTAGCCCCTGGGTTGAGATCTAATTTGCATAGTAAGCCATTCTGTACATATCTGCATATTAGGTAAATTATACAATTTTTTCAACTCCCATTTGTCTTCCCAGGGAGATATATCAAAAATATAAAGGCATGAATAAATAAAATAATTTACTCACCTCAGAGTTGTGTGAAATATGTTGCTGGTTCCATTTCTTTGTCTCAATCTGTCCATCAGCCCCCTTCACTTTCTTTTTTATCCCTATATTTTTCCCTTTTTTGTCATTTTAATCTCCTCTTTGATTCACACAGGGAATTTAGGCACCATTCCTGGAGGAGGTGGTAGTGGTAGATTCCTTATATCCAAAAGCCCAGCCAACATGGGTCCCCCACACCTTCTAGGGGGGACTCTCCTGTTGAAGCTTTTCCACTTTGAGTGTTTTTTCTTAAATTACCTATGCTTAGCAATGTTAAAATTTAAATAATTAGGCTTTGGGACCAGTTCCTGGAGTGTGATTAAGCTGAAAAGAATGCATAAAGCTCATCTTTGCACTACCCTGATCATGCCGCTGATCTGGGCAGGGCTGGTCCCCCACACTATGTCATCGCTAGGGTGACCATACGTACCATTTTGGTGCAGACAGTCTCTTTTTTAAGCCCTGTCCTGGCCATCCCAAAGTGGTAAAAAAAAGTGGTTGGGGGGCAGGTAGGGTTCATCAAGCAACAACACCCATGCCAGCCCTAGCCTGACACGGGGGACAGGAAGGGCTCAAATGAGCAACGAGGCATGGGGCAGGGCAGGCAGTACTTGGGCGAGTAGCGATTCGAGCCCCCTGTGGGGAGGAAGGGGCAGGGCTTGCGAGAGGAGCTTGGTCCTGTGTAGGAGGGGGGCTTAGGTGGGCAGCTCAGGCTAGCCTGTGTGGGGTGGGGGAGTAGGGCTTAGGCCAGCTCCTCTCAGTGTCTCATCTTCCCTTAGTTACCTTAATTATAGCAGAGACAGCATAATTTCCCATCTAAACAAGTCTGTAAGGAACTGAGCAGAGGAGGCATCTAATGAATTTCTATCTCATTTTGGAGGGCTTCTCTGTCCCCCTTTTCCAGGGACCTAGGAGCTGTATATGTGGAGCCAAGCACAAATATATCTCCTAAGAATTTGTTAAAAAGGAGAACAGGTTAAGATAAAGAAATTTTAAGTTAAATCTGAGAAAGGAAGTGATACTAATGCTCTGTAGCTCTGAACAACAACAGAGTCTGGAGATTGCATATTGTAGCAGTCAAGAGGCAGAACAAATCAGGGTTTTTCCCAGAAGGAAATTAGAGTTTTAGCCAGAAGGGAGAGACAGATCTCCCTTCTGTGACTGACAGATCTGATCCTGCCTTTTGAAAAGCTTGAGCACAAGAAAACTTTTGTTGGAATGTCAGACTTGGATATAATGGAAAAATCATTTCTTTCAAGATTAGGTTTACTGTATAGCTTTAGTTTACATTTTGACAGTTTTCTTTGAAACAGAATGGGCTGGAGAGCTTTTCTATCACATAAAAGCTTAAAATACACAGAATCTGGAATCTCCACTTAGGGAAGAATCCACATAGGTGTGCATTACCACATGTTTTTTAAAGATAAAGTTTCTGAGTAGATTCACACAGGTAGAACACCTCACCAGTCTGTTACTGCCCTCTGCTTGAGACCACTGATCCTGAAATCTATGACACCCAAATCAGCCTACCATTCAACTCTCAAACACATGTTCAGGATATTACAGCACCACACCCAGTGCAAAGTCACAAGTCATGTGTTATATCCGGCATCACTTGCTATTGAACTTGGAAACTTATGACCACACAGTCACAGAACTGTAAAAGGGGAGCAAAGAGTTAATTAGTGCTGGTTGAAAAAAAGAGAAGTTTGTTTTGTGAGTTTTTTTAAAAGAAAAATATTTCATTTCTTTTGAAGAAAATTCTTTCATTTTTTGATAAAAAGTTTTGAAACAAAATTTCACTTTGAAATTCCTTTTCTTTGGTGGAAAAAATTCCAGTCTCTCTCTCTCTCTCTCTTTTTTTTTTTTTTTTTTAATTTCCTCCCTTTTTTTCCAGTGAGAGAGTGTAGGATGTTTCTCACAATTCTGAAATGAGAATGGTTTGTCAAAAATTTTCATTTTAAAATTTTGAAAAAATCTAAAATATTCGGATAAAAACGAAATCCCTTTATCAAAACCCTATTTTTCAACGCAAATAGTTTTTGTCAAAAATTGTCAACCAGATCTAGAGATAATCAGCTGAGTAACTGATTTTAATTCTATGGGATATTTGGTGTTAATTTTGAATTATATGAAAACTTAATTTTTTTAAAAACTAAAAGCGACTGCTGCTGTACATGTTATGCTCCTGTAAATGAATGTGAAATTTTCTCCTTAAAGTTTGAGTGTGTGTGTTTTCATTTCATACAGTGTAGAATATAACATGCAGTGATGCATAATGTGATGTGACAGGATTGTGGTACCATGAATCACATTATGTTAACTTTATTTGTGATATATCAGTCATGAGACTGTGTGACGTAAGTGAAATTAACTCTTCTCACCTGAGTAAGATATAAAAAAAAGCATAAATATAAAAAGACCCATAGGCTAATGAACCAGTTTCCTTTACTGAAATGACAGAGCGTATGCCTCTTCCTATAAAGCAATTAGGATCTTTACAGATCTGTGCAACAATCTTTGTCTGATTACATGCTTGTAAAAGAATTGCTGTTAAGTGATAAAGTGAGGCTAATGAAATGAAGCATGGTAAAATGACTTACACTAGGTTCCCATATTGCTGGTGTCACCAGCAGTACACTAAGAAATGCCAATTGTAATTAAAACAAAGCATTTTCAAATATATTTCATAGCATACACATAATGAGGAATGCTTTTCACTATGTGAATTTTCACATCTCTCTGATGAGAAAAATGAACAGAGATTTCTTTCAGGAGTTTTTTTCTTGGTAGCAAAACTGTAGTGACATTTTGGGACACATGCATTCTTTAGAGCAGATTGTATTTGAAAAGCACAAAATGCAAGCCCACTTTCTATGGTAGCGGCAAGATAGCTTCATCTTACTGAAGTCATATTTAAGATTGTACCTGTAGGTATGTGTTTTCAGAATATGAAATGGAATTTATTTTGGAGACAAAACTTCTTTGAGTGTGTTCAAGTTTATGATATTTGTATGGCATTTGAACTGTGATTGGTGTGGAGTTAAACATTGCTTTAACTGGAAAGTCCCTTAATTTTTAGTGTTTGTGTTTACAGGAAGTGCACTTAAACAACATTACTTTATATCACTTAACCACTTTATATTAAATAGCATAAATTAAACAATAATTTCCAAGTGACTAAGGTGCAACGTTTACTCTCCTTTTGTAACAACTGATATTTACAGTGATTTCAGTTCTGTTACATGAAGAAATAAAGTGTGCAGGGGTCACTACTGCTCTATAAATTATAGTTGTGTTCATTACAAATATATACCCTGGTGAATTTCTCTTACATAAATCTTCAGAAATGCCTACCAAGGAATGAGCAAGAGATTAATAGAATTTGGAGCAACCGATCAAAAATTTGCCTTCTGTTGACAAATCGGTGTATATGATTTCTGAGATATTCTGCTGTAAGAAGAACGTTTTCTTCTGATTTTTTTTAAAGATAACAACACTGATTTCAGTTATCCCTTTACTTGTTTTTGGACTTGATTATGTCTTTAAGGCACAGACTTCTGCTGTAGGCAGACACACTACAATCTTTGGCCCAGATCTGCAAAGGTATATGTAAAGTACCGAAATCCCATTGAAATTAATGAGAGTTAGGTGCCTAAATACCTTTGAGGATCTGTGGCTTTGTCCCTCAGACAATGACAATGAATTGTGAAGCTCTGGAGATTGTGGCTACTGTACCACCTTATTACAGGGTCCAAGGTGTACAGGTGGCCTGTATCAGAGCAACACTGGTGATCAGGGCAGGGGAGAACAGGCCTAAGCAACACTTTTGGAAAAGCTAATGATGCTTTTGAGTGCCAGCCTATCATAGTTTTTGCACTCTGAGAAAAAAATACTGTGATTGTGCCTAGCCTTTGCCCAGGGGGTGGAAAAGAACGAGGATCCTTGCCCCTGTCCTGCTTGCATACCTGTGACGGGCCTGGCACAACCTGATGTTTTTCAAGGTTAGATTAAGACTGACTGTGATACTAAGTGTGAAATACTGGCTCCTTTGAACTCCATGACAAAATTCCCATTGACTATAGGGCCAGGATTTCACTTTAGTTGTTTTGGATTGCTAAAAATAAAAAACAAACGACTAACAAAAATCTTATACATTTAGACAAAGCATATATCTTACCTTCTAGTAGTAAAATATTTTGAAAATTGCATCACTGTCTAATCAGATCTGATTAATGAGGAAAGTCCTCTCAGTTCTAACATATTTTCCCCTTGGACTTCATTTGGCAATTACAGCAAGATTTTTACCATCTCAAATAAAACATGGATCACAATTCTATTTTTTTTTAAAGACAGGATGAAACATATGAGGATTACAAATTGAAAATACTAATTCTATCTATTAAGTGAGGTAAAAAATAATGACTTGAGGGCCCAATGCCTGAACAGAATTCAATAATTAGAATGCAAAATGTTTCAGGTAATGTATAAAATACTGAAGAAAAGAACAAAGAAAGTATATTACTCCGAGTTCTGCAGTCTCCCCCACCTTTGTTTTACTCAATGAATTTCAGAGTTAATTTTATGTTGGTAATACTTTATATTAAGTGCCATTAATTAAACACAAATTTCAAAGTAACTAAGGTGCAACATTTATACTCCCTTTGTACTTAATGATATTTTCAATGACTTCAATACGTGTGCATGATGAGACTATATAATTATTCATTTCTTCCTATTATGCTGATTATTATTCAGATCTTTCTGATGCAATGGTGAATATCTTGGGAGAGATCAGTATCCTCGTTCTCTCAGGTTGCTGAGTCAGATTGCCTTCCTGAAGATTATGCCTTTACAAACCAGCAATTTAAAGTGCTATAAACTTTGAATTGTAGCATTAAAAACCTCCAGTAAGATCATCTCCCAATAAGAAAACTTGAAAAGTTCACTCATAATTGCCTTTGCCTTAGTTTAAATAGAATAATGTAAGGGGAATCTGTATTTTTCGAAGCCAGCACAAACATGTGAATAGGGAATGCTTTCAATATGCAGTCTTTGAGAGCATTTTCATTAATTTCAGCAGTTTATATTAGACCATCCGTAAAATATTTACCTGACTTGTGTGGCTCTCTCTGTGCCTTTGATTTGATGAGCTTGCTGTAGTGTTGGCTGACAATCTTGAATATTCATTTTCCTCTGGTAAACCTAAAGAAGAATAATCCTAATTTATAATCTGACATTTATATAGCGCCTGACTTTCAGACAGAGATTGAAAACACTTGACCCGTTTTACTAAATGAGCATAAAAGACATAAATGTGATGACATATTACTACACACAGGCTTACTGAAATTTTCCAAGAGATAGATTATTGTCATTACTTATCAGCTACAAACAGTACCTTAGATGTATGTGCCAGTTCACAGAGAGAACAAAGATGCTGGAAGACCTTACCATATAGATTA
This sequence comes from Mesoclemmys tuberculata, assembly GCA_007922155.1. Classification (NCBI taxonomy): domain Eukaryota; kingdom Metazoa; phylum Chordata; order Testudines; family Chelidae; genus Mesoclemmys; species Mesoclemmys tuberculata. Next base: position 10,112,888 of record ML675618.1, read on the forward strand.
TGCTGCCTTTATACCAGCCAGAGATTCTTCCTATGTCAGAGGAATCCCTGGTTCCCTTTTACAACACATTTTTCCATCCCCTTTGTGCCACTGGAACAGTGAAAGGGGACAGAGCAGAGGGCCAAGAACTGGCTCTAAATGAATTTCCCAAGATCATGTAGTCTGTGGAGGAGCTGGGCATTATACCTTGATCTCCTGAATCCAAATCCAGTGTCTTCACCATAAGAAAGCCTTTCCTTCAGAATCCAGCTCTAAATTATCTTAGTGCACTGCACTCTGCAAGTTTTTGTGTATTGTATATAAAATGTATGAAATCTTTACAGAAAAAATCAGAGGTCTAAAACGTAATGAAGCATAAGCTGAAATATGAGTTTGTAATGCATGGAAAGTTTTGCTTGTGTAATTCGTGTGGGAACAGTTCAGTTTTGAAAAATTCTACTGGCCCAATCATCAGAGGTGGGTTTTTTTAACAGATGAAAACAACTATTTTGCATGTGAATATTAATTTTTGTGAAGCAGAGGTAATTGATAAATTATCAGAATTAAAAAAAAAAAAAAAAGCTAATGTTCTACACTCTATACTGATCTCACACCAGTTCTATACTGATGCCTCTTCAGTGATTTAAAGACAGTTATTCCTGATTTATTTCAGTGCATGTGATTAAAGAATCATCCATATCCTTTTAATGTATAATGCTATTTTAAGTGGCACTGTAAGACCTAATGTGTAGTACTTGTGTGATTCAAGAACATCATAAAAATGAACTAAAAATATTTTCTTAGTCACTAATGGCTTTTTGAAAAGGATACTGTAACATATCCTTACATGTTAGGACACTATTAAAGGATAGCCTTGATCTAAGCCCAGGGCATCAGTGATTCATGTTTATTTCTATATAGGGTACTTAGATAAGATGTCTTATCAAATAAGTACAGTTTCCATGTACACTGAAGTTCAAAGACATACGTCAGCATAGACACAAAAAGCAGAGAGCCAGTGGAGTTTGGAAAGATAAATGGAGTTGTAGATTACATTCTGAAAGGTTTCCCTTACATACGCTTGGGTAAATGTTAGGACACCACAGCTGTGCACTGAATAAACCCTTTGCTTAATCCTGCACAAACTTGGAAATATCAGTTTAGTAGGGCCATGGGCAGAACCTTTAGAACGAAAGTTGCTCCAACTAGTGGCTCAGGTTTGAGCACAAATCATGCTTTCCGGGTTGGGTTTTATTGAGGAGCTTCTGGTTTAACCCAAATTAAAAGCTTTGTTTCCTGCTAAACACTTTGACAGGCAGTAAATTCAAAAACATGAAACCCAGAAGAATAACCTATACAGATTGGCTCCTATATTTCCTGAGACTTCCCTGTCCTAGTGTCCTGGTGAGCACAAGTCTTTTCTCTCTGAATTCTGAGAGAAACACAGCCTTGTTCTATGGCACTGTTTCTCATCCGGGGACAAAAGGGAGGCACATCAAGCTTTCCAGGGGAGTGCAGTGAGCCTTCTTGCTCACTCACGAGGTCACAACACCACTCATTCACATTTGGTCTGGCCACCCCTCCTTCTTGGTGGAGGGGTGGCTGGGCCACATTTCGTGACCTGGTACGCACCGTTAAAATGCCCATTAGCACTCTTCAATGATGACACTGAGAAATACTGCTCTGAAAACTTTGTGGATATTAAGGTATGTGCTTATAAAAGATTTCCTAGCATATTCTCAGTTAGACAGCAGGATCAAAGGACTGATTTATTTAAAGTAGAATTCCCTTTATTGGAATCAATGTACTAATGGCCCCTACTCATCTAGATTACACTGGGAAGCCTCATTTGGGGGTAGGGATTCTAAGTTAAAAAAAAAAAAGGGTTAGAGGAGAATGTGATTCAGAAAAAAAGTTGAGACCCCCCTGACATACGGCATGGATTCTAAGACCTTATCTACAGTGGAAAGGGTTTTCTGATATAACAATGCCGGTAAACCCTCCTAGTATAGATGCAGCTTAAAAGGGCCAAAGAATCCTTTTGCTGCTATAGCTTATAGCAGTGGTTCCCAAACTTTTCTCCTCTATGGCACACCTTGATACCATTTAATTATTTTGAGGCACACCACCATATAGTCTCCACATGAACTCATGGATATTCATGAGCCAACTCAGAACTCAAGTAGTTTTTCAAGAAATTCCGTGGCACACCTGCTCAGGCCTGACGGCACACAAGTGTGCTGTGGCACATTGGTTGGGAAACACTGGCTTATAGTAATTCCCTGAACAAAATAAGTTATGGTGTCCAAAGGACATTTTTGGTGATATAACTGAGTTTACAGTAAAGCTTTCGCTAGCATAGTTATGTCAGTTAGGATATGTTTTATTCACACTCCTAATCGCACAGCTGTGTTGACAAAACCTGTAAGTGTAGATCATGCCTAAATAGGCCACGTCTGGAGTGCCTCTGAATTCTGGTTGGAAACTAGTACTGGAAACACCAGCCTATTGTTTAGCTCAGGCTATGTCTTCACTGCAGAGTTAACTTGAGTTATCTACACTTCAGTTAACTGCTCTCAAACCAGCCTAGCTCAAGAGTGGCCACACTGCAAAATAACTCTCAAGTTGCCAGTGGTAGTAGCACAAAGTGTTTGTGTCATCAGCTAGTTAATTGTGCTAATTTGAATGCTAGCCTTCCCTACACCGCCTGATGAGCCAGCCAACCTGACTGAACTCAATTGAACCTGATTCACTCAAGTTAATGGATTTGATGTGGATGGGACTTGAGATAGGGGTGACACTCATGTTATAACTCACGTTAGCTCTGCAACAAAGACAAGCCCTCTTAGGAGCCTCCTCCTAGGGTCACTGGTGGGGCAGGCTGCAACACAGTTTGGGAATTTGTCTCAAGAGGACACGAAAAGACCTATATATCCCATCCAGCATAGTCAGTTGATTTCATAGTGGTTATAGTGAATCATTTTTCTTAATTTGTAATTCCCTGCTCTCTTCTACCACATTTTAATTAATATTTGCAAGGGATGAACAGTAAATTTACAGACACATATCAGGCTAGAGTCTGTCAAGATCCTGAATATATTAGACTACACTTCAGTACCTGAGTGCTTTCTTTCATCAACTCCACTTTTTTATTGTTAGGGTCTGGTACCTTTCAGCTTTAAGACATAAAGGGCTAGATGGAATTTCTACTTAGTGTGTGTGTGTGTTGAGAAATACTTATGTGCTACTTCCCAAGAATGGAGAACGATGCTAGGTCTGGAGGTTTTGTGTTTTAGTAAACGATCTGTGGTACTCTGCTAATAACTCAGGTTGTTATTGCAAATACTGAAGGAAGACAAACTAAGGAGGAAGAGGATTACAATATATAAAATGAAAAACTTCCATTAAAATTCCATACTAATTAAAACTTAGCTTCTGAATCTGACACAGTATTCATCTGTCAGGAGGTTGTGCCAGCCAACTTTTTAGCCGCTTATTAATGGCTTTCTAAAGAATTCATCAGATTCCTTCATAAGTAAGATTAAAGTCTTGGTCAAAACGATTGTTCCTTCCAGTATAATAACTTAAAATTTATTTTATTATACTACGTGCTTCAGAGGAGTGGTACATGACAGCAAAGGACAAGATTTTACTTAAGAAATTGCTTCTGTATTGGCTTAAATAAGTAATGTATTAATCTGGGTTTCTACTTCTAACTATGGAAATCAGACTGGTGGTACATCTCAGTACTTGGTACTTTTATAATCTAAATATCATATATTTAATAGTGCATTTCATGCCTCACATTGCAGAGTTTGATGAGCAGTAAAAGAAAAGAATAAGTATTTTTAATGGGATCATGTTCTCAAATGTCATCATTCTCTAAAGATATCTAAGAAAAGACAGACTTTAAAACATTTAAGAAGCTAAACTGTCAAAACTGAAGGACTTTTCTACTGTTTTTTAATAGAGCATCTTTGGAAACATGGATTCCTTTAATAATTTTCCGAAGAGCTCCAGAGATTTTCAGTTTGTTTACTGATGTAATCATTACTGGGGCTGGCTGGAAAGCAAGAATTCTGTTTTGTGAAAAATTCTGAGGTTTTGGAATTTGATTTAATTCAAACTGAGACATTTCAATATTTTTCGATGAAAAAACAGAAACCCGCCCATCCCACCCTAGAATAGCCAATAACTTGGTCACGCAACACTGATTCAGAGCAGAAACTTAAATCTGGGTCTCCTAGGTAAGTGTTGTAAACCACCATCTCCCAATTAACATTTTGTCAAAAGTGATAAGTTTCTGCACATATTTTTGGTTTCAGCAAATTGGCATTTTTTAATGAAAAAACATTTTGTTGGAAAATTCCCAATCGGCTCTACTCATGACATCTTTCTGGTCACACTTTATACTAAGGTTCTATTTATTAATAATTTTCAAAGGTTGATAAATTATTAATAGTAGTTATATGTATGTTACCAATGTGAGTATTATTGATGGTTATAACTCATCAATTGAAATTATAAATGGTTACAAGCAAACTGTTGGATTCTGTAGAAATTGATTAAGCATTTATTCAAACAACTCTTAATCATTTATTAACCATTTATAAACAATTCATACATGTAAATTTAATATATAAAGTGCAATTTCATTTCCTCACTGACAATAGTAAGTCTCTTAAATTAAAAGCCCATTTAAAAGATCTAGGGACTATGGGCTCAATCCTGCAAAACGCTGAGCTCCACAATCCCTTTAGGCTATTAGAAAATACTACTAAAACCCTAGATAGATAAGAATCTAAGGCTCACTCGACACATTATTTTGTACATGTATAACTACATTGGTGAAGGGTGTAATTTTTTACTGAAATAGTTATACCGGTAGAACTTCCAGTGTGCATATAGTTATACTGGCATAGAGGTGCCTTACAGTGGTATAAGATGTTCCCCTTTCCATATGGGAATGGGCTATACTGGTAACAGCACCTTTACGCTGATATAACTGTGTCCACACTAGGGGCGTTGTACTGATTTAACTATCAGGTAAACCTTCTGTGTGTAGACAAGTCCTAAACAGATTAAAATCATTAGGAGTTGAGGCAATTAGTGCCTTGCAGGACCTGTCTGTCAACCGCCCAGGCACCTGTAAATCTTTATTGTTTCTTCAGTGCCACTTGCAACCACAAGTTAGTCAGTTTTCATTAGCAGGAAAATCTGTACCAAGAGATGAGTATGTTTTCCATTGTCAATCCAGTTTACACTGATTAGAAGATCAGAAATCTCAATTCTCAGTTGCCCAGGCCACTTATATAAGATAGTGTATACAAATTCCTCAACAAAGGCAATTCCATGTCATTCACACTCAGTTGTTACTGGCGAGAGGCTTACCGATGCATAAATACAAAGTTAAGCCAGTTTTTGATTGATATTTTGCAACTCAAAACATTCTAAAGTTTGACTATAACTTAAAAAGCTCATTCCAAAAACTACTTCAGCAATTTTATGTTAGAATGGCTTTTGGATTAAAAACTGCTTACCATTTGAGACTGAATTTCCATTTTCAGCAGTTACAGAACTGGACAGTGGATTAGACAATTGAATTCCATGGTTGTTTGCATTTTTATCTTGGGTTTCTGATCCAATTTCTGATGTGGTGGGATCTTCTCTGCTTGTCAAGTTCATATTAGTTTCAACACCTCATATAAATAGAGAAACAATCTGTCAGCTTTTCACTGAACACTGTATTTCTCTCTCTTTCTTACAATCCGCCCCCCTCCACACACAGAGTAACCTGTAATCTACTAATCAAATGACATTTTAAAATGAATGTTAAGTAAACACTACACCCACTAGAAAACTGATAAATGAAAGGGGTTTCTATTAGTGATGTTTCAGCCAAATCAATTTGCAGTCTAAAATTTACACTAGAAAAGAATTAACTCGGTTTAATTTGGGCTGTTTCTTTTCATAGAAATATCACTTTACAAAATCAAAAACAAGCTTTCCTCCTTCTACAGTGCACGACAATCTCTCCCCCTGAAAGTTCATGCAAAATACATTGCCTATAGTTTAGATTGAATTCTATTCTATGTAGTTTCTTATATTGCCCGCTTTACTGCAATATCTCACTGTATTCCACTAGTGCATTAAATGACATGACTAACAACTGTCACATGTGGTTTCTTCTTTCCCTCACCACCTCCCCAGGGGGAAAATTTAGGGGGCCTTTCACACAAACCCCAGGGAATGGCAAATACCCATTTTCTGACATGACAGTTCTTTAAGAATTCTCCTTCCCTAAGAAAACCAAGAAAAGTGCACGAAAGTCCAGCATATTAAAAAAGTCGACACAAAACTGGCACAGACATAGTTTTGAGACTGTCTCTCTGTTATCATTCTAATGCCTCACATCCTGGGTCTAAGTCTCCACTGCCTAGAACTTTTTGTAGCCATTGACAACTGTGCAAAAGGTATAAGTGCTACCAGATCAGAATGATAACCTTGTTGTCCTAATGTAAATGAAGACAGGCAGAGGGGAATCAGACATCTTATCTTTTTCCACTGTGATCTGTAGTTGCAAGCTAGTGGTATTACTCGGCAAAATCAAACACAGGTACTGCCTTGAAATAGTGTTAAGACACTGGACTAGAACTCAGGATAAATGGGTTCAGATTGCTGGCTCTGCCACAAACGTCTTGTGTGCTTATGAACAAGTTATTTAATCCATCTGTGCTTCATTTCCCTCTGTAAAGTGGGGATAAGAATAGTTATATTTCCTTGTCTCACTGTCTTCCTTGTATATTTATACTGTAAGCTCTTCAGGCCAGGGACTATCTCCTACTATGTGCATTGTATTGATCTTGGATTTGGTCCATTAGATGCTCCCATAACAACAACCACCTATAAGTTTACAAAGTTAAAATGTAACGTCATAATCTTCCTTCTCCTTCACATCCTCCTCATTAAAATCCAAAGGGACATAGCCCCACCCAGACTGATCTACAGTTAGATCCTTAAGACAGCCTGGGTCTAACAGTTAAACATAATTCTAAAGCCCCAAGTATGGTTCCATGCCTTCCCACAGATACTTTCATTTCTCCCCAAAAGACAAATTATGTCTATTACAGCAGTGCATATTGAAGTCCTGTGCAAGGCGAGGGAAAAACTGAGTTTAAGTTAACACTCTGTTCGTCAGATTCTTCTCCTGCACCCTCTCATAGCAGCTGATTTAGCAAAAAAGCATCAGCAGATTCTGGCCTGGCTAATGCATACAGTAGAGCATCAAAGAATATAAAATAAACACTTGATTTAGCATTGGTAGAAGCAGGCTGGCTATAAAGTAAATTATATTAAATTGATCTGAAAGGGAAACCTCACAAATCTTTAGCTCTTAGTAGTCAGTACCCTTGCCTATAGATCATCATAACCCACCTACATAATTACTATGCCTCGTATTATATAAAAAGTCACAAGTGGCTGAATTGGGTCCTTCTTTTTCTTGGTAGCCAGAAGATTTATTGAGTGCTTCAACATCTGCAATTCATGTGAGAAATTCAAGTTGAAAAAGGGTTTCTGTATACCTATTTTGCAAATGTTTTTTCTTTCAGGGGGTACACACATATATATCCCTTAACTATATGACAGTTACTATCCAGCTAAACGGATAGTCTACTACCATCTTTACCTAGAAGAAGCAAACTGTGGACAGATATGAGGTATATCGAGGACAGATATCTAGACACAAATTAACTGTTTCATTTGCTCCATTCACTGTAGCATGTCTTTAATTGTTAAAGGAGACTATTAAAGAGAAACTAAAGAGATACAATTCCTAGGCCTTGTCTACACTGGCAGTTGTGTGTATAGTACATGTAGTGATCTACCGTAGTGAAAAGCAGGTTGTGTCCACACTGTGGTGTGCAACGGCATGTGGCAGTAAAAGCTGCCGGAGCCTTTCCCTGCTGCCTCCTCACAGACAGAGCCTTTCCCCACTGCTGGAGCTTTTCCCCATGTCAAGGAAAGGCTCCAGCAGCAGGAAAGCAGCAGTGCAGACGTGGAAGGCACTCCTTGGGTATGTAAAGAGTCATGTAGGGTTTATACCCTAAGATTCTGGCATTTCTTTACTCTACTCACTTAGCAATGCCACAGCATCTACACTGCTATTTATATCTGTGCTAGGTATCTGTACTCAACACACCAGCATAAGTGTAGACATAGCTAGTGTGGACATTGGTATTTGAAATAGTTCTGTCTTCGCTACCACAGCAGGCCTATGTCAGGGGACACAAACCATATTTTACCTCACAAAAGTCTAGGTTATATAACTGACTTTACCTTTATTTTATATATTTAGGGCATTTCTACTTTTCAGTAGTAGAGTCCAGTGATCCAATAGAAAAATGCTACCACATATATTGGCTGATTGTTAGCAATGGAAATAAAACACTACAGTGAACAGCTGTAGTGCATAAATATTGGACATATATTGTTGACATATTTCTTGCTCTATGTAATTGGGTGAGTTTTCTAAGGTTAGGTCTATACTGACGGCAGCAAATTCGCCGCCATCAGATTGATTTCTCTGGATCGACTAAGCGGTCTGTGAAGACCCGCTCAGTCGATCCAGAAATTGACCTACGAAAACCACCTCTGAAAGTGGTGCAGCACAGTATGGACAGTGCGCAGAACTGAAGCAGCGAAGTCAACATGAGTTACGCAAATCTTTTACATCACTTGCATATCTCCCATCGACTACCGCCGAATCTCGGAGGTAAGTATAGATCAGCCCTACATAAGGTGACTAGATGGATAGCATAAAAAATAGGTGTGTAGTGGCATCTTGAAATGGGTATGCTGCACATCATGCACAATCAAATATTAGGTTGAAACTCATTTTTACGAAACATCATCTTGATATGCTCCTACGGTAATTTGGAAACTACTTTCTTTACATAGTACTATCAACTTTCCTCTGTCAGGTATCTCTGACACACATACATATGCATCATTCCTCCACCCCTATCAGTTTCTAAAAATGTCAAAAATTGTCTTTAAGAGAAAAGAATAAAAAATACATACGGCTTCTACAGCTGTCGTTATGCTAGTCAGCACTACTGAGTGTTGACTGTTTGTTCAAACTCTCCCTGCTGCTCTCACCATAAGTACATTGCAACTGAAATTGGCAGCATCTTAACTTAACTAATAAACAAAAGCTTATATAAAGAGTGATACTGAAACTGATATTATGAGAAGCCAGTTAGGGAAAAGTGTGGGGTGAAAGCATGGCAATAGGCAGTTCATGGGGCTGGCAGGATCAGGGGCTTCAAGAGTGGAAGGTTTTAAAAGGAAAACTTCACAGGTTCTGCGACATATAAGAATATTTGGAACATTATTTAGTAAATAGATTTTACCAGGAATATGACTGACTGTTTAACTCTCATGGTCAAATTCTGCCCTGACTTACACCTTGTAAAATCTGACTAAAGTCAAAGAGATCGACTGGATTATAAATCAGGGCACAAATTGGACCTTTTCGTAGAATGGTGGAGAGGCAGAAACATTATCACACTCTGTCTACCCATAAAACATTGACCACATTAGGAGTACTTTTTAGAATATAACAAATATGATATGCAGTACAGTGAACTCATGAATTCCCCATTCACCAGTTATTTTCCCAGCTCCTGGAAGAGACGGAGTTTAGAGCTCATGATGTAATCATGAGACAGTGGGTATAATAAAAGACACTTGCTCTCATGTTGGGGGAAAAAAGTTTGAATATGCCAACAATGGAAATGATTAACTACTAATGCTTCTTTTCTTTCCTGATTTATATGAATTCCTATGAGTCAAAACATCATGAGACTAATGATCTTGTTCTCTTTGACAAATAATTTCCCCCCTATTTTAGCTGAGCTGTAAATTCCAAATATTTTGTTATAAAACCACTTACTCTCTTTGTCTGAGCATAAAATGTGAATTTCCAAACTCTATGTTTGTTTTGAGTAGGAACAGACCTAAATTAATATTGTTACTATCAGGTTATATACCAAATCACACACTCTTCATGGAAGATGGAGGAATAGAACTTCAGGACCCAATTGGCCTGCAGACATAAATTGTATATTGACACATATTGAAAGACTATCTGGTAACTAAGTGAGAAAGCAACTAAAATCTGCTCTCCCTCTTAAATTAACTCAAAGGCAGAATTTAGCTCAATTGTTAGTGTCACCATGTATGGGGATTTTCACAGAATCTTATTCTAGTAAGGTTCACATACCCCTGTCTCAGTCAGTTGATTGTGTTTCTCCATTTGTGAACCCATCTCTTTTCTACAGAACCATCCCCTCCAGGAATGTCTGTCTATTCATTCTTCTAGCTCTCTCTTTAAAAAAATAAATAAAAAATGCTACTATCTTTCTTCCCATAACTCGCCTGCCCCTTCCAATTCTTTTGTCTTTCCATGGCAGTGGTTCTTGAGTTCATAGCTCTTTTACAGACTAATCCAAAGCCTAATGAAAACAATAGAAGGCTCCATTGACTTTAATGGGTTTTGGGTCAGGTTCATACTTCCCCTGCATGATTGATGCAGTGTCCACAAAGTGCTATGAGAGCCATGGGTCATTATAACTTTTCAGCACTCACTGCTGCAGCTTAGAAAGGGGGAAAAAATCTGCCCCTAAATTGGAGAAGGTCAAGATTAAGATCATTTAAAAAAAAGAAAAGAAGAATGAAAATAAATGAGATTAGTAGTTTATGCTGAAAACTGTTTCTCCTTTCATGGAAAAAGGCCAATGTCCAGTAATGCTTTCAGTCTGTAGATTTGGCCATAACAGCCTAGTCATTTGATCTTTCAACCCTGTGAAGTGATGATTATCCACTATAAGTTTTAACTTTCTCTCTCTAGACAAATATTAGAATATAGATAGCAATTTGATACAAAAGAGCATTATTTCCTTATGCTCTAAGGTCATCATGGCCTAATGAAACATAGTACTTTGAGCTGTAGAGAAATGAGCCATTTCTCATACAATTTTTATCAGACCTTGAACGTATTAACGAAATAATGTAATCCAAGAAGAAAACTGTGAAAGAATAAGTATGGCTGGGGTTGAGCTAAGTAAAGACATGGAGAATATAGAACATATAATGGTGAAATGCTCAACATTTGAGGCAGAAGTTCCCTAACAAAAATATCATTTAATGCTGATATTAAAATGCCCTACCCCTCCCAAGTTTCAGTGGGGAGGATGCTTGATGATACTGGCTAATGGGAAAGCAGCCTGGGTCCTGGGAGGTGGAGGCTGGAAGGAAGGGTCAGGCTTGTCTCCTTAACAGCCTTCCTCCTCCCAGAATGTACATGAAAATTATGCACTGGCCAGGGGGGATAGATGATTAATTCAAATTGTTCCACCCATTTGCTCAATATAAACCTCTCATGGGAATGCAGCGGACATCCTGCTGCCCTGCCCTACATTGGAGGTATAGTTTTAAGCTGTGTTTCCAGTTTGGGGAACTGTTTTTCCTCAGGGCAAGATTGACAAGGTGTCAAGCAGTGGTTTGTTTATTTGTTTACCTCAGCATCATGGAGGCTCATTTTCAGGTTAATAGGGAGTAATGACAGGAATTTTAAAGTTGTAATTTATAAATGTAATTTCATTGCAACTTGTGTCTGGTGTCCAGTGCAATGAGAAGCTCAATGGGACCAACTGCTAGAAGTGAACATGAGTAAGAAACTTAGGAGATAACTGCTGGACTCTATTAGCCTGTATGAAATAGGATTGGACTCCTGAGTCATCACAGAACTCATATGTAAATCCAGTGGATTGCTGCCGCTGCCAACAACATAGGAAAGATCTTTAATGCTTCTCAGACTGAGGTACCCCTGATGCAAACCCTCATTCCTTCTTATTGATGAAGGGTGCAAGGATGAGAGGATTCAGAGATGAGCTGAATCCTAGAAGTTAGGTTGAAGTGGACCAATGCTGGATATTTGTTATATGTAGAGTTGGTTGGAAAAATGTCAATACTTTTTGGGGGTCAGTATTTGCTGATTCATCAACATTGAATTATTTTGTGGAGATGGTTCAGTTATGATGAAGAAAATTTGGAAAACAGAAAAATGAAAATAGAGTATTTTGTTTTGACTTTATTGTTTTGTTTCATTCCAACTTTAGAATTTTGTTCTGAGTTTCTGGTTTTATTTTGATTTGGTGCTGGTGTAATGTGTCAGTCACCTGTCACATGTTGCCCTTTGTGATCTTTCAGTCATAGATTCTAATGTCAGAAGGGGACCTTGTAATCATGTAGGCTGACCTCTTGTAAAATATAGGCTACAGAACTTCCCCAAAATAATTCCTAGAGTGTATCTTTTAGAGAAACATCCAATCTTGATTTTAAAATTGCCAGTGATGGAGAATCCACTCTTGGTAAATTGTTCCAATAATTATTACCCTTACTGTTAAAAATGTACACCTTATTTCCAGTCTGAATGTGTCTATCTTCATCTTCCAGATATTGGATTGTGTTACACCTTCTCTGCTAGACTGAAGAGATATTATCAAACATTTTCTCCCCATGAAGGTACTTATAGACTGTAATCAAATGACCCTTTAACCATCTCTTTGTCAAGCTAAATAGATTGAGCTTGAGTCTATCACAATGAGTCATTTCAAACACACCTATTCTACTGGGGACAGTTGCACTAGCCAGAGTGACCACAGTTGATGGCATCACATCAAGCTTCATGTAGTGAAGTTCTGAGATCTGATTCAATCCTAAGAATCCAGGAATCTCTGGGGCAGCCCCTCAGGTGAGCTAGGTCAGGCTGTGTACCCTTCTGCATATCAATGGAGAGGTGGTGAGCATGGTGTGCAAAGGTTGTTTTGTCCATCTTGGCAACATGGCTGAACAGAATGCAATGTTTCTTTTGACTATAAAAAAGTGATTGAAAGAAGGCCAGATCTGTGTGAGATAGTGACTTTTTTAACAAAGTCATCCACTTTAGGCTCAGGATTTGGCACTAACAGCACAAATAGAATGCCTCTAGTCACTCCAAGTCTGTCTGTAAGAGGATCCAGGTTTCTGACCGATATAGCAATATGGGTAGTAGACAGATTGGATAGATCCTGAACTTCATCTCAGTGCAAAGATGTTTTTGCATCCATCAACTTCATACAGGGAGAGGAAAAATGTAGTTGTTGAATAACATCCAGTTTGCTGTGACTGTTTGAGCTCTGCTTGTACCCTGGGCAGATGAACTTCTCAGTGCTCTTCAGGGTATTTGACTCCACCTGCACCAGAGGTTCTGGTGGCCTAACTCCATAGTTCTGAACTGTCATCTTCTGCCATGAGATGTTCAACTGATAGTGTGGGCAGTATCTTGGAGACCTTGGAAGGCAGGGCTGAAATTCTCTGACTTCTCCATAAGCAACGCAGCAGCATTGGTGTAGTCTTGGTCAGTGAACACTTCTTGACAAACCTTGATTCTGACATGCGAAGTGACAAGCCCTAATATCCACTTAATAGCTCAACAAACTAGTGCTTGGGTAAGAAGGCATTCCTGATGCACACCTGAAGATGTGTAGAAACATTGGAAAAGCTATGAACCAATGTGCACTCTCACACTGGTATCAGTGTGAATATTGCACACGAGATTTAAGCAGAACATTTGGAACACCAGCTCCATTCATTGCCATCCAATGTACTGACCTGTTGACTATATGAAAAATTGCTTTGATGGTGATATAGGTCAGATGAAACAGGGGGTTAAATTCTCAGTGCAACTCAGCCACTAGCCAGAAGGCAAGGACAGCACCCATTACTGACCACCCAACAGTGGAACCTGATTGTTGTGGATGATGTCTGGGAACTAGCAGCTGCATCCTGCCAAACAGGACATGAGCAACAACCTTTCTAGAGATTAATAACAATAAAATCAGCCTGCAGTTTCCACACTTGGTGTGAAATGGGGAGGTTACTTACCTGTAACTGGAGGTTCTTTGAGATTTGTGGTCCCTATCTGTATGCACACCATGAATCCAGAGCTGGAGAATTTATCCATTGGTTTGCGCATGCAGACTGGCTCCCTTCATGCCTCCACCTGACGGGATAAAGGGAGGAGTGGACTGATCTTCCCCAGTTCCTTCTCTCCTGCGACTCAGAGAAGATCTGAAACAGCAGGGAAGGAGGGCAGGTGGTGGAATACAGATAGGGACCACACATCTCAAAGAACTTCCAGTTACAGATTAGTAATCTCCACTTTTTTGAGTATTCCACTATGGGTGACTGACAAGCAGTAATTAAGTAGCAGGTCGGTGAAAGGATATAGGCAGTAGGGCAGAGTGGAGTACCACCATCCCAAAGGAGGCAGAAGAGTCCTGCACCAGGTCATAATATCTTGAAAACCTGTGAATGGAGGGGTACCTCCTAAGGCAATGCCATCGTTGTTGCTTATGCTCTTGTGGAATGAGCTCTTACCTCATAGGAGAGAAGAGAAGGTTCAACAGCTGATAGAAGAGTAGAATGTAGCCAGAGATCCATTTGGAGATTCTCTGGGTGGAGTTGGCATATCCTCTGACTCTTTCTGCTATAGCAATGCATAGTCTTGGGTATTTCCTGATTGGTGTTGTTCTCTGCAGGTAAAAGGCGAAGGCCCACAAAACATCAAGGAAGTGAAGTCTTTGTTCCTCTGCGGAAGTATGCGGTTTTGGGAAGAACACAGTAAATTGATTGGTTAAGGTGAAAATCCTAAACTACTTTAGGAGTGAATTTTCAGAGAAGATGCAAAGAAACCTTCTGCTTATGGAGGATTTGGCATCGTTGCTCCAAGTTCACCAACTTTTATAACTGAGGTGATGGCTACAATGAAAGTGACCTTAATGGAAAGGAGAGAAATGGAGCAATTAGCTAAAGTTTCAAGGGGGAGGGGAGGCTTGTGAGTACTGAGGGAACAAGCTTTAGATCCCACTGGGGAGTAAGCTTCTGAATAGGTGAGATGGTTCTTGTTAGGCCTTTCCAGAATCTATTGGTCAGTGGATGTGTGAAGACTGAGAAAGTGAATAGTAGGCACTGATCTCCACCAACTGGACTTGGAAGGAGATGATGAACAAACCTGATGTCTTTAAAGAGAGGAGATAGTCCAACATGAGAGGAATACCTGTAGTCTCTGGGAAAATATGTCTTTGAAGAAAAGTGCTTCCATTTAGCTAGGTAATATTTTCCAGTAGAGTGTATCTAGACTAGGGGTGGGCAATAAATTTTGCAGAGGGGCCACTCCACTAATTTTAGTAAGTCGCCGCGGGCTGCACCTCTCTACTAGATCAATGAAACCCCATTATGTTCTTTCCACGACAAAGTAATTGCACTTAAGAACAAGCAACTGAATACACGTTTCTCCAAAGCTTATCTTAGGAGACAATTCCTATTGCAAGTCATTTTCTGAACACGTGTCAAATTTGTAACAACACAAACGCTAAAATTTTACTTACAACTTGCGTTCAAGCACTTCCCGAACTTCCTGTTTCTGGCCACATGACCGGAAGCAGGAAATTCGGGAAGCCACCAGCCGAAAAAGCTCCAATTGAAGGTAGCTTAAGCAGAGCTTGGGTTGACCTGCTTTCAAAGTGGGTGGCCCATCCCAGCTCACTCGTAGCTACGCCCCTGCATGGAGGAAGATTCTATTAATTTCCTCAATTGCCGGGTATCATGGCGGGCCGGACAGAAATGGTAGAGGGGCCAGATCTGGCCCACGGGCCATAGTTTGCCCACCCCTGAGCTAGACTCTAGTGTATCTAGACTCTAGATGTATCTAAACTCTAGTATATGTAAGCCACAAATTCAGAATTATTCTGGGTTCCTTCTTCTCAGCAGAGAACAGGGAGGTAGGAATAATCCTGTTGAAAAACAGCCTGGAAGACTGAAACCTGCCCCTACAGTTATTCAATCACCATCACCACGAGAAGGCAACACTATAGCAGTTGTGTCAGCAGGAGTACCACCACTACAGATTCTGAGGGAGGTAGCAAAAGATCCTTTTGACAATAGCTTGGAGAACTTTGAATTGGTCCACTTTGCCTCTCCCCACTTTGAGGAGTGTGCAGCTGCTGCAGCAGAGAGGAAGATGGGCAGATATTTACACTGAATCAGATCTTCTTCACTGCTGGCAGCTGAGGAAGGATGTGTGGCATGCATTGCATCGGCTGGCTATCACCCACCTCTCCTGATCACTATCAAGCATGTATTCGGTGCCAATAACCAACTTTTTTATTCACAGGCAGTTCAACACTGAACTGAAAAAAAAATAGTTTCAAATCAACCCAAAACTGAATCTTTTTCAGAATTTTCATCAAATCAAAATAAAAAATGGGGTGTATTTTTAATAAAAGCAAAGAAAATTTGGAAACAAAGGGTTAGACTCACAAGACAATTCACAAATTTTGCCAGTCACAAAACTGAGGAGCAGTTGGTGATACCCCCTTTATAGCCAATAGCCCAGTGATTAGGGCATTCACTGGGATGTAGAAGACCCAGGTTTGATATGGGCTTCACCTGTGTATTCCCCCCTTCTAAGTGAGTGCTCTACCACCAGGCCATTGGCTATTCTGGGGTGGGTCTCTCAATCTCTCCTGTTAAAGCTGTTCCACTTTTTATAAATGATTACAAATTAATTGGGCCAGAAAGAGAGTCTCAGAATGATCTTAAAGTGTGGTTCTTAGGGTATTTACATGGGGCAGGGGGAGAGACACTCAAGTTCTTGTCTCTGTTCCAATAAATAGTACTACAAAGTGGTTCCACTGAAAAAATGATGGACCTCACAGGACCTGGACAAGGTATGCTTGGGGATGTGAGGGAGCAGGGCCTGGGGAGAGAGTCCAGTGACATGGTAGGCAAAATGGAACTGCTGACTTAGGAAAGTGGCCCTTGAGGCATGCCCCAAGACCTCTCGGTGCCACTTCCTCAGGTGAGACCAGAGGACGCTGGTCCCAGAATCTCTGCCCCATAAACGGGTTAGACTTGGAAGACCTTTTCATAGTAGCTGCAAGCAGACACATTTATCTGCCCCCTGGAAAAGTGTGCCCAAATGTTGGAGCAGCAGCGGCACCTGGCGCAGCAAGCGCTCCTGCATCCCTTCCACCTGACCCTCCTCCCTCACATCACCCATCCCAGCCAATGTTTTTTAAAGTCAGTCAGTGTACTGCTCCTACCTTCTCTCCAGCCCTCCTCTCCCTCTTCCCTGCCTGAACTAAATGACATATTGAAAACTGCATAGAAAATGGCCACTAACGGACTTCCTGTTCTGGGACAAAAAAGGTTAAAGCATTTTGTTTTGGTATTTCCAGGGGAAATGTTTCATCAACATTTGTAACAAAGCATTTTAATTATTCTGAAACAAATTCCATTCTCCCAATTTTTGTTTTATGGAGAATTTCAAAATGTGAAGCTTTCATTTCAAATCAGATGGAAAACAACGGTTGAAATCTCAAAATCCTCCACCAAACAGAATGATCATTCTGCGCTCAGGACTAGTTATATAGCACCACACCACTTAACACCATTGTGGGCCAAGTAAGTACCTAGTATACTTGCCCCAATTAAATGTAAAAGATAATAAACTTGTGGCCAGCCCCTTTAAATATGTTTCACGGTTTCATTCTCCTCCGTGTCCTGATCAAGCAAATAATAGCAGCACAATAACTTTAATCTCTTAGAAATAAAGTCATACCATTTTTATTACTAGATAATTGCATCTTATGTTTATAGGTGTCAGAACTTTCTGATGTTGCTGCCACAAAACGACAGCTTGTTTCAATTCATTTTTCTTTACTTGTTCTCTCCCCGCTCATTTTTCTGGCAGGTGACATCAATGGACCTCTGCTACAGTTAGCACAGTGTACGACCCCTGAACAATGCATTCACTGGCCTTGCATCTTGGACTCCAGTCTACCGCCACATGCCATGGCAGTATTGATTGTTTCAAAATACATTGTTTACATTTTAAAGGTTCCAACCTGGGCTGTGCTGCTCAATGACGAGGTGGTTTCCAGAATCCAGCAATAAAGCTGGAACAGAACCGCCACATCAGTATGTGAAACAGTACTCCAGGCTTTTAGTTTCACTTTCCTATGAAAATAATGGGCTTGTAAATTGCCACCTGAAGTCAATAGTACATGCTGAGTGTTATTACAGTTTATAGGCTTGAGATACACTGTGGTGTGGTGGTAGAGCTTAGTAACTGTGCTCTTGCCATAGAAAGGATGTGGGAGTTAAGGGAGGCAAAGTAATTCAAAGTAGAGAGAAACTTAAAAAAAGGAAAAGGTTTATATAAAGCAGAGGAACTGAATGCAACTCACACGGAATGGACAATTTAAAAAGTGATTAGAAAAGATTGTGCACACCCCCCCCACTCCCCTGAAGACAGTAATTATGGAAAATCTCTAAAGCCCCGATTCTGCAATGACTTATGCATATGTTTAATTTTAGGCATGTAAGTTTAATGCTGTAAGCAGGGTCTGAATGAGCTCTTCCCTGACATCTAATGACAAACGGGGGGGGGGGGGGAGATTTCAGGAACGGACCACACTTGCATAGATACAACTACTCAACCTAGGTGCTTAGCAGATGGAACTGCTTTGCCAAAATGATCCATTTTGGCTGGTTTTGAGTTACAATTCACCATGTTACTGAATGCAGGGGTAATGAAATGTTATCTTTATTGTGTGAGTAAAGAGCAGCAGAACAGCCCTTAGCCTGCCCTGACTGAGGGAATCACTTTAAACCAAACCTCACTTGTTAAGCAGGGGTAGGGATACTAAGGCTGAGCGAAAGAGATGGAAGGTGGTCAAAGGTGTTCCTGTGAAGTGGTGTGGACCTGCTTAAAGAGTCCTACACCATTTGACCCTCCCCCCTCCGGTGTTTAAAGACAGCTATGGTTAGAGTCAGTTGAGAGTCCTCATTTGTGTTCAGTGACTGCCAGGGCTGCCTCACAAATAAACAGATCTAAAGGCTACACTTAGACCTGGCGTGTTGCAGTGAAAGACAACTCAGAGGCTGCACTAGCAGTGAGGTTCCCTGTGACCCCTCAAAATCACTCAGAGCTGTGGTCAGCAATGGAACCTCGGAACACAGGCACTGAAGAAAGAGCAGGGAGGGGCAAACAGCACCAGAGAAAACCGGGGCAGCAGTGGTGAGCAGCAGTAGAGGCGGTGGCAGCCAGCAGCAACAGCAAGCCATTGCAGAGACATGCGGCATCAGCAGAGGCAGTGCTCGACGCCTCCCCCACTTCAGAGCTGGGAAACGAGCCCATGTGAACACAACCCTGAACTCAAGGTCTTTGCTGACCAGAGACAACCGACTCTGATTTGGCTGCAGTGGAGGGAAAGGGGAGTGGCGTGTTAAAGGAACATTCATTCGCCAGACTTTCACGTTGCATGGTGGGGAAGCTAGGGCAGAGGACACTGCCCAACATACTTTGGGTGGATGTTTGCTTATTGTTACATTCTTCTGAATTGCGTTTGCAGTGTTTTCATAAATGAATGCTGGGTTCCCTTTTCCTGTTAAGAGAAGTTTTCTTTTGTTATACACAGACCCAGTGTTTGTGAGTGGGGATGCACTGCCTTGTAGATGTGCCAAGGGATGGTGTTTAGTTTTCCCAGATTATTGGGTGAGGGCTTAAGCAGCTTTCTTTTGTATTGTTAAAATGAACCCCTAGATTTTGAACCTGACCCTTGCTGCTTCTGACAGCACCTTGCAGAAAGGTTATATTTACATTGAGCAAGTGCATAAATATTTGCAGGACTGGGGCCTAGATGATGAGCTTCTAGTTATTTAAGTAAGTGAATCATCAAAAATACCCCCAAAAGCTAGAAAATTTTTTATTAATAAATGTTATCAGTAAAATAACAGTGTACATTTGTGATATTAATGATTTATTGCAATTTATGTGCATGCTAGAAGTCTTTCTTTTTATTTTTATGAGAAATGGGAAGGCATGTTATGAGGTGAGTTTTTTCTGAAAAATGAAGTTGTTAAACTATTGTGATGTAGCACTATAAAGAGGGATTATAAAATGTGCTGGAGATGGAATTCAGTCTTGATTGGTGTATTTTGGTGTATGACCATCAGGTAAGATTTTTTTATGGTATCATGTCATCATGCACAAAGTTTCTTTACCATGTCATAACACAAAGTCAAACCAAATTAGGGATTATTTGGTCGAGTTTGAAGAACAAACAGTGAAAACAACTGTGTGGTGATCCTTGGTTTCACATTTCATGAGCTGTATTAGTATCATTTTCAAAGAACGGGAGTGGAAGAGAAGTCAAATGTTGCTGATCTCAATGATTCCACCTTGCCAGTGGGTCTAAAGTATAAACTAATCACCAGATTCCTCTCCTATAGTTACACAAATCATAAGGTTGGCCCTGGAAAACATGAGCAGTTTCCTTCAGTGACAATTGGGCAGTGAAATTACTAGGTTATGTATGTTAGTGTATGTTAGCTCTAGGATTTGCAGTGGTTTCATTCAAATGGTGTTGGATAGGAAATAATTACCTACCATACCACATTTTTGATTGAACAGATAAAAAAAGCTCTTTCTCAGCAAAATATGCTACTCTGCAGAAAGTATGAAACAGAAAATTATGTATTATGTATTGCAGATATCCTAAAATAAGAAGTCTACATATTATTTCTATAGCAATTTTCCCAGGTGATGAAAGAGTTATAGGCAGCAATGAAGAACAGAATGAAGTTAAGAAAATCCAGAGACCTTAAGGCTAAGATTTTCACTATTAGTGAAACACTAGTGTTTTTATCTAAGGGTCCTTACATTTTGTCTTGACAGCCAACCTGAGACATGTTAAAGTGGCTTGAATTTTCAGAAATTTTCAGAAACTTCTGAGCAACCACCAATGAGGCCATTTAAAAGTTCCTCTAGTTGGGCACCCAAAAATGGAAACACTCATAATCAAAACTCACTTTTAAAAATTTTGACCTAAGTATTTCTCTGGAATTAGGTATATTTGAATGTGGAATACCATAGAAATTTACAGATATTTTAATACAGAGCTGACAAATTATTGCAAAAAATACTCAGAGCATTCATTTAGATTTCAAAATCATTTGTTCTGAGAGTGTATACAGCTGTTAGATGTTTGTTTTCTTTGAATATTGCATCCATTGAGTTTCACTAGCAAGAACATTCACACAAAGCTTGCAGTAATCTCAGAAGTGAAATATTTTATCTGTGATAGACACTACTTGACACAGCAGGTGAAGAAAGTTCTTACATCCATCACCATAGCCCTTCCATAGAGGCCACTAAACAAGCCAGCCTACATCCTTCAAAGTAAGGAATATGCAAATAGGTTGTGTAAATGTGACAAGAAATAATTAAATTAAATTTTGCCAGTCAAATTTACAATAGCCTAATTTTTCTAGGGATAATGCCTCAATCAAGTCCTGTGAATGGCCAAAAAGGAAAAAAATATAACATTGTCTAACATTCCCAAATCTCAATAATCTGTTACCTTTTACCAGTGTTTTCTTCAATACCTCCCACAGATTAAAAGAGATACACTAGAAGATCAGGGAACTATGTGATTTATTGCATTTGGCCAGCAGTTTTAATTTTAAATACTGAGTATCAGATCCTCAGAGTCAGCTGTTTAGGATCAATCCAAGAGAAAAAATGCAAAAAAAATCAAACAATGAGTAAATCAGACAGATATAGAGTTGTGGCTGTCCATCTTTCCCTTCCTTTCTCATTCCTATAGTTTTCCTAGCTTCCCCCTTCCTTCCCCTATCTCTATCCCAATTAAAAACAACAAAAAACTCAAGAAAACAACAAGGAAATATGTAGCTGAAGATGTGATGCCAATTTTTCATCATATAAGTACGCTTGTGTGTTACATCCCTCTGCCCCAGTTCTTGGTCTTTTTTGCATCTTTTAGTGAAGGCTCTTCTGGATAACGTTTGTTTTGTATCTATATTTGTACTTTACCCTGCGCAATGTGGCCCCAATCCCAACTTCAGCCTTTTGGCTTTGTCACTATATACATGTTTACTACTATCTCTAATAAAAAAGTATATTTCTGGAACTACAAAAGGTTCATGGAAATTCTACGAGCAAGAAAAGAGGGTAGTGGCAAGTTTCTCTGGCCCACTTCATCCCCTTGTGCAGCTCTGGTAACACAAAAGGCAACACTACTCCCTAGCTAGAGAAATCCCCTGGCACAGAGGATTTCAGAGCATGGAACTGGTGTTGCTAGCTCCTATGCTACATCCTCAGTATTCCCTTGTGTAGGGGGTCCAGTGTAAAGCTAGTTTAGAACTGACTCTAGCATCAAAGAGCTATGAGCAGCTCTCCTTATTTCCCCACTCTGCTGTAGCTAGCAGAAATTGGAGAGACTCCAGCCCTACATTTGTAGAGTAAATTACTCACTGTGAATTACTCAGCTGTATGTACATATCTAATCTGAAGATTAGTCACAGGAAATATTTGAGTCAGACTCAATATTTGAGCCAGGCAATTAAGTAGAATTATATAAGAAAGGTATTAATCTATGTCAAAGAAGTACTTTGAAGCTTAATTCATTAATTTTTTTAAGCTCTTTGAGATCCTCAGATGAAAAATGCTATATACGTTCAAAGTATCATATTATCACTTTCCCAATACTCCTGGGTAAAAGAAGATAAAAGGTGAAAGTATATCTTTCTATATTGCTCACATTTTGTAAGTTCTTGGCTTTTGATACAAAAGAAGAAAATGGAGGAATAATGAGATGCAGATATGAAAATTATCTTTATTAAGATGCTAAAGAGGAATGGCTGAGTGGCTTAGAGGATAAAGGACTGGGATTTCATCTTTGAAACCCCAGAGGGAATTTAATTTGGAATCCAGCATAGAGATATGTTAACTACCAAAGAGAGTTTACTTTAATCTGCTCATAATGGGGAATTATTTACAAGCTATCAAAAGAATATCCTCCTCTGACAGGACAACACTCCTTTACAGACACAAGATCCAACTTGCTATTTTCCAAAGCTCGGCCTAGCATATACAGAACGTTTATTTGCTAAGCTTTAGTTGGAACTAGGATGCCAAATATCTGCAATACTTGGGGGCCATTAGTAGCTTCCCAACCATCACCATTTAAAACTGGATAGCATGGAGCTGCTCATTCGCATGGAAGATTCCCTGGGAAATGTCTGATTCAGGGAGAAGGTAAAGAGGGGACCCAAAATAGGTAATGGATATGAATGCTATGAGAGATGTTTGTAATATTTTATGAATATGTCTATCTGATTGTTATTGTGTTACTTGCTGTAGTATTTCAAAGATGGTAATTCAGACATGAGCTGGCCTGCACATTGACAGGAAAGCAAATGCCTCTGATAGCCCCTCTCCCATTTATTGATAATTAAAGGACAACACAGAGCCAACTGCATAGAAGTTGGTCCCCAAACCCATTTCTGGTGGGCTGCATACACCAGTTTGACCAGGTTCAAGAGATACAGGAAGACAAAGAGCTTTGGGACTGATAAATGAACAGCCCTGAAACACAAGTGGAAGACATGGGAACTGACTAGAAGCAGACTGCACCCGAGTTCCTAGAAGTGGTAGTGTCCTGGTAAGTTAGGCCTCCTTGAACTTTAGACAATCAGTGTAGATTGGTGTGTTAAAACTGTTTGCTCTTGTTATGCTTTGTCCTACTGCTGAGTTTAAACAATACTTTATTTTGGAAAGGCTTTGGACTGTTTGGACTCACTGCACTCATCATTAGCTTACAAAGGAAAGATTAATGAGGTTCCAACCCAGCTGGGCCTGTGGAGGAATCGTGGTCAGGATACTGAGCCTGGGAACCCATTCTGAGAATGGAAAAAATCATAGGATTTAACCCAAGGACAGATGAAGACAAGAGGCCCGTCACTTGGAGACTTGAGAGGGAGTCAAAGTTGCAGCTAAACTGTGACAATGAAATAGAAACTTTTCCCTTTGAAATCAGTAGCATAATCTAAACAGGAGGGATAGTTTTTTGGTTACAGCACTGAACTGGGACTCATGAGGTCTGGGCTCAAGCCCCCAGTCTGTCATAGTCTTGTTTTCTGACCTTAGACAAATCATATAATCTTTCTGTGCCTAAGTTCACCACTGTCTGTTTTGTCTTTTTAGATTGTAAACTGTTCAAGGTAGGAATCTTCTCATATTATGTGCATAGTATGTACACAATTTAGTACAATAGGCGCTGATCACAGCTGGGGCCTCAGATGCTATAAATGAATAACACCACCTATATAAAACCAGTGTAGGTCAGTAATCCCTGACAATTATTCCCATCTACTGAGCATTTTGTGAAAGGAGCTGGTGTGGTCTTAATCCAGGCCATAGAAGGCAAATGTGCATGTTATAAAATCGGTAATTAGCATCCTAGTTGGTAGCTTCGACAAAGAGATCAAGAAATGAATGGCCATGAGAGTTTTCTCAGCCTTTGAGATTGTTTCTCTGCATCAAGACTGAGGCACACTGTTGAGATTTGCTTGCATTGCCTGTATTGTACTTCTTCTGTGGATAAAGAAAGAGCTTTGGTCTCCAAGGTTGTAATCTAGTAATTTTCACAAGCACTCGATTATTTTTTAAAATAAATGAACTACTAAGGAGATCTCCTAAAACTCGCCTTACTTTTAGTGAGAACTCTGGTTGAAGTCCTGGCTCTACTGAATTTCACACTATTTTGAGATAAAAGTCATTGATTGGATTATACTCTCTTCAGTGAAGAGAACTGAACAGTAGTAAACTGAAGAGCACTGTTCTGGACAAACCCTTTGTATTTTCATGCTCTCATAGCATCACCTACTATAGATAAAGCACCTCAAATAAAGAGAATCTGGGAAAAGAACCTTGCAAGAGCTTAATATACACTAGACAGAATAAGATATTATAAAAATACTATGGTATGTCTACACTGCTGAATTGTGGAAGTCGCAGGAGTGTGATCACACCACTCCTTGATCACTGTGATCACACCGTGATTACACGCTCCTTGTGTCGGGCTCTTATGTCCACGTTTGGATCGACGTTCAAAGCAGTGCACTGTGGGTAGCTATCCCACAGAGCAACTAGCCACAGAGGCTTTTGGGAAGCTTGTCATCCTCCCATGGTGCAACATGTTTCGTCCCCCTCCCTTCTTGTCCCAAACAAACTGCAAATGCTTTTTCGAGCCGTTTTTCTATGCTGCATGCACGCCGTTATCGGAGAGGCATTGAGCCCGCTCTGATCTGCACTATCCTTGTGAGCATCACAAATACCTCACGGCTTATCCTGCTGCATTTTCAAAGGTGAGACAGGAGCCGCAGTACAGAAACTAGCAATGTTATAGAGGCCGCCCTACTACAGGCCATAGAGTGAAACACTTCCCGTTTGCTGCAGGCTGTCATGCACCAAATTCAGTCCATGGTTCTGGTCCTGGGAAACAAGCACAGACTGGTGGAATCACATTGTAATGAAGGTGTGGGATGATAAGTAGTGGCTGCAAAACTTTTGTATGCAAAAGGCCACTTTCTTTGAGTTTTGTGCAGAGCTGTCCCCAGCCCTGAAGCATGTGAATATTTGCTTGAGACCAGCTGTGACAGTGGAGAAGCGAGTGACCTGTGACTCTGTGGATGCTGGCAACCCCACACTGCTACTGGTCAATTGGGAATCAATTCGGAGTTGGTAAATCCACCGTTGGAGCTGCTGTGATACATGTGTGCAGGGCCATTAATAGACTTCTGCTACAAAGGGTAGTGACTTTGGGAAATGTGCAGGACATAGTGGACGGGTTTGCTGAAATGGGGTTCCCAGACTGTGAGGGTCAATAGATGCCATGCACATCCCTATTTTATCATCTGACAACATTGGCACAGAGTACATAAACCGGAAGTGATACTTCTCAATGGTGTTGCATGCCCTTGTGCATCACAAGGGACGTTTCACCATCATCAGTGTGGGGTGGTCTGGAAAGGTGCATGATGCATGCATCTTTAGGAACTCTGGTCTGTTCAATAAGACGCAGGCAGGCACTTTCTTCCCTGACCAACAAATAAATATTGGGATGTTGAAATGCCAATAGTGATCCTGGGGGATCCTCCCTACCCCTGGCTCCCTTGGCCAATGAAGCCCTACACCAGGCACCTGGACAGCAACAAGGAACATTTCAATAACAGGTTCAGCAAGTGCAGAATGGTGGTGGAATGTGCATTTGAGCATTTAAAGGCCAGATGGTGATTTCTACTCACTAGGCTTGACATCAGTGAAAAGAACATCCCATCACTTATATCTGCATGTTATGTGCTCCATAATTTGTGTGAAACAAAGGGTGAAAAATTCCCCCAGGGTTGGGCCATGGAGGCTGATAGGCTGGCTGCAAATTTTGAACAGCTAGATTCCAGCGCTATGCTCAGAGCCAACTGCGGAGCGCTTTGCCTACGCGAAACATTGAAAAATCAGTTTTGCAAAGAACTGCAGAAATGTATGTCTCTGCTGTGCCTGTCTCTTTCCCATCCTCCACCCTCGCACCAGCGGCCCTTCTCTTCTTTCCCCACCCAAGCTACAAATGCATAAGGACAGATGTTTTTTAAAGCTGCAAAGTTTTATTGGTGACCAGTTTCAATGGGGGAAAGGAAGATAAGTTAACATTGTAAAGTGGCACTGTGCAAGCAACTGTGGTTGCGTGCAGTTCTTAAAGGGGCCGTCACGTCTTTCTGCTCGCCTCCACTGGTGTGGAGTGTAGCAAGTACTGCACCCTGCTCAGCCTCCTCCTAGACGGCTTGAGGGTGGGGCCTGATAACAAAACAGTAGGTGGTGGAGTGTTTTGGAGGGGCTGCAGAGGGAGTCTGTCCTGTCGCTACTCTTGCTAGAGCTCTACCAGATGCCTCAGCATGTCAGGGTGATCCTTCATAATATGCAATATCTCCTGTTGCATATCACGCCCCTGCGCTAATCTTCTACGTTCCATGCCCATGTCTAGTTTTTCAGACAAGGACATCCTCCAGGTGCTGAGCTCTGTGTCAGCCGCCGCGGAGGCATTATTCGTTCCCTAAACATGTCATCTGGCGTTTTTTTCCCCCTTCCTAATCTGGGAAAGTCTTTCAGAAGGAGTTCTGCAAGGTGGGATGAAGGCTGAAGCGTCGACTGCAAGAAAAGCAAAGCACAAAGTTGCCATTGGTAGCTGGCCCAAAGTAGTAAAAGAAATGTTACAACGTAAAAAGAACTCCCCTTCATGTTCACAAGGCTAGGCCAGACCTGCATTCCAGACTGTAAGTAGTGGACAGGTCGGAGTGGTATTCCAGACATGGTAAGCAAGGGGGCCTTGCATCCTTTACAGAGAAGTTTAATTAGCACTAAAATTCACAATCCACACTTGAGCAAGGAGAGGGATCACTGGGCTCCCCTGTAATATCCCAAGGACCATCTTGGGAGGAGGTCAGCAAAACAGATTAGAGGACGCTGTGGGTGAAGTGTAGCAGCACAAAACATAGGGCTACCAGTGTCCTGACCCATAACGCCCATAGCAACAAAACCAGAACTAGGAATTGTCTTGGGGAGGTGCCCAGGAACACCATCCACAGCAGAAGAATAAAATGGAGTACCTGTATTGGGCACGTATTTTAAACTTGCACTGTCTTCCCTAGGTGACCATGTGTGATATCAGTCTCCTGAGGGTAACGCAGGTGGAAAGGGAAGATTTGCTGCAAGCATCGGGGTACAGGCCTGGCCCTTATGCTGCTATGATGCGTTTCACAATGATGCCTCTCATTTAATAGCAGAGTGGTGGGGTAAAAAGTCTTCTAGTGTGGCAGAAAAAATAAGGCTGCCCTCCCCAGAAACCTTCTGCAAAGGATTACAGATTGCCTACATGAAAGTTTCCTTGAGCTATGCACAGAGGATTCTCAGAGCATACCTCTGCACATAAATAATCTGTTCTGGAAGTAACTCTCCACTGAAATTTGGCAACACCCAGGAAGCCCATCCCCATAAAAACACAAGCTCCTTTTAAGAAATTGAATTGGGGACATAACCTCAAAACTCCCTAGATGTGCCTTTCCTGGTGTCTCGATCAGTCCCACTGTCCTGTGTGTGGCAGGGCTGCTCTGGAGTAATAAACAGGTCCTGGCTCTCAGGGAGAATGGATACCCCACTCTTCTGCACTCTGCTACTCCTTCTCATCCACGGAGTACTCCTCATTCATTCTGGACTAGGATTCTGCAGAGGTATCGACACTGCGTGGTGGCACAGTGTTGGGGTCACCGCCGAGAATTGCATGCAGCCCCTTGTAAAAGCAATTTGTTTGCTTTTACATTCTGGTGAGGAGCCAGAATGGCTGTTAGCTTCCCTAGCTTTCTGATAAGACTGCCTCCGCTCTTTGGTCTTAATGCAGCACTGCTGCACTTCCCTGTTGTGCCCCTTCTCCAACATGCCACGAGATATCTTCTCATAGATATTTAAATTTCTTTTCCTGGCTCAGAGACGAGCCAAAAGAGACTCTTCACCCCACCGACTGAAGAGATCCAAGACTTCTGGTTGACTCCAGGCTGGAGTGCATTGGGGCTGTGCAGTTCAGCTACAAAGCCACGCTGTCCAAACCTGAAATTCAAAATTTCCCCGAGCTTGAGGGGAGAAGCTATTTCTTGTTTATGTGGCCATTTTACAGCAGAGCACAAATGTCCAGAGCAATCACAACAGAGCATTATGGGATACCTCCCGGAGGCCAATGGCCTTAATTTACGTTGCACTCTGCCTACACTGACACAAATGTGAACCATGGAATTCGACTTCAGCACTACATCACTTGTGGAGGTGGTTTTTTTAAGTCGACTTTTACAGAGATTTAGATCGGTGGAACTTACGTGCCAGTGTAGATGTATACTTTAAGGGGTTGACGTAAGTGGTGTTATGTCGACCTCCATTGCCAGTGTAGACCAGGCTCTGGACTAGCCAGTTATGCATTTTCCAATATGGTACTTCAGATTTTGCATAAAACAATCCACTTTCTTGTTTCTATCTTATTAAAATGCACCAGAGGTTAGAACATAAGAACCGTCATATCGGGTCATACCATCTAGCCCAGTATCCTGTCTTCCAACCATGGCCAATGCCAGGTAATTCAGAGGGAATGAACAGAACAGGTGATCATCAAGTGATCCATCCCCTCTCCTCCTTTCCCAGTTTCTGGCAAACAGAGACTAGGACACTTCAGAGCATGATTTTACATGTTAAATGAAAACTAATATTTATAATGGCTGTTACACGAGAAATAAAATGAAGATGTGTAGTAATCTAAAATGTAATTTTATGTAAAATGTAAAAACTGTAATTTTGTCTGTGTTTCTTTGATACAGTAGATTAGGGGTCAGCAACCTATTGCACACATGCCAAACATGGCATTCATGATGATTTTGAGTGGCACTTGCCGCTCCCCACTTCTGGCCCCGCCCCTCTCCCAGGGTGCTGGGCCCACGGCACGTGGGAGGGGAGCGGGGAAAAAGGGGAGGAAGATGTGGCATGCCACATCCAAAAGGTTGCCGACTCCTGCAGTAGATCCTTTTGCTTATCAACAATTTATATATAACAATTTAAATGTAACTGCACTTAAATTTATACAGCCGCTTTTATCTAATAAAATATTGATTTTAAATTTTATGGTATATCTTCCTTGACCATTGATCTTTCATACTTAGTGCTGTCTGGAAATATTTAGAAGTCCAACTTTTTCCACGTGAAAGGAAAATTCAGAGCTGCTAGATGGTAGATTCAGTTGATATACTAGCCTCAGATCACAGGATATCTGAGTTGATCTCCATCTTTGATCATGTGTGATGAAAAATGAGTTTATAGAAATCTCTAAACCCCAGAAAACCTTTTGTGTGCATCATAAAAGTCAATTTGCCGTCTCTGTTGAAGCGGTCCTACAGAGCAGCACCGAAAGGAAAGTGCTTAGGTGCATTGAGAACTCTTCAACTTCCATTCTGACAGCTGCTTTTGAGCCAATGACGTAATGGAGAGATAAACCAATTAAACTTGTTCTCCATGTACCAAAAAAAAAGCCAAAATATTTTCATTTTATTTTGTCAGATGTGTGGAAAAGCTCTGTGGCTTCTGCTTTACAAAATAAAGAAAATTACTAAATATATTTACTGAATATCCCCAGGTACACTAGTTTGATTCCGCTCTATTATATCTGCATGAATCAAGATTAATCCCACAGAAGTCAGTGGAGCTGTGCCCATAGAAAACACAATATACAAAAAGCGAGAAGATAATCAAACTAACTATATGTAGTTTTACATTATATTTGAAAGTAGGAAATCAGACCCAATTTGAATATGCCATGAATATTTACACAAACACAAATAAAACTGATTACTGGGCCAGATGTGGGTTCAAAGATGGAAAAAGAGGATGATACATTCAATAATCCTGGATTTTAAATTAACTCTTTCTGGTATTAAACAAAACTGTTGACACTGCCCACAATCCAGGACAGACCAAGCAGGATAGCTAGGCACACTAGCTTTATATGGAGAGAAGCTGCAGTATATTGCACATTGCATAATCTTTTCTGTATGTGGTTGTTAATAAATTTAAAAAGTAACATGAAATCAAATGACCAGACTCCACTTTTGAATCAGACATTAAAAGACTAGCTAACTGCATTATTAATATAGTTAAACTTTAAACTGCTGACATCAAGATGAACTCTAAGAATTCATAATTTGCACCACTCTGGAGTTTCACTATTCTGTACAATAATAATAAATTAATAAAAACCCTAATCTTTTTGCTTCTTGCACCAGGTGAATGATTAAATAATGATCTGTAAAATATTATGGTCTCAAAAATAGGTAGCAAAACGGCAAGCCTCTGGTTCAATTACATCATATACAACAGACATTGCGGGAGAGCAGGTTGGGAAATAAATACAATATTTTGCAACCCCGATTGTATTAGATTGGAGTCTTAAATTCTTCTAAAAGGCGAAACATGATTGAATTATCCAAACTCATGTCTTCATGAAAATGTAATAATGAAACTCTGAACCAAAGTCTTCAAATTAAAATACATGTTCTCTACCATATAGCTAGCCTGCTGAAATACACAAAATACAATTTTGCAGTCAAGATGTTGCCATTGAACTGACATTGTAAACTTATCTTCATATGATGTAATATCTACAGTCATTTTGTTAAAACTACTGGAATGTGAAGAAAACCATTTAAATTTGTAGTGTGAGAACTGACTGGTAGAAGAAAAGTTGACATTTCAGAGAAAAGTTGAGGAACTGTATAATCTCCTCATATATTCTCTGTATTTTTATTCCCCTATTTTTCATAACTACAAGATATAGATATATAGATAGATAGATAGATAGATAGATATATATATAAATAAAAAAAGAAAAGATATATATATATATATATATATATATATATATATATATAAAATAGGACATTTGTTTCTAATTTATTTTGCCTCTGATAAAGGTTGGTTTTGTGGTTTTTTTGTGGGCCATTTTCTCTGTGACACTGGAGCAGTAACAAAGTAAACATTAAAAAAAAATCTTCCCTTTGTCATCTCCAGTTAATGTTCCATATTTATAAGTGTTTATTGAGGAAGCAACATAACCAATGACTGTTACAAAATAGGCATCTGAGCTGGAAGGAATACTTTAAAACACCCCAACAGCCCACAAAGAATCAGCAAACTACGATACATAACAACTTGGGTTTGTATACAGATTTTTTGTATTTCTTTGAACTTGAGCTATGGATAGTTCCTTTTAAACGTGGTTGAAGAGATGGGCATAACATTTTATTTCAGCATTATTTTACTTTAAATAAATTCTTTACTTATTTACTTTACTTACTTACTTTAAATACTTTAAAACAGTTAGTGCTTCTGAACAATGGTGCCCGCACGCACGCACGCACGCACACAAGGCAGTCTGACAATTAGCCAACCAAATGAAAAGAAGATACCTGTACCCCAGAGATGAAATTCTGAGTAATCTGTTGATCTGTCTGTGGTCTTTGTTTTAGAAAGTAAGTATTCTTGTAAGTTAACTCTATACATATATTCCATTAATGGTTGGGATCTTAAAATAAACTATTTGTTATTATTAAATGCCTGTATTGCCATACTCCATCAGGAATGGGACCCGATTATGCTAGGTGCCATACAAACACAAAGGCAGACAATATCTGTGCCACAAAAAGTTTACATTCTAGAAGACAAAAGATACCTGAAGGATGGGAGAACGGAAAACACAAATATTTATACAACATTTATGTACAAACATACGTTTTTCCCCCTTTCCTTTAGTACTAAATGAATAAAAAAGGATCAGATTTCTCAGACTGCCCCAAGGTAAAAATCATGACCTATCCTACCTTAGCCATCTCTACTTCGCAGTTTTTATGTGGACGGTGGCAGAAGTGAGACTTGCAGAGGGAGCTGAAGGAACAAAGGGAGTGTTTTCATTGCATGAGAGTTAGCGTGGATGTGAGGGAAGTGGATGCTGGAGGATGACATAGTCGGTGAAGTTGAAGTGCTGACAATGTGATAGAAGAGGAGAAAATGTTTACTTACCAATGCTTTTCAGTTCATTTTTACATTTAAAACCACAATCAAGAGAATTGGCACAAATATTGGGGTACAGATACTGTCCCCTGAGTCTGTGCTCTGAGAATACATATTAAGGTCAAGAATTCCCATCAAGCTTACCTTCAGGCTCCCTAATCTTTCTTCCTGCTGCAGACTTTCGAAGCATGCTCCGTCCTGAGTTGAACAAGCTAGTTAACTCATCAAGGGGACTGGTCAAGGGTCTTGAGTTTGTAGGGCTGTATGGAAGTGGAGACGATGAGTTGGAGTTTGATTTCCTGTGGTCAGCTCTTGCCACCTTTACTGGGGAGTAAGGCAGCTTGGAGAATGGGGAAGATGAACCTCCAACTTGAACAGGATTTGGTCTCTGAGGTACTTTTGATAGATCTGAGTTTGTTCCTGTTTTCCCTGTATTAACCAGAAAAGTAGCACAAGTCTCTGGGGGGAATGTAAAATGTGAGGAAGGGCGATAGGAAATAGATGGGGGCATAGGAGGTGCTGGAGGAGGAAGAGGAGTTGAAGGAGGAGATACTTTGTTTGAAACATTAAATACAACGAAACCTGGGGATGAAGGCCTTTCATTCTCCCCTTTCTGGTTTTTGGAATACTGTGGGGATAGAGGACTTGAACCCTCTGACTGCACAGGGTATTTTAGATTGGTTTCTAGGACAGGAAGCTTTTTCACTTCTAGTGGTGTTAGGGGTGATTCATCAGAAGCAGGTGAGCATGTTACAGGGGTTGGAGGAAACACAAGAAGTGGTGGCCTGTGGGGAAGCAAGTTTGGGAAAGGGGCTGGAATGTCACAAGAGTCTTTATAGCCCAAGGCTGCTTGATTATTTGCATCAAGTTCTTCAACTGGTATAGATTTTTTGCTCTCAAACAACAGTGGAGGAGATCCGGTCACTAGTGGAACCATCCCATTACCATTGTTGCCTTCTTCTGGTAAAATATATTTCATCTCTTCATAAACAGATTCGCCTTGGTCTGGGCTTTCTGCTTCAGCAGAACTATTCTTCATAGCATTCCCTACCATTTCAATATAAACTGGCTCAGTTTCCTCCTCTTCCTGTGACATACACAAACTTAATGTGCTGTGATGTGGCCCATCAGCAGAAGCTGCTCTTTGTATTGTCATAATGTTAGGACCACCTGTTTCAGACACTGCGTTTGAATGTTTCACATCCCCAGGCTTTTGGCCAGATATCTCTTCATAAGAGCCACTGAGCTTTGTGTTGGGACTTCTTTTTGGCTTTCTGGGAGGAATCTTTTTCATGGTGCTATAGTCATCACTGTGTGGCCTTGGTCGGGTCAATACTGAAAGGGAAGAAAAAAATATATTAGCAGATCAAGGTCTTGAGTCTTCTGCAAGATGATGTCTTACAAAGGTTTTGTACTTAAACCTTCACTGGATAGGATTCAAAGTATTGTGCTGACCTCTTGCCCCATACATAGAAAGACAGTCAAAAGCTAAGCTGTACCCATACGACATAAGAAATAAGACTCAGGACTTTCTGCTTCAGCAAAACAAAGGCCTCTATCATTTGAGGCAAAGAGATGGAGTCTTGTTTTGTTGTCAGTAGTAGTAAAGTTTAGTCATCAAAGGATGAGAATCAGAAATACCTGAACAGATTAGTCATTCAATGAGTGGTGCTCTGCAGGCCTGTGCAATGTCCATCCTCCGCAGTTGCCCAGTTCTGCTGACTAATGCATTTGGGTTTGGGGAGGGAAGAGGGTTGGAGAAGGGAGCAGCACAAAGGCTGAGGATGTAAGGGAGATTCCCAAACCTGAGCCATTCTTTTTTGGTGACAAATTTGAGGAACTGTCCTAGACTGAGGTGTCATTGGAGGAGATTTTGGAAAAAAATAATAAATTAAACAGTAATGAGTCACCAAGACTCAAGGTATTCACCTAAGAGCTCTGAAGGAACTCGGAAAGTAAATATGTAACTTGTCACTTAACTGAGCCTCTGTACCAGATGACTGGAAGATAGCTAATGTAATCCTGATTTAAAAAAAAAAAAAAGGTTTCAGAGGCAGTCCCGGCAATTACAGTTGATAAGCCTAACTACAGTACCAGGCAAATTGGTTGAAACTATAGTAAAGAACAGAATTATCAGACACATAGATGAATACGATTTGTTGGGGGAAGAGTCAACATAGTTTTTGTAATGCCTCACCAATCTGCTAGAATTCTCTGAGGGGGTCAACAAACATGTGGACAAGGGTGATCCAGTCGATATAGTGTATTTAGATTTTCAGAAGGCTTTTCACAAGGTCCCTTACCAAAGGCTCTTAAGCAAAGTAAGCTGTCATGGGTTAAGAGGGAAGGTCCTCTCTCGGATCAGTAACTGGTTAAAAGATAGGAAACAAAGGGTAGGAATAAATGGTCAGTTTTAAGTATGGAGAGAGGTAAATAGTGGTGTCCTCCATGTTTGTATTGGGATCAGTATTGTTCAACATATTCATAAATGATTTGGAAAGAGGGGTAAAAGTGAAGTGGCAAAATTTGCAGATAATATAAAACTACACAAAGTAGTTAAATCCAAAGCAGACTGCGAAGAGTTATAAAGAGATCTTACAAGACTGGGTGACTAGGCTACAAAATGGCAGATGAAATTCCATAATAAATTCCAAAAAACATAATCCGAACTATACATATAAAATGATGGGGGTCTAAGTTAACTGTTACCACCCAAGA
Organism: Mesoclemmys tuberculata; assembly: GCA_007922155.1. Taxonomy (NCBI): domain Eukaryota; kingdom Metazoa; phylum Chordata; order Testudines; family Chelidae; genus Mesoclemmys; species Mesoclemmys tuberculata. Next base: position 10,148,205 of record ML675618.1, read on the forward strand.
AAGAGAACTTGAAGTCACTGTGGATAGTTCTCTGAAAACATCCACTCAGTGTGCAGTGGCAGTCGAAAAACTATCAGAATGTTGGGAATCATTAGGAAAGGGTCAGATATTAAGAAAGAAAATATTATATTGCCTCTTTGTAAATCCACGGTACACCTACATCTTGAATTCTGAGTGGAGATGGGGTCACCCTCTCTCAAAAAAGATATATTGGAATTGGAAAAGGTACAGAAAAGAGAGACTAAAATGATTAGGGGTATGGAACAGCTTATATATGAGGAGAGATTAATAAGACTGGGACTTTTCAGATAGGAAAAGAGACGAATAAGGGGGGACATGATAGAGGTCTATAAAATCAGGACTGATGTTGAGAAAGTAAGTAAGGAAGTGTTATTTACTCCTTCTCGTAACACAAAAACGAGGGGTCACCAAATGAAATTAATAGGCATGAGGTTTAAAATGAAAAAAAGAAAGTATTTCTTCACACGACACACAGTCAATCTGTGGAACTCCTTGCCAGAAGATGTTGTGAAGGTGAAGACTATAACGGGGTTCAAAAAAGAACTAGATAAGTTCATGGAGGATAAGTCAATAAATGGCTATTAGCCAGGATAGGCAGGGATTGCTGTTTGCCAGAGGCTGAGAATGGCGGACGGGATGGATCACTTGATGATTACCTGTTCTATTCATTCCCTCTGAAGCTCCTGGTATTGGCCACTGTCAGAAGACAGGATACTGGGATAGATGGATCATTGGTCTGATCCAGTATGGCCATTCCTATATTCTTAAGTAGAAACCATACAGAAGGCCCCAGCTGTGAAGTCCAGCATCCTAGAGGAAATTATCTTGAAGGGTTTAGAGCTGGCATAACCATATTGTAATTACCCGTCTCACAGCCCCTGGTGCAGAAGGTGAGGCGGAGAAGTGGATGGCATGCTAGTGGCTATCATCAGCTGGTGATTGGTCCCTAAAGACCTGCCTAGCTCTCACCAGTTAGAGCCCCAGGCTCCACTCAGAGTAGAGAATCAGGGAGATATAGCTGACTCCTTATAGGCTTTCAATCTGTCATTCCCATCAAAACCTGGGTGCAGTAGAGAATCTGGTCCAATAATTTCACATTTATTTAGCCCAGATACCTTCAAAGACACCAAGTGACTTATAAATTAGTACATATACACAAACATTAACATAAGGAAAATTTGTCATTACTTAAAAGAACCATTTTATGGTGGGTAAATTATTCCTCCCTAGTAGTGCTGGGGCCCAAAACAGAAGGCCCAAACACTGTGGAACTGCTGTAGTTTTACTGAACTGGGATATCAGGCCTCAAGCATGGACTGGAACTCTCCATCACTTAAATGCTTCTCTTCCCACTGGAATACAAAGAGTAGTTTTAGGGGTGGTTGGGCCAGAAGAGGAATAGGAAAGATGGAAATACAACTGAGGGAGATACATCAACCTAAATTATCATGCAAAGGCGACATGCAGGCCTCCAGCCACTGTACCAGTGGCTACAGAGTGGTTGCATATTATTTCCCACGCTGATTGCACCAAAGGAAGGATTTTTCCTGCTAGCCATAGTGAATCCCTGATACAAAACCTGATCACCCAGGCTTAACAAGGGACAGCAGAAAGCATTTCTTCCTCTTTAATTTGAGGGATGGTGAGGGAGCAGGAGTACTTTAATCAAAATTGCAGTTTATAGACTGTAATGCCTTGAAACATTTTGGACTTTCATTCTACTTGTGTATGTGCTAAGTATCATTACATCCAAGTTCACTACAACTCAAATGCAGCTATTTCTGGCATGGTTTATTCTTCTGTTTTCATATTAATATGGAGAGAAACAGTAGATAATTTACAGCTAACTTGGTAAAATTTAACATTTAAAATGTGCTACTTTAGCTGTCAAAAGATTTATAATGCTGTTTAAAAGGTGAAATAAAATAGTTAATAGGGCCAAATGGCTAAAATTGACATAGCTCACTTATCTCCAGGGAGAACTTTGTAAGTAGGTTTTTGTTGTTGACAAACCAGGAAATTAAAACAAATTAGTAGTTATTTGCTGATTTCGGAATTACTGATAAGTCAACGATTTTATTTATTGCCACTGAAGATAGTCTAAAGAAATGAGACTTTATGAAGGCATCCGAAAATGTTTTAAAGGTTCAAAGTCAAAAGATCAATGTTTGTGAGCGTTACTCCCTTTCTGCCTAACCTTCATTAGCTGTTTCCTTAGAAGCTGCTGACAGGCAAGCACTAACAGCCTCATATGAAGCGCTCAGTCGTGTGTTAGGGTCCCTCTTTGGTTTGGGAGGAGGCTGTTTCCTTGGTGATGGTAGGCTGTTACTATCATCCATGCTGAACACAGAGTGCAAGGAGGGGGATCTGATGGATGATCCAGCCACAGAATGTACCAAGCCATCCACTGCCATGGGGACAGGCATGGAAGTGGAATGAAAGTGCTTAGGCGTTCGGCTGCCGGCAAAGCTGTCCTCAGAGACCTTCCCACCCCTGTCTTCAGCTCTGAAAACACAGAAAAAGATGCCCAGATGCATTATTCAAATGATAACAATGAACCTCTTCATGCAAACATAACCACCGCTTTTTAGTAAACAATCTTCCAACAACCCTGCTGTGCCTAAAGGGTGTGTGTAGTAATCTTCTGACAAACAAATCCAGATCAAGCTGCTAGCACTCTTGCATTTCCTGTTTTATGATAAAACAGGACACTGGACCTTTTTCACACAAATGCAGTTTTCTTTAAGCAGTTTCATATTGTTGATCAGACATTCACTGAATGAATTGTTCACACTTTGATTGTTAGGCACAATCAAAAGCTAGAATTTCTATCTGAATGATAATTTCTGGGAAATGCATTTTAATAGAAAGTTACTGAGGCAGCAAACACTGAGCTTTTATCACAGTTTTCTAAAAGGACAACTATAAATTCTGCTTATGAAATCAAAATCATTACAATATTAGGTGACCTTTTAACATATGAATGTGGCTTTATTCTATATCCTACCTATAGACCAACACATCTTCCAATTTAAGCTTTATTCTGTTATATGTTAAAGCACAAATGTGGATTTTTTAAACTTATTGGAGTGATTGTATTTAAAATCTTTACAGTTTCCAATATATATTGGAAAATAATGTTGCTAGCTCAATTTCAACAAGCTGGTGAAAACAAGAGAGCCCTCCCCCCAAATTCATTCAACCTTAAAAAACAAGAGTTACTTAGATTAAAAGTAACTAAAGACACCTTACGGATATCTAAAAACAGCCTTATAATTTAGTGTAGTAATGTACTGTACTAACTAACTACAATCATTTTACAAACAAGACCTCCAGCATTTGTTTTTATAATTGTATTTCTGCCTGGCAGATCACCAGTAGATTCAACTACAGGATATAGCCAGTTGCCCATGTAGCAAATGAAATAGCTAAAGATGAAAGCTTGGTGCTCAGCGGTTAATTTGTTTTCAGTGTAATGTTTAATTACAGTCTTTCCTACAAAGGCATTTCCTTCAATATGTAAGCACTGGGATTTCTGAAAGCTAATTACTTTAATAAAAATCATCTGACAGAGCCAATGAAGGCAAGGGGGAGTTATTTCTGATAAGATACAATGGGCTGGAATTAGCTCCTATAGAAAATATAAACTTCCCTATGATCAGTGAGTTACAGACACAGATAATAAATTTCTGTTATTACAAATATCACCTCTCCATACAGGTACTTAACCTCCAGGGATGGATGCTATAATATTTGCTAGATTTGCTAGAAAAAGTTCATGAAACTTCCAACTGAGGCTAAACATCAGGCGATTTTTAAATTAGAAGAAAGAATCCTCTTGGCAATTTGTCTATTAGGCACATTTCTCAGCTTGGACTTCACTGATTTTTTTACACCTTCATAGCTGTTTCTGTTATCTTGGCATGTATCCAGCTGAATTTTCTAAGTTAGAGTTATTATTATTAATTATTATCATTCTTTAAGTCCCACTGAAAATCTGTTTCACTTATACTGAAACACTATCTATTTTTTAAATGCTAAAATGTCTTAGCAATTTTAACAATAGTTATTGTATGTGAGAATGCCTCCTGAATCAGATATCTTGTACATTGTTGCTTTATGCAGCTAAAATTAATTACTTGATGTGGTTTTACAAACAAGGAAAGTGTCTAACGAAGATCCACAAGTCAATTAAGCATACATTTAAAGAAGTCAGAATCAAGTTTACAGATGATCATTATTACTGCCATGACTTACTAGGCATTGTATGGACTGCACTGAGAACTTTAGGAACACTGATTCCTACAGTTAGAGAAGTTGCTTTCTCTCCTTACCTTTTGGGGGTTTCCTCCAGCCTTTTTCTAACTTCTAACTTTTCCCTATGGTAAGCAGCATTCGTTTCATTGCGCAGCCGGTCATTTTCCCGAGCAATGTCAGAAGCGTTCTGAATGACCAAAGTATCATATGCCTTCAGCCCCATATCCTCTGCATTCTGCAGAAAGCCTTTGACTGATGCGACCTCTTGCTGTTTGATGCTCATCTTCTGCAGCAAACGCTGGCGAGCTAGAAATCCTCTTACAACTGCCATAGTGGAAGAAAAAATATGGACCAATGAGAGATAGAATTCAACAATGAATAACTTAATATTATTGTGCATTCAGCTGTAAAACGAGTAGTGTGACATTTATCTAGCAATATCCTTTACAAAGGGAAAGAAATATTAGGTTTTCTCTACTAATTGCACACCAAAATGGACAATATGCATTTTTTGCTCACTAATTGCAACGCCTAAACTTAGGGATAGTAATAAACTCATTTACCAGTTTGAGCTATCATTACTTAGAATTTAGTTTCACCGGGATTTTTTCTCCCCTTTTCTTATATCGTATCCTGAAGCTTTGGTGTATGACAAGGAGTGTGAGAGGATAATATTATGGTACAAATTTAAAAGATCACTTCGCTCACAATGCATTAATTTTCTGTGTGTTAGAATGTAGAGCTTGTCAACTTCCACATGGTGTGAGAGAATTTTGGTACATGCCCTAGTGTAAAAGACATGATAGTCTATTCTTTCATTTGTTCAATGTTTCTCTCCTGATTATGTACAAAAATTAAACTCTTTGTTTTCCAACCTATGACAAGAGATTATTAAAAACTGTACAAGGGGAGAGGGTCTCTTCATTCCATGTATTAGAAAGAATGTATATTTACATTATTTGTAATATAACAGTATAATCCCTTGCATGCTGGAGTTTTTCATACTGACACCTGGATGCAATTGTTATTTTAACTATATGTTGTTTCATAAGAGGTGGGTGGATAGAGGTATTGGTCTACCTATGGGGGCGATAATAATGGAGTATGTACTGTGGCAAAGCAAGAGGAGTGAATTGACTTTATTGTACATTGCTTGTAATTTTAAATAATCAACGGAATGCTCAGAGCTTGTGGGTGGACATTTTATTCTACATCAAATTGTATATATACACACACAGTACTGGGAATAGATAGTGCAGTGCATATAAAGGTTTATCTGAATGAGTTTTGGGATGGTTACATTACCCATGCATAATAAAGCTGCAAGTGAGTTATTCATCTTAAATGAATGTTAATAAAATGTTCATACTGTACCATGATTGTGTATATTCTACATGTATGTCACAGTTTACAAGAAAAAATTTCACAATGCTGTAGAGAATTAAAAAAAGTTACTGGGACTATTTCCTAAGTCCTTCTGCCTGAAAAATCAGATGCTTTAGTTCTCCTTGGTACAAATGTAGAGGGTTCAGCAGGAAAAAAAAATAAAATTAATATATTTAAATGTAACGCAACCATACAATTACCAAATAAAGTTTTTCCATTCATAAAAATGTCATAATTGAAAATCACATATATCGTCTTTTTCCAAAGCTACAAATGCAATGTATCCTACTGGGAATTGTTTCAGGATTATTTAAGTGATGCCAGAAATAGTCAGCTGATTTTAGTACTTTGACTTCCATCTAGTAAGAACAAATATCCAAACTGAGCCAAATCTCACTCGTCTCCTTCAAGCAGTTAGTCCCACTGCAGCCAACAGAAATATTCCTCTGAGTAGATGAGTAGAATTTAACCACAACCTTTATTTGAATGTTGTTTGAGTTCAAGAGAAAAAAACATCAAAATAATGAAAAGTTTGATATTAAGGTTTTCAGGTAAAGACCTGCCAAAAATCTCAAAAGCTTAAGGTTGGGTTTTTTTAATAACACAATTGAATATTTAGCTCTTAGAAATGCTGTACTATAAATTGAAACAGTCATCCTGCACTAATCTAAAGCAAAAATGTCTTCCATGAATGTAAAATCTTACTGAATAAAATAAAGAGGATAAAGCAGAGAGCAACAAAAGAATTTTGCTATCACCTTTTCTGTTCTTGTTTATATATTTAAAATTAGAATTTCTTAAGGATGCTCAGTGTTTGATTGCTTGAAATGCAGAAAAGGTTAACATGAATATACCAATACTGCTGTATCCAAAATTCACTGGGATATGAATTCACCCCGTCTTACATACTTCAAGTTTGCTTATAATAGAAGAATTTGAGGGTTCACATTTCCATTAGTGCAGCTAACTGTGTCTCAATCTCTCCTGCCACATTTTATAATAAAAGTTGAGTTCTTTAACGTAAGAAACATTAATGCACTAACCTTATTTACTTCAAAAGGAAATTAATAGCACATTTTCCTTTTGACAATTTTATGAGAGACTTCATATTTGATGCACACATTACTGAATCTGGACTCCTAAAATGCTGCTGTTGAGGAGATAATGAATACATGCACAGAACACAATCTACTAAAGTCCACTGCTCACAAATACACAATACTGAAAGAGCTTAATGATATAAAATTGTTCCTTTACCTGCTGTACTTTCTTAAACATATTTTCAGAGCAACTAGGATATTTCCTAAACGTTTAAGCAGCAAATCCTAAATCACCTTGAAGAAATACCATACATCTTAAGCTCTGAGACGTTTTTACATTTGTTTTAGATAATTTTCGTTTTATTTTTAAAGATAAATAAAGCAAAAGTGAACCAATGGCAGATGATAAGACATATTTCTGCTGGATAAATTTCCAATATGATGGTTAGCAGGGCTGACATAGGATGAAAAGCTGAAATTGATATGCTGTTCATTAGAACTGGCCATAATATTTTCGATGACATATGCTGTTTCACTGAGGCAGAGATGTATCAGTTTTGATTAAGTTCATTGGGAAGATTGAGAGAGAAAGATTTTCTCTCTCCTCCTGCCCCCCATAAACTTTTGAATTGAACAGCTCTGGTGTCAATTTAAAAAAATGGACATTTCACCACAATTCTGTCTTCATTCAAACATTTGAGAGATTTTGTTTTCATTACAGTGCAGAATGACAATGAATTTTGAAACCTCAAATGAAAATGAAATGGAAGTGTCATCTTCTGGCAGTGCCTACTGTTCATAATGATAGAATTGTAGGATTGGAAGACACTCAAGAGGTCACGTAGTCCAGTCCTCTGCACTTATGGGAGGATTAAGTATTATCTAGACCATCCCTGACAGGTGTTTGTCTAACCTCCTCTTAAAAATCTCCAATGCATAACTACCCTGACACTTAGGAAGTTTTTCCTAATGTCCAACCTAAGCTGCTCTTGCTTCAATTTAAGCCCATTGCTTCTTGTCCTATCCTTAGAAGTTATCCCTCCTCATTGTTAACAACCTTTTATGTACTTGAAAACTGTTATGTCCCCTCTCAGTCTTCTCTTCTCCAGACTAAAGAAAGCCATTTTTTTCAATCTTCCCTCATAAGTAATGTTATCCTTCCAAAAGATCTCTGGCTGGAGGTACTACAAGACTGATGTCCATCAGCCTAAGAGTGTCCTCTCCCTTGTGTTGCTGTCAGTGGACTCAGTAGGATTCATTTAGTTTAGGGACAGAATGGGCTGTGTAAGGTCATGTAGAGTCACACTGCCTCAAGGGGAGAAGTGGAAGGCATTCCAAACCTTTCTAAGTTCCTAGACTTGCATACATTGCATACCTGCAACTACACCTATTTGTGGAGTACTGATGAATGGACAAGGTAAGCCTGGGCCCTACATAAGCCATGTGTGAGACAGGAAGGTTCCTTACTCCATCAACTTCCTCAGACTTCTCCACACCTGTGAAAAGCTATGCAAAATATGCCGCATAACAAGCGAGAGCTTTCTAAATACTGTTCCTGAGAAAGTGAATTTTTAAAAGGAAGTCAGATTTGGAGGCTGGAAACAAGAAGCCATGAAATTGAATTTTGCAGGGAGCTAAGGAAACATTAATCCTCCTTACTTAGGAATAAATTCTGCAGGTTTTTTGTAAAGCTCGGTGTTATAGCAGTTAAGAAAGATCTAGTTTGTGGTGAAGTGGTATATTAATGCTCACTGAGTTTCAACCAGATGTAGGAAGGTGAAGATTTTCAACTTTTCATGGTAGTCAGCATGAGAGGGAAAGCAGGATCAATCAGTTTTGCTTTTCTAATGCAGATAAATGTGTGGAGGCAATTGGGATACTTGCATTTAAAGTTAGATGTATTTCAATACCATGTTGAATGGGGGCCTGTGTAACTACCATCCTCCAAAACCTGAAACACTATTAATTCCTGCTATTATTTCCACAGAGATTATATTGTTCCCCTTGCTTTAAGTGTTCTCTCTCTTCCTCTTGCTTTCTGTCTTTAGTGAAGAACAGATAATTAAAGTGATAACTTTTAAAAAAATATATATCTAGGACATTTTTGAGACAACTATGTGACAACTGTAAAAATCAAGACATACTTCTGTCTATTGACTCAGCTTTTTATAAATAAAAGTATTAATGTAAATTGTTAATAAATAATGTATAGTGTGAAGGAAGCTGCTTTATACAAAGCAATATTCAAATCTGAAATGGTTATTTGAGATTCTGATGGGAAATCGAATACAGGAAATCAGGAGATAGTGGATAGTATCTCCTTCGAAAAGTGTGCCAAAAATGTCAGAATGACCTTAGAAAAGATACCAACATTAAAGGCAAAGGGAAAAAAACAAGCCAAAGAAAATATGCAAGATACAGCAAATGGGAACAAAATAAACACAACTAACATCCTAGATTAATAGCACTAAAAGTACCTATTTTACAAATGAAAAATATATGTAAATATTTAAAAAGTTTGCATTTTCTATACTTTATTTGTTATATAATGGGGAATTCAGAGTGATATTAAAAATTCTTAAATCCTAGAAATATAGTCTGTTCTTTAAAAAACAAGAAGCACTGTTAAAAAAAGGAATGATAAAGTAACAGTTAATTTTAATTCCAGCCAACAACTAGAACTTAAACTATGTTTGACAGACCAAAGATGCAGTTGGTAACTACATTAATCTGGACTTCTAAAAAACTGCATAGTCACTTACTTGGAAATGGAATTGTATGGAAATGTATAAAATACAATAACTAATCAAGGAAGAGAACTCCTATACCATCAAATGTTCTTGCACTCAGTATACAAAAATTATAGTTCAGAAATATTTGTTCAGTAATTGTTACCTTTTTGACAGGTTATAATTTTCTTCTGCAGCTGAAGGCACAAATCATTGAGATGGTCAGCTTGCCAGTACTTAAGAAACACTTTTTGGACTCCTATCTAAAATACAAACAGCAGAGAAACCTTCACCATCAAGGAAAAAAAGGCCAAGATGATGATGCGTAAGTAATGATAGTACATAAATCATCTAGCCAAAGGTTGAGACAAGATCAGAAACATAAAGTACATGACAATGACTATATCTGGTGCTTTTCCCTTCCATTTATAAGACCATAAGGAAACACCTTGCTTTTGAAACTTTCTGAACATGCACAGACAATAAAAGAAAATCCTCAAAAGTTCTTTTATGTACGACTTTCAAAGATATTTCTTTCTTAAAAAAACCCTCCTTATTTGCAAATAGTGATTACTGAGAAAACGGTAGCAATGATTAAGTTAGAGTTGTCCTCATATGGTATTTTCTTTTCAGGATCTTTGTGGAAGAAGCATTTTTTGCTGCTTAGAAATGTAAAGAAGACACAAGCGTGCGCCATGATTGACAGTGAGGAACATAATTCCTTTTTGCTGCTCGGATTGCTACTCAACCTGTATGGTTAATAAGAGTATTGGTTAATTTGGACAAGCCTGGCAATAATTTCTCAAATTATTCCAAAACTTACTTGTCTGTAGCCGTTCTGCTCTATAGAGATCTTTGTGCTCTATCCTAACTTCAGCAAAATTTACAGTCAATTAATATAAGCATATGCAAAACTCATATGCAAAAATAATTTAAGCAATGATTTGGTGTTAGGCCTGCCTAAAATCAAAGGAAACAAATGTCAGTATACAATGATGAAACAAACCTACAGTGTCAAAGCTCCCATGCATTATAATCCTCTTTAATCAACTCATATAATAATAAACATTAATGAAACCTTACTTGACATTGCACTTTTCATAGTGAAGGATCCAAAGTGCTTTCTAAACCGGAATCCTTTTGGGCCAGAAATAACTGGCTAATAGACTGGCTGATGAGCACAGAATTTGCACAACTAACACTCTTCTGAATTGGATGCCAGACTAATTTAACAGTTTTTGACTGTCTCACCTCTAGGCCTCGTCTATCCTATCAAGCTTTGTAGCCCTAATTCACCATTAGTGCAGGTCCACCGGTTGCAGCATTAGTCATCTAGTGGCACTAATGCCAGAGCCCTAGCCACATTACGCTTCCATCATTGCTACTGTTGATAAAGCTGCACTGGTGGTGAATTACACATGTAAAGATTGTTATTGTACATGTGGCCACAGGGTCGGATACTAACTTGTAAACTGAAAACTCTATTTGACTTCAGTGGGCTTTGCATCAGGTTCTCGAAGTCTGGCCGAAAAAAGACAAAAGATATAAGCTATGCAAAAGAGCTCATGAAGATTATCCTTTATGTTATCTCTTAGATGCCTGGAATTTTGGAGATGAAGGTAAGGGATTCCCCATGCCACTCTGACATGTATGTGATTCAGCTCATAACCATGGTCCTATAGGGGTAAAGTTTTGCCTTCTTGTTCTGTAGACATAGAGGACTTGAATGCACATGAAATAGTACAGTTTAGTAGTGTGAGGAATGAGTGGCAGGAAAGTGAGATACCAGACAGTGAAGTCTGAGTCCCTTGTGGAGGTTTACATATGGACCAGAGGGGAGATAGTTACACCCAGAGAGGTGTATTTCACAGTTAGACATATTAAATCAACAATTGTGGAGCAGTTCTGTTTCCACTCAACAATCTGGTGGGAGAGTTATTTCCATCTGGCCATAGGCTATTATACCATACAGTGTTCTGGTTGCATGCTGAACTGAGAACTGAGGCCTATATATGTGGCTACTTACTGTTACAATGAGATTATTCACATTTAAAATTGGAACTCTTGAATTTCAGATCTTCCAATGGACACACTACATTTTTGTAAAGCATGGATGGTTTGGACAACAAAATTCACCAGATAGGAAAATAATTATGATTATCACTGTTCTATTTTTTGCTAGTGAGAGGATACCTAATGTTTCTCTGGGAGACACTACGTTAATTCTTTTATTTAGATAGCTGCTTTTGCAGTTAATAAAAGTGCTATTCTCACCATTCAACTTGCCTCCTGAGTGCCTAACAAACATTACAGTTACTTTCATTAGTTGGGCCAAGAATAAATGTCCTCTCTTCTCCCACTTCAATATACCAATAAATGACTCGGTGCATTATGGGAGTTTTATAATTTCCTCTGAGACATCCAGTATTGGGTACTGTTGGGAATAAGATACCGTAAAGAGGGACCACTGGTATGATCCAGTATGGCATTTCCTGTAAAAATTCCTAAACATCTGGAAGAATAGGACATTCACAAAACCAAATTTACAATTGTGGTGGCTTCATTAACCTACACTATGATGCTTGCTTTGGTATCTGTGTGCGTTAGGGGAGAGAAAGTCCAAAACTGTCAAGCTTTACGCTTCATGATGTAAGAACCATCTAACTATCCATTTATTTTTGTTTTATTATGTTTGTTGCATTTCCAGAAAGTTACAGAGAATGGTTCCCCAGTGTTTATTATGTCACATAATATACTGTCTTTCTTTTTTGAAAGTGCTCACCATTTTTGGCAGTAACTCAGTAGGACACTTTGCACAATATCTACTCATTACAGTATAAACTTGTGAGACAGGTGTTAGCAAGGAAATGTGAACACCTTCTTGAACTAACTGTCTTTTATCTAACACTGCTGGCAGATATATGTCACTGATACTAATAAACTATGCTAAACTGTGAAATATAAATAAAGTCTAGAAACTGAAAATCAAATTCAGAAATGGCTTGGGACATTCTTCCATTCCTGTGACTTCATGGAGATTGGTATTTTGGACCAAATGTTCAAAGCAGCCTTCAATAATTTAGCTCCCAAATTTTGCACATGAAAACAATAGGTGATTTGTCTAAATTATAATTTGAAGATATAAATATTAATTTTCTTATTAATTTCACCAGTGATTAATAGAATCTGCAAAAGCAGAAACTTTTTTCTAAAATTTGTGTGTGTCTTTCTCATGCACAATCATCATAGTAAATTAAGCCTTTAGGGGAAGGCGGGAACTACATTTCACTAAATTTGCTTTAGTAGAAAGCTACCGAGAATTTTAGGCCTTGTCTAAATGGGGAAAATTCGGCGTAGCTATTTTAGAATAATTCTTACATGTGGGCACTCTATTGAAGAATAAAAGTGATTTTATTCTGGAATACCTACTCCTCTCACAAAGAGGAATAAGATTGTTTTTATTTTGCAATATAATTTGCAGAGTCATTTCTCCCTGACTTTTACTATACAAGTATACTTCATTATATAAGCAAGACTATGCCCTTTTATTTACGTAATAGTTTCCTTGAGTCACAGAGATACAATCACCACTTCCTTTCTCAGACAAAATGATCTCACCAAGGTCTCTAATGGCCTATTTATATTGTAGTCTCAGGGCCATTCCTCTAGTCTTATCCGTCTTGATTTATCAGCTGATTTCACACAGCTGATCTCTCCCTCCTTCCCAAACTTTCAATCATTCTATGCCTGTCTGGTTCTCTTAATTTTCTGACTTGCTCCTTCAGTGTCTCTTTAGGTTTCTTCATCACTAATTGCCCACTGTTTGCTGGTTTCCCTTGGGACTCTGTCCTCAGGTCCCCTCTTCTTTTTTCCTCTTTACTAGTGTCTTGGTAACCTTAAATGTTATCATGGCTTCAACAATCATCTTTCTGCCACTGATTCCCACATATCTCTTTTCCTCCCCAGTCTCACTACCTCTGTTTAGACTTGCATCTCTGTCCTTCAGGTATCTACTGTTGGAGTCCCTCCTTCTAGATAAAGATAATGCATTAACACATAAACTCCCCCTATTTAGACAGCAAATCATTCCCTTCTTCTCTCTTCTCAACTTCCTCTCTTTTTCCTCTCAGCTGAAAATTCCATTGTCCTTCCTGACACACATGTCCAAAATTTTATATCAGACTCCTCTCTGGATGTCTCCTACCACATCAAGTTTATCATTAAGTTCTATGGATTGTTCATCAACAACTTCTCAACTCTCCTCCACCCCTCAAAATGTTCTTTCTTCCCTATGGCCAATACACTTGCTATGCTGTTCTCATTTCTTGCCTTGACTACTGCAATCTCCTTCTCTCTGGTCTCCTTGCTTTTCACTACCTTAGTCCATCAAAATTCTTCTGCTAGTATTATTATCATTATTTATTATTTGTACTACAGTAATTCTCAGAGGCCCCAATGTGGAGCATGATGACACCCATTAAAATAATCTTTTCTTTCTACTCTGATTATGTTACTTTCTCTTTTTTTCTTCTTTCTAAGGTTTCCACTAGCCTTCTGTATCAAATTGAAGCTTTTCATTCTCAGTTTCAAGGCTCTGCACAGTTGTGTGTCTGCTCTGATTTCTGCATATTCCCTCCATAGCTCCACATAACTCTTTTTCCTAACTCTAAGCCTCTTTCTTTCACTCTTCTTTTCATGCCTGTTTCCATGCTGCTTTTTAGGCTTAGAATAATTTTCAGCTTCTTGTGTGCTAGCTGACTATCTTGTAATTCAAATCACCCCTTAAACATACTTCTTCATAACACCTTTCAAAGATAATTCATCAAAAAACCCTTTTAAAATTAAGACGTAATTAAAAATAAGCTCACTGTTCATCTGTAATTAAGAACAAATATGTTGAACATCCAATGCACATGATCTAATGTATGTAAACAAAATATGGTTCTCTAGAAAAACATTCTTTTTTATTATTTTCCTTCCCACTTTATCTTCAAATCCATTTTCCATTATGCCCCATTATCTTTTTATTTATATTCACTGGATTTAGCTCTCCACATCCCCCTTCCACATCTCTCTTCTTTTCCCTCTTAATTTAACTCTTGACGGTATGTTGATTTAAGTTAGAATATAAAGTTCTGTGGGAAGGGATGATATATTTTAAATTACCATGACATGCACAGGATCCTAACAAACAAAATATTAAAAGTAATGATGAAAAAATAGAACTTTCCTGTGTTTAGCATTTTTGTTTCAGTGGATATATATTTTTGTTGAAAAGATGAGTATTACCAACAGCTGATGCTAAATGATTTACTTAATGAATTTTCCATTTTCTGCATGCAAATGTCTGACTGAATGAGCAGACTAAAGCTTTCCCAAATTTATGCATTACTTGCATTTATTCAACACATTTTTGTTTATGCTATTTTTCTTTTAGCCTATGGACTGAACATGAAAAATTCACTCGGAGAATTTAAAACTCTTTATATACAACGTTTGTTGGTTAGTTGCAATTAGTCTCATAAGAAACATTGAATTGTATCTCTTTCCTGACTGGAGGAGTTTATAATTAGATGGGAAGCTCAAAATGGCTTATGGACCTTTATAAGTGAACGCAAAAGGGACACAGTCATGACTGAAGCAAATTCATTTTTAAATTTGCATAAACACTGTTTACAATTTTTTGCAACATGTCCCAGCTCTACTGGTAGTACACCTTTAAACAACCTCTATTGTTAGGGAAATTGGCATGAGAGATTAGATTACTTTAATATTACTGGAGCTTTGTATAGCTCTACCTTTGAAATTTATCTTCTGCAGTTGACTTAGAGCATCTATGCTCATTCCACACTGTACAATGTTGATGTTCTGTGAAAGTAAGAATACTGAAAATTTTTGAATTTCATACATCAGTTGTGTCGTATGTAAAAACAGTTTCTGAGACGTCAGACTCTCTTCATTTTGGTTTGCTCTCTAATCACATAATGCTTCTTGCTTGTCAAAAGGGGGGAAAAAGGCACGTTCTCCTACCAAGACAATCACTTCTCAATACATTCAGGACTAAAAGTGCTCTCATCTGAGATTTAAATTTTAATGTCATTCAGTCTCCTGTAAAAGTAAACCATCTGTGAATTACAGTCATAGTTATTTTAATTAGAAAACCATTAAGGTTTTAATGTTATTTTTCCAAATGATAGATTTTTAAAGATTAAGTAAAATTGTCATTGATGACTACCAAAGCGTCAATTACTGCTATTTTTTTTTTTTTTTAAGAAAAGGTGTAGGATGCAGAAGTAGAGACATTCCAAATTACGGAATGGTTGCTGAGATGGAGTGTAGGTGGCATAAAGGCAGTATTAGTTCATACTTAATAGGTGTCAAGGGAATCTGTTAATCTGTTCTTTAGTTTAAAAAAAGGCAATTTGTGGGAGTGCTGTGTGTTTCTGGCAGTACTTTCAAAATAGCTACTTAGAAAAGACAGACAGTTATAATATAACGATATTTTACACGACACACATTTTTACAGTACATTAATGAAATGTGAAAAAAACCTAAAGACATTGTAAGATTTGTCTTCTTGGAGTATTAATGTCTGTAAAATTATAATGACATACATAGTTACAGGCACAGATACAAGAACTTAAACATTACTTGCAAAAGCACTAACTTTCTGCTCTATTTATGAGCTTTTTCTTACACATTTTAAGGCCTTGTTCCATTGTCTCTGGCATACTAATGACCTCTGATTCTGGCATGCACTAAATAAGACGTCAATTATGTAAATGCTTATGTATGCCCTTAGCTTAACGCACATGAGTAGTCCCACACTCACATAAATAACAATAAGCACATAAGTAAGTGTCTCAAGAATTGGGGCTTTAGAGAGTCCTTCCTTGCTGTGCTTCCCTTTCCTCTGGTCAGGTAAAGGGAAAAGTCCTGAACCAGAAAATGGCTGGAAGTTGTTAGGAAGTGGAGGCTGCCTGGCGAGCAAGAAGGTGCAAAGAAGCTGGAGGCAGAGAGGGCCCCAAGGAACTGAATGGAGAGCTGTAACTGCCGGATATTACAGCTGGTGCAGGTCTGTATGGACTTGTGGGGAGCTGTAGCATCTGGACAGAAAGCCAGTGTATAGTGGCCCCAAAGAGAGATGCTAACTGAGCTTGGCCTGGCAAACTGCAAGTTCCTTTTTGTTAGAATAGAGATAGAACTGCAGAGGGCACCCCAGGCACCAGGCCTGAAGAGCCCTGACTCTTGATCGGACTGTCCCATGGACCCAAACAAGAAACACTACTGCTCACAATGAACTCTAACTGTTTAAGCATCTGTTCCTTGGATATTTGCAACCTTTCCCTTTGCTGCCAGCATTAGTAAAGTATGCTTCACTTAGCGATGCCTCTGAGGGTTTACGGAGACCCACCAAGACAACTGCCTAAAGAAGCAACTACTGTGCTTGCCTCCAAGAGAGGGTACACCTGGTGTGCTACTGGCACCGTGGGGGTTTGGTGTACTCCAGCTAGGGCCGTCCCTAGGATAGGGCAGATCAGAGTGACTGCGTTGGGCCCTGCACTTTGGGGGGCCCCACTTGAGATCAGGCGGGAGGAAGGCGGCTGCAGCACGCCTCCCGGCTGTGCGCTGGATGGGTCTTGGCTTCAGGCTGGTACCTGGCGGGAGCCAGGCAGTTGTGTACCAAGAGCGCCAGCCTGCGAGGGGGTACCAGGCCAGCCCTTCACAACACGCAGCAGGGGTGGGGGCACAGCCAGCCACCCTTCAAAGCCTCTTGCATCCCCCATCCCCACTGCATTTCGAGAAGCCTCCCTGTCTGAACTGGTACCGGGCTGCAGGACTGGAGTGGGAGAATAGGGTGCTGCGCTGCGGGTAAGTGTGGGGGCGGGGTGTGCTGAGCAGAGGGTAAGTGCAGGGGAGGAGGTGCAGCCCCACACAGGAGGACGTAAGTGGTATGTATGTTCCTCTCCCCCCACCCCCACAGATACAGGCCCCCCTCTCTCTGGGACATCTAGGATGTGGCGCAATCTTGTGGAAGCCAGGGATCCCTCCTTCCCTGCACAGGGGGGCACGCGAGGCCTGGGTGAGGGGCCCAATTGCAGGCTTGGTGCCCGAGTGCCAGAGACCCAGGGTATGCCACTGGAGCCTGGCAGGGGGCCCACACAGTGTACTTGCCCCCGGGCCCCGCACCATCCTAGGGACGGCCCTGACTCCAGCACTGCGTAGGCTGAATAATTACAACTGCTACAAAATGGACCTATAGCTCTGTTATCTGAAAATGCTAGAAATATGCAAAGGGACTGAAAAGAAAAACATATGTATGTGTGTTGAGACAGACATACAGACAATGGAAGACAGCAAAAGCAGCAACAGTTGAGAGCTGAAAACCTGGAAGACAAATCCAGATAAATAAAATAGGAACTGCAGAGGAATGTGCTGTATGGGAGGAGAAAGATAAAGAGGGCTAGAGGGAAATACGAAGTACATAGAAGAGAAAAGAGGCTAAAAGAGGATGACAAAAACTTGACTGTAGGGGAAGGGTCAAGAGGCGTGTAATCAGAGAAAAAGATCTCTGAAGCAAAAGGATGGGCGTGGACAAAGATATGGGCTGAGATTTAGGCACAATGGCAACATAAAACAAATAAAGAGCTTTCAAGTCTTTAGATCATAAACAGATATATAAGGAAGAGAAGAAAACAAAAGGACAAAAAGAACAGGAACATTGTCAGGAAGAATAAAGTTAAAAATAAGAACCTAGGGACAGAGTTTATTAGACAGAGAGTAAGAGCACATGTGCACACCGAGGCCAAAATGGAAGACCCTGCCCTTAAAAATCTCTCAGTCCAAGGATGCTGTGGCCAATATTTTTGTTTGTTTTTGTTTTTTAGTTGGCAAAATAGGAGTCCAATTTACTCCTTGAGTTCCTGCAGCAGACTCTTGCTGTGAGAAGTCCACCTGGAGGGTGGGGTGCAGTAATGCTTGCTCTGCCAGGATTCCTGGAGCACGGTGGCTCCGGCCAATCAATCAATAGAGATGGCCTGGCATGAATAAATGAGAAAAAAAGAAATTAAAAGGAAATGTCACAAGAATAAAATTCCTGCAAACTTAATGGAAACTATTTAAAATCACTATAATAGAGGCTCAAACTAAATGTATACCCCAAATTCAAAAAGAATGCTCTACTGTGGCTAATCAGCAGAATAAAAGAGGTGAGTAGAAGCAAAAAGCCATCCTTTAAAAATTAAAAAAATCCTATTGAGGAAAATAGAAAGGAGCATAAATTCTTTAACTCAAGTATGAAGGCATAAGGCAGGTCAAGAAGGAATTGGAAGAACAACTAGCTAAAGTCAGAAAAACTAACAGCCTTTTTTTTTAAGTACATCAGAAGCAGGAAGCATGCCAAGCAATCAGCAGGGCCACTGGATGTCTGAAATCTAAAGAAGCAATTAAGGAAGACAAGAGTGTTGCAGAGATGATAAATGAATTCTTTGCATCAGTCTTCACTGCACAGGAAGTGAGGAAGATTCCCATACCTAAACCATTCTTTTTGGTGACAAATCTGAGGTCCTGTCCAAGACAGAGGTATTCATAGCAGAGGCTTTGGAACAAATTAATAAATTAAACTGTAATAAGTCACCAGGACCAGATGGTATTCACCTAAGAGTTCTGAAGGAACTCAGATATGACATATGTAACCTGTCACTTAACTTGGCCTCTGTGCCACATGAATGGAGGATAGCTAATGTAATGAGGATTTTTTTTTTTTTAAAAAAGGCTTCAGTGGTAACCCTGAAAATTACAGTTGGTAAGGCTAACTTCAATACCAGGAAAACTGGTTGACACTATAGTAAAGAACAGAATTATCAGACACATAGATTAACATGATTTGTCGGAGAAGAGTCAGCATGGCTTTTAAAAAGAGAAATCATGCCTCACCAATGTATTAGAATTTGTTAAGGGTGTCTCACGCATGTGGACAACGGTGATCCAGTTGATATAGTGTACTTGGATTTTCAGAAAACCTTTGACAAGATGACTCACCAAAGCCTCTTGAGCAAAGTAGGCAGTCATGAGATAAGAGGGAAGAAGTCCTCTCATGAATCAATAACTGGTTAAAAAACAGGAAACAAAGGGTAGGAATAAATGGTCAATTTTCACAGTGGAGAGAAGTAAATAACAGGGTTCCCAGGGATCTGTACTGGGACCAGTGCTGTTCCACACATTCATAAATGATCTGGAAAAGGGGCTACACAGTGAGGAGGCAAAGTTTGCAAATGATAAAAAAATACTCAACATACTTAAGTACAAAGCTGACTGCAAACAGTTACAAAAGCATTTCACTAAACTAGGTGACTGGGCAACAAAATGGCTGATGAAGTTCAGTGTTGATAAATGCAAAGTAATGCATGCTGGAAAACATGAGCCCAAATGATGGGATCTAAATCAGCTGTTATCACTCAAGAAAGAGATCTTGGAGACATTGTGGATAGTTCTCTGAAAACATCTGCTCATTGTGCAGCAACAGTGAAGAAACCTAACAGAATGATAGGCTAGATAACAAGGATAATATGGATAGATAATAAGACAGAAAATATCATAATGCCACTATATAAACTGATGGTATGTTCACATCTTGAATACTCTTTGTAATTCTGGTTGCCCCATCTAAAAAAATTGAAATTGGAAAAGGTAAAGAAGTGCAACAAAAATAATTGGATATGGAACAATTTTCCTATGAGAAGAGATTAGAAAGACCGTGACTGTTCATATTAGAAAACAGACAACTAAGGAGGGATATGATAGAGGCCAATAAAATTATGAGTGGCCTGGAGAAGGTGAATAAGGAAGTGTTATTTACCCCTTCACAAGAACCAGGGGATTACCAGATTTAAAACAAATATAAAGAAGTACTTCTTCACACAACACAGTAAATCTGTGGAACTAGTTGGCAGGGGATGTTGTGAAGGCCAAAAGTATACCTGGGTTAAAAAAAGAATTAGATAAATTTATGGAGGATAGGTCCATCAATGGTTATTAGTCAGTGTCATCAGGGATGCAACCCAGGGCTCTGGGTGTCCCTAAGCCACTGAATGCCAGAAGCCAGGACTTATTGGTTACTAGTGATGTGCTAGTAACCTCTCCTCTCTAGGGAGTTGACACAACGAGTTTATGGAATGTATAATGCATGTGTTCTGAGATAGGTATGTGTTACTAGATGTTAGTGTATGCATCATTAGATAGTTTTTTATATTTATCTAAGGTTAATTTGTTTTCCTTGGGAGGGAAGATGTAGAGATATGCTTGTAGAAGATTGTGAGTTAGAGACACTCTCTCCCATGGGACAGTGTTGTGTGAATTGGGAGATATACCCTACATAAGATCTAACATGGCTGCTCCCTGGGAATCACTCCTATCTGTGTTATTAAAGTTCTATTCCTTACTCATTGAATAGTGTGGTCTTTAATGAACCTTCAAGACTGTTACATGGATCTTGTATGGATCACTCAATAAATTGCCCTGTTCTGTTCATTCCCACTGAAGCATCTGGCACTAGTCACAGTCAAAAGACAGGATAGTAGGCTAGATTGACCATTGGTCTAGCCCAGGCTGGCCATTCGTATGTAATATATTTTATGATGACTCTTGTTACTAAAAAAGTCTTGCTCAAGAACACAATGGTGTTATGTTTAGACAATGCATTTTTTGCTAATAGATTCTTTGCACAGTCATTTCCAATCTAAGCAGGGCATATTGATGTTAGGTTCCACCCATTATTAACTCTTTTTATTGTATAGTCTGGCAACTCTTGTTTCCTGTTTGTTTATTATTTTAAACACTGTATCTTTATTTTAAATTTCATAAAAGAAAATGTAATGTTTAAAAAAATAAGATAGAGAAAATCTTTTTGTTTCAAAAGCAGTTAAGATTACTACGTGACAAATTTATAAACTGACACATTCACAAAACCTAAAGATCTGCAGTGAAGGAAAAAAGAAGAGTTACACTGTCTACAAAATAATCAAACACTATATTCATATCAAGTACAAAGAAATACATATTTCATTGCAATACAACCACTTTAATTCTGAGTCAAAATACACACTGTTGTTTAATCAGTATTCTCCAAATATAAACAACAAAAACAATGCTGAAAGAGAAACATAAAATGTACATGTATACACACTGTCTCACATGCAAAAATCCATACACATGATTTTATCATAAATCAATTATGATTTACATGTTTTTAATAAACTACAACTACAATATGATTTTCAAGAGAGAAAAAGAGAAATTAAATACTTTATGAAAGTATCTACTATCTTTTGATAGCTGTATTGCTAATATTTATGATATAATAGTATCTATTAAAATAACATAGTTAGATACTGATATCATAACAAAAAGACAATATAAACTCCTAAGTCAGAGTTAAGGTTGTTGTGTTGAAACATGCATTTCTTTGTACTTGATAAAAATCATGGACTAGATCCAGCATTATTTTTAAATTCCCCTTATATCACTCTGCTTGTGAAATGTGGACTTAAAGCAGTCCTAAACGAGCAACTGGAGATTCCATCTGTATAAAAAAATGAAGGGTGAGAAACAGGCCGTCTAACCTGGAGGGGGGGGGGAGGTTGTAGTGGCCGGAGGTGTGGCCTCCCTCTGAGAACGACAGCGAAGGAGGGCCAACCCCCCTCTGGGGGCAGAACCTGGAAGTCCACACCCGCCTGTCTGGAAGTAGAGAGGCAGGAAAGGAAAGGGAAGTAAAAAGGGCGGGCCTTCCAGCTCAGTCCGGGGAGACCTGCTGCCTCAAGGAGCCTGACCACTGCCCCAAGGAGAGGATGCCAGGGCTACCTCCCGATTAGAGCACCGAGGTCCTGCCAGAACTGCCTGGGCTTGGTGAGCTGGAGCAAAATATTTGGCCCCTGTGACCTGGAGGAGCTGCCAGACCAACCTGCCCCCTGCGAGCCAGAGGATCTACCAGGCCCTGTGACCTGGAGGAGCTACGTGACGCCAGTGACGGCGAGGGCCTGCCGGGACCGCCTCTTGCGTACTGCCCCGAGGAAGTGGACTGCGACCTGGAACACAGGTGCACAGACACAGGGGTGGAGGGAGTGGCTCAGGGACAGCCAACCTCAGTCTGGCTGCGCTCAAGCCGGAGCACTAGTCAGCAAGTTGTGGCTGGAGCCCCGCTGACCCAGTGGCGGGATGCCCCACCACTGCTAGGGCTCTGGGCTGGGATGCAATGGAGTCGGATGGGCCTGCGTCCCCCTCCCTCCTCATCACCCCCCTTGGCCTTCCAAGCCTCGATAGGCTAGAGCTGATTCACTGTGCTTGCCATGCCCTGCTTATGGGCCAGGACCCTAGACTGTTTGCTCACCGTGCATAGGGCCAGAGACTATTTACGTTGCTGCCCCTACCCTGCCTAAACGGTCTGTGCAAGCTGCCTAGGGCTAGAGATGCTCACTTTGCCTGCCCCGCCCTGCCTAAGGGCCTGGTTCGCCCTGACCAGGACAGAGCCTGCTTACTGTGCCTATCTTGCCTGGGCTGCGGACCTGGGCCACAGACTGCGTGCTCACCCCATCTGAGCGTTGGGGATTGCCCAACTAAGCCGAAGTGGCCCAGGAACTGCTAATTTTCCCCCTGTAGCTGAAGCGTCCCTGCAGGACATTGTGGCCAGGAGGCGTGGCTTTCCTCAGAGCTTGACAATGAGAGAGGGCCACCACCTCCCGTTCATGCCAGGGATCGCTTATACGGGGTATGTTCAGGAACATTGTGGACACCTGCTGCAACCCCATTAATTTCTACAGGTAAAACTCAGCAGCACCGAACTCTTGGCAACATGGATAGGCAATTGTTCAGTAATGACTCTGAAAGAAGAGAATCAACCTTATTGAACTACCAGTACCATTTCCTTCAGGACCTAATGTTCCTCTGAGTTTTCCCATTTCCAATTACCAATCCCGTCTGACTCTCCTCAGTTTATGAGCCCTGAATGGTAGAGGTGTGAAGGCTTTAAGGCCACTGGGAAGAAAGAATCACTGAGGGTTCTGGGCTAGCAGTTACAACCAGGTTTAAAGTATAAGTTAAAAGAATGTTCCCAAAAGGTAACTGTTTTATGATTCCTGTTTCTTACCCAAAGTAGTAATTCTAATATTCAAAGATTCAAAGGTTCACAATAGTCTAGCCCTACCCTGCAGGACTAGCCTTTGAGAGCTATACCGTGCAGCTTTCCTATATTAAATCATAAAGTAGTTTTTTTTGGGATGGAATTTGCAAAGATACAAACAAGGTCTATTTAAAATGACAGATAAAGGGTTAACTGCAGGCTACTGACGTCAGACAATCAAAATTTAAATTTGAGAGTTTTGACTAGAAATCTCAGTAGGCTACTGTGTTAACTCTACCTTTATTGAATTCATAGCTGCAAGCTCAACTGTGAGGGGAATGATAATCCAAATAAATGAAAATTTTCTTTTGTCATTATTTAGTAAGAACAGCCAAAGATTGTTTGTGCCATATATTTGTCCCAAATATTGCTAACATTTGCAAGCTGCACATTATGGGAGTAGTGTGTTTTGTTTAGTAAATATTCTGACATATCTGAAAAAATGAAAATGATAAGAGAATTTTATAGTTAGAAATGTTTACTAAGGGAATGTGACTACACAGTGTGCTGAAGGCCAGTTGGTTGTCATCCACTAGAATGGATAGGTTGATGACCCCTTGTTCTTTTATTGAACTTGTCCCTAAATTTACTGGGTCTGATTCTGCTCCCACTAAAGTCAATAGCAAAACTTCCATAGAATCATAGAAATTAGGGCTGGAAGGGAGCTCATGAGGTCATTTAGGTTAGCCTGCTGCTCTGAGGCAGGACCAAGTGTACCTACAGCAGCGGTCAGCAACCTTTGGGAAGGGATGTGCCAAGTCTTCCCCCTGCCCCTCTCCCTCTCCCATGTGCCATGGGCCCAGCGCCTGGGGGCCACTGTTTGTAATTGTGTCCCCCCATCAGCAGCAGCAGTGGGGGATGCCTGCGGACCCATTTCCTGCTCTCCTGCTTCCCCCCACACTGTGGGGTGGCAGGTGCAGGGACTGGCTGGCACCTCCCTCCACCTTCCACAGGCTGGTTCCTGGGGGTATGGCTCTCCCCCTCAGTACACCACTGGCCCTGGCCAGGAGCAGCTTTCAGCCGCTCCTCCTCCACCGCCTCTCTCCTTCTTTGGGGGCCCAGCACCCGGCCAGGAGCCGCTACTGGCTACAAGCAGCACTGCGCGGCAGCCGCTCCCCCCTTCCAGCCCTGCCCCTTACACCCTTCTCTCTGTACCTGATGTGTGCCAATCAGAATAATCTTGCATGCTACGTCTGGCACATGTGCCATGGGTTGCCGATTCCTGACCTAGAGCATCTGTGACAGGTATCTGTCCAACCTGTATTTAAAAACCTCCTGTGATGAGGATCACACAACCTTCCTTGGACTTCACTGGAAGTTGGATTGGGCCCATCATTTGCCAGCTCAAAGGAATAGGAATAGTGTATTTGGGTTTAGAGATTTGTTTTTTTACTTTATATATCAATGTGCTAACAATTTTTCCTTTGCAGCAGGCAGCTACAGCTTGTCGTATAGCTGCACACTGTTCAAGTATGTATTTAATTGAAAAAGAAAAGCCCTGTCAAGGCAGCAGCACAGAAAAATGATGTGGAAATGTCTTTTGTTAATAAGACTGCATTTCTACAACTCACATTTCAGCAGTTAAGCTAAGTGTGGCTGTAGAAGTGCTTGGTGCAGTATGCCAGCTTCAACAAAACAATTTCTTTTTTGGTCTAGTATAATCATCTTCAGCTCAACTTACCCAAATAACAGCAACCTTTCATAAAACAATGATCACTGTTCTAAAAAATACTGTCCTTTCAACATGGAAGCTGCTGAGTCAAGCACCAGCCAGCTGATGTTGTTTACTCTTGAGTTTTGTAAACAGATAGAAAATAAAGCATGAATGGATTCTATCCCTGGATTTCATTCATCTGCCTCTGTGATAGCCTATAATAGCGTATCTGAGTATTCTAACCAGGCTCCAATGTTTTGGGGGATAAATTGTTCAGTTAGTAGGCTCTGGGTTTTGATATTTTTGCTAATTTTTAGTTATTAGAGTCCAATTAAAAGCCAGAGAGAAAATCCAAGTAAAAAGAAAATAAAAATAAGCATTTCCTTTCCTCATTTTTGGAAGCATACTCAGGAACACAGATTTTTTTTTAACTTAGTATCCAGTAGCAATGAGCATCTATCTATTCAAATTGGGTGCTACGGTACATTCTAGCAATAAGGTTAAACAATTTATCACCCTTCTGCTGTGGAAAAAGTAGTCCACGGTGTGCTTATTCTTCCTCCACCACTGAATTTACTGGCAACTCCTTCTCTGATGGTGTCACATAAAGAGGGGGATATTTCGATTTCCATCACTTTCTTCTACTTCTTCATAGTTCATTTGGATTATATATTTACCAATCAATCTGCTAGTGCTCTTCAGGGAATAACAGGTAAGATTGCTGGGGAGGACTTTGCATTAACTTATTCATGAACCCCTACATCAAATAAATGTTCTATTCCAACACTGATTCATTTGAAGTAATCACTGCTGGAAACAGGGCTGGCTAAATTGGTTATACATGCACCCCCTACCTCTTGTGTGATTTTTAGTGATGCAGTACATGATGACTCCTTTCCTCAAGGCTTTGTTCACTGACATCATCCTGTATTACTAATTACTTCTTTTCTTTCTCCCCCCCACTTTCCTTTTAAAGATTCCTCTGCTATTGCAGCACAGAGGAGGACATCCATGACAACTGCTGATTGTATAAGCTTCCTCTTTTAGACTGTTATTTAAAGTTCAACTTTCATGATTAGTCAAACAAGTCAAAAATGAAAAGAGGGATTATGTGACACACATTACTGATGCTGGAGATGTGGATTCTTGCTTTTAAGTCACCTGCTGTGCTGGTTAAATCTTCTACTATTGGGCCTTCATTTACAGCAAACTCACACTCTGACCTTATATGCTTCTACTCTGGTTATTTCTCTCCTTCAATCACGGACACCCCTCTGTCCCGCTCTCATAGCTTGCCACTGTTTGGAGCACATCCAAAGAGGGAAGGTCATTTATTACCTCAGTTCATCTTCTTTCCATGTTCTTCTAAGCCACTGAGTCATTACTTCTCCTTAAATTCACCTTAAAAATCTTATTTCCCATGGATCTTATTGTCTGACTCTCTCAAGCATTTTGTGTTCTCGGTTTGAAGAATGCTGTATTATCGCACAATTCACTTTTCAGCATGTTACATTACCTTACAGCTGGGACATCCAAAATGTTTTAGAGATCACAAGTTTCAATCTGTTTTACAGCAGAGATCCTGTTTTATAATTCCCTTTTTACATTCCTACCTTTCAAGGTTTCAGGTTTGTTTTCAAATGCCAAGATCATTGTTCTTGAATTACAGGCATTTACTGATGGCCAACTGCTTTTTAAATTCTCTTGCTCTAGCACTATTTCTGACTCCTGTGGAGTTCAACTCCACAGGCACCATGAAGTGTACTTTATGAGTGGACTAAAATATATAATTACAGTTTTGTCATGTTTCTACCTTTTGGGCAGTGTTATGCAGGAGATCAGACTAAATGACCATATAACCTTTTTGCCTTATAACTAGGGTGACCAGATAGCAAGTGTAAAAAATCAGGATGGGGTGGGGGGTAATAGGTGCCTATATAAGTTAAAGCCCTGAATATTAGGACTGTCCCTATAAAATTGGGACATCGGGTCACCCTACTTATAACCTTTGAATCTAGACCAGAGGCTGTGCTCTGGTGGCAGCCATGCACACACATTTGATGGGAGAATATGGCCATTTTTATGTAATTGGAAAAGCTTTAAGCTTTTATGTTCTTAACTGAGCTCTCTCTCTCCCAAGAAGAGTGCTTCCTGATTTTTCTACACATATTAATAATCACAGCTAGAGATGTTCTACTAAATTCAATAAATCAGAAACCACAAAGAATACATGTAACGACTTACCCACATGAAAACACCAAAAGGATATACTTTTGCAAAGGCTCTGATGACTCCCACCATAGAAATTGCTCCTTTGGCTTGTTTAAAGACCTAAACTGATATTTTAGTTATTTTAGAAGTCACAAACCTGCCAGCCTGGTAATTTACACTGCTGAAGAACAAGACGACATTTCTCCTCAGCAGGTAACTTCTTCTTCTCTTGCAGCGCTGTATCAGACAAGTCCTTATACCTGCAAAAATCAGAAAAGGCATAGTTGCACAAGCAGGTAATTCACAAGCATGCCTCAAAGTTACAGAGTATTGTAAATGTCTGTTGAAGTTGTCAGTTGCTATCTCAGTTTCCACATGGCTTAGAGTTCTAATCACTTGAATTGCGGCTAGTATTCTTGAGTATAAATGCTGGGATAGAAAATGTCTCTACAGCATTTGTAAATCCATTTACTAGATCTGCAGGAATGTCTATGTATACAAGTTTTAAATTGCTCCATGAACCCCCTTATCAACACCCCATAATTATGTGCATCAGGTGTCACCAAAAGTAGCATTTGCTTCTTTCTTGTTCTTTTGGAGTTTCATCTAAAACCTACCAAAGTCAGTGGAAAAACTGATTAACCTCAGTGTGCTTTAGATCTGGTCCTGGGAGGGGAAAATATTTCTCCAATAAATTTCACATTAAACAGAACTATTGAGCAAGTGACATGTCATTTGGAAGTGACATGGCTAAAAAGTGGCTGAGTTTTCTACTAATTTGAAATTAGTACATTTTTTTTCAACAATTTGAGGGCTTGGAAAAAAATGCCTTATAGTCAAAGACTAAGGAGCTCAATCTGTTTAGCTCAACAAAAAGAGGCTTGATTTAGTGATTAATCATTGGAATTTGCTACCTAAGGAAGTGACAGATTTTCCATCTCTTGGTGTCTTCAGATCAAGACTGAATGCCTTTCTGGCACACACAAGGTACTGGGCTCAATACAGGTGTAATTGGATCAAGTTTCATGACCCATGTTACACAGGACGTCAGACTTGGTGATCTAATGGTCCTTTCTGCCTTAAAATCTAGACCTCCAACAGTCACTCAGAGTTCAGAGCCCCTTTCTAGTCCATAAAATGGACTCTAGCTATGAGAGAGAGGATGGTCTTGATTGAGGCACTGGACTGGGGACGTATGAGGGGAAAGGGGGTCTTAGGAAATCTATGTTTATTCCTCGACTCTGCCTCAAACTCCCAGTGTGACCAAATTACTTAGTTTGTCTCTGCCTCGGCTCCCCATCTGTGAAATGGGGATGTTAGCACTACTCTAGCTCACAGGGGTTCGAGGATAAATACATTAAAGACTGTGAGGTGCTCAGTAATTGGGTTAGGTGAGAGAGTTCATCATCTCTTTTACCTACAAAATGAATGTCAGTTATACTGAATTTTCTGTACCTATTTTTAAATGATTCTCGTCTATGAAATTTTTATTTAGGGATAAGCAAACTGAATTAGCTTTATTTTACACATGCTATAGCACCTTGTTGAGCTCATGTTAAAAAATAACTTCTCTGTCAAAATGTAAAAGGACAATACATACCATTAACATATCAGATGCCTTCTATTGTGAATGCAGTGTAGTTGTAGTTGTATTGGTCCCAGGATATTAGAGAGAAATAAGGTGGGTGAGGGAATATCTTTTTTGGACTAACTTCTACAGGAGAGAGCCTCTCACCTGTAGAAGTTGGTCCAAAAAGATATTCCCTCACCCACCATCTCTTTTATTGTGAACAATAGGTCACATTATTGCTGAAAACATATTGTAGTTAGCTTGGTACCCTCTAAAAGCAAGTATTTTTATTTCCTCATGGACAGTGGAAAATCATGTTTTTCTTTGTCACACTCATTATAGAACAGCTGATAGTACAACACAAATTTTGAATTGATGGCACAGGCTTATATACAGATGTAATTCAATTTACTCGGAAACATCAAGACCTATCCAGACTTTGCCTCTGTGGAAATGTAACCTGGGGTGCCTCTGCAGTCACAGAGGTTATTCACTGTACACATCAAGGTCTTTTCCTATAACTGCAGTCCGAGTCCAGCCTCATGCAGACAAAAAACCTGCCCCCTTCACAAGGGCAGAGTCTGCCCCACCTGATTAGCATACCATACAGTCATCAGGTTTAGGAGAATGATGTTAAAGTACTTCACAAGCATGCTTGGTGTTCCCGACATCCTAACTTGGGGGGAAGGATATTCAATCAGCCACCCAAGGAAACAAACTTTAAAAAGGCAGTGTGGCCTAAGGAGAGCATCTCACTGATGGATACAAAATAAAGCTATCAGCCAGATAAATTTAAGGGATCCACTGGCTGAAAACCTCCCACCACAACAAGGGTTATTAGAAGATGAGAGTCATTTTCAGTTGGAGTCACCCTTCCTGATACTGTTTCTGAGGAAACAGGTTAGACAGTGGGTAGCAGGGTCACTCCCTTTATCCCCAGCCCCCTCACCCTCATCCCCCACTTGGCCCCATCAATGAATCTGGATGGGAGAACACCCCATTTATCTACACATAAACTTGTTTTGTCAGCCAGCTTTAGCACTGCCCCCTGAGCAAACAGCTCCACAATTCCCAAACACAAAGAGTGAGCAATGTGTTTTGTTCCTTGTGAAGCTAGCTGACCAATCAGAGAGCAGCCCCCTACATGGGGATATTACAACCCCTTCTCCTCCCTGTAGTCCTCATATCTGCTATTATTTTTGAACAGTGTTCTTCCTTGCAGGGGCGGCTTTGTTTGTTTGTTTGTTTGTTTGGGAGGCTTGACCCTGTTACAGCAGGTTCAGGAAGCTTGTAAATATGAAAAACTGATTCCACTAAAAATAAACATTCCACTAAAAACAACAAGATTCCTGTAGCACTTTAAAGACTAACAAATTTAATTTTTGCAGGCATAAGCTTGCAAAATTTGCCTGGCATCTGACGAAGTGGGTTACAGCCCACGAAAGCTTATGCCTTCAAAAATTAAATGTGTTAGTCTTTAAGGTGCTAAAGGACTCTCGTTTTTGCTGTAAACAGACTAACATGGCTACCCCCCTGGAACTTCATTCCACTAAGCTCTTCACAGATAAGCACATCATCTTATTTTTTCTCCCTCACTTCCCTAAGTGTACAATTGCCAAGATCCAAAAAGATGATCATAGGATGGACTATTCCCGGGTGTATGTTATTCGATTTACATAGAACTTGCACCGTGTCTGTAATCGTAGCTCTGCATACATAGCAAGTCTTCATTCATTTGAACAAACATCACAGACTTGATTTCAATGGCACTGATTACGTAGTAAGTCACTACTCAACTGGAGCAAGAGTGGCAGAATCGGGCCCTCATACTGGAACAGAAAGTACACACAAAATGGAGTACATTGGCCAAAAATATGAATAACCCCAGTTCAAGAGTTTAAACACACTGATTAGACTTGCTTGAGATATGTCCACCAACATTTAAAAGTCTTTACAAAAGGGCAATTCTTTGTGCCACTTTCCCCCTTTCATAGCTAAGAAAGGTGGAATTGAAGTGCTGAAGTTAAGTGCACTTTACCTGTGACAGAAGCATATTAATACACTCCCATGATTTCAACCATACAAAACTTGCTCCAAATAAACTGTCTCTAGATCATTTTCTTATTGTTATCTGAATAAGGAAACTCCAGCATGGCATACAGTTGTTGCCTGGTAGCTAAATTAAGTAATATATTTTTAAATAACCAAACAGTTTATAGAGGGAGTGTGGGGGGACGGGGGGAAGGGAAGGGAGAGGGAGGGATACGTAAAGCTGCCACTGTAATTATTTAAGAGGCATTTTCATCCTCTCTTCCCTTCCGGTTCATTATAATCTGTTTACCAATTTAACATGGGATTTTTCTAACAGTTCCATTCAGAAGATAATTCACTGAAGAAAAACAATCAAAATGAACTTGTTTCCTGTGTTTACATTTGACTGCATGAAAAACGAATGAATTACCATCACAAAACAAGAAAAGCAGGTAGTGCTGCACTGCTGAACGCCAACCGTCCCTTCACAGGTCAAACTCTTTCTCCCACAGCCAGTATTGACCTGGACACCCAAGTGAATGAGGACAGACGCAGGGATGGATTTTAACCAGCAGACTGCAACTTTATTAAAATGTAACGTTGGAGAAGGGCACTATTTCCCCACACTAGGCATTTATGTGGGTCCAGTGCAGAATGTACAGGTCATCAATCATATATCCCATAACAGAGGGTAGATTTTCTACTGCCTACCCCAAGGGTTCAGCTTTCACTTCTGAATCCTCTCACCTTCCTCGCGATGAAAGGGACTGAAGTTACCAAAGACGCTGGTCTGCAAGGACTTCGGGTCTCTTTTTTTTTTTGCCCAGAGACCTGAGATCCAACAGCAAAATCCCAGTCTTGTACTTCCTGCTTGTGGGCCCTTCAGCCTTTTCTTGACACTGCACACTGGAGGTGCCAGTGAATATTTTGCTTGAACCACCCCCACCGCTTGGTATTTCATGCTTACATAATCAAAAGCCTGCCTAATCCAATCCCTTATATTCTGATGCCAAACATCCAGTCCTGCACCTCACAAATGCACTCCATTGGTCTGGAAAAACTCAGGCCTTTTGTACCTTATGTCCCAGTGCTTGTTCACTGAACCACTGGCTTTCATAAAGATGATAGTAACCTCATGGTTCACATTCTTGCATGCTCTTGGTTGACAGCTGCCCACCAAAATCACTTTGAAAACATCTCCAACCAAACAAGTCTTCTGTTTTGCCATGATTGTATAAACAATCCCACATCTCTATCAATCCTAATTCTTAAACTGACTCCCATGCAACAATCTCTCTCCTCCCCCTCACAAAAAACTAGTTGTTCCATCTCTCTGCCACCCACACTCAACAAGGATCACTCCCAGGCTTCTTCCCATCAATTACTTCCCTCTCCTTCCACTCCTCTAAGTCTTTGCATTGCTTCTGAGGCATGCGGGAAATACATTTCTGTATTGTAGTTTAAATGAATTATTACTCAAAGTTCTGTATTAATATGAGGAATGTGAGGAATCAATTTGTCCAAAAACATTTCCTGAAACTTTTTTGTCTGAAATGTTGCAGACATACTTTTGACAGGTATTTTGAAATAAATTACCAAAATAATTGAAAAACTGGTATGATTATACTGTTATTTTGACAAATAAAATATGCAGAATTTTGCAGAATTTTAAAATATTGGTTGTGGGAAAAAGAAACAAGTTGGATTTCATCTCTCTTACTTGCCAATGGTAGCAAGGCACTCAGGGGGAGGAGGGGCCTATCCCTGTCTAAACTCTATTTTATCCTAAAGATGTCTGGCAGCTTGCAGATCTAAGTTTTCTGTTAGGTAAATCACTGGATGGCAGTAGACTGATGTATCACATGCCTGGATTACTTTTTTATTTTATTTGTTTAACTCCACATTTCTCAAAATCAACAAACTATTCTTCCGTCAAACATGGGCAAAATATGGTCTTTATTTGTAAAACTTTTCATTGCGCACCCATACCTCAGGACTTTTATTTATTTTGGCATGTGGGAGGGCAGAATAGGATTTGTTTTGCAAAATTTATAATGTCCTAGCTGGCATTTTTGGTGACCTTTCTACTGTGAAGAAAATCTCTATGTGAGACCTGTCCTTTTAAAGGAAAACTATAGAACATATGTTTCGAAAACCAGGCAGTAATGGTGACCTTGTAAAAATAGCTCCCAGTAAGAAACAGAAGGGAAGCTGGGTGAAATTGAATTATATAAATAAAAAATCACTGGGCTCTGATGTTATTCATTTAAGGATGTTAAAAGAATTAGCCATCCAATTTCTGAAAATGTATGGCAAACTGGGGCAGAAAATGCAAATGTAGTATACCAATTTCCTAGAAAAGGAAAGAATGAAGATTCTGCCAGTTACTTTCTGGCATATCTGACATCAATCCCTAATTATATTAATGGAATTAATATTAAAATACATTTAAACAAATATCTTGGGGATAATGGATATATAAGAATAAAGCATCATGAATTCAAAAAGAACAAATCATACCAGAAAAACCTGATTACTTTATTATTGTTGGGTTCTTTTGTTTTTGTTTTTTGATAGAATTACAAAAATATTAGACGAAAGGAATACAAGTGATGAAATGCATTTTGTTCTGAGACTGTTTCATGAAAGCTTGAAGAAATATTCAAATTGTTTTGGAGGTACACACACATACATGAATTGCAATCTGCCCAACAGACTGGAAACAAAGAGTAATAACAAATAGCAGTGTAGTAAAGCTTTGCGATACCTTCGATAGTGGTGCTAGGTTTTTAATAACTTATTTATTGCTTTGGTCTGGTATTGAACAGCACAGCATTAAAAAGAAAGAGAAGTTAGAAGTTAGGGCAGAAAATAAAATTAGTCTCTGTTTTGAAAAAAAGCAGTCTACTTTACTCTGTGTTAATTTGACACACAGATAGTCAATGAGAGGAAGATTTCTGGAAAGCAGTAATGTTGAAAGAGACAATTAGGCAAATTGACAAGATAACCCAGTTTTACCATGATGTTGATGGTTTTCTGTATGATTTCTCAATGTTATAGAAAAAACTTGTTGTATGACAGTTGAATTGTCCGATTTATCAACTTCATTAGTCGAAAGTTTGATTTTTTTTAAACTACAAAAAAGGGGGAGAGTATATGAGATGTGTCAACACCAAAGGTGGAGAGCAATTGTTTAGGATGGCATAAACGGGGTATAACGGGAATAATGGTACAAAATTAAGGACAAAAATTAATACTACTATCAAAACAAACTTCTCATCTATCACCCTGGTCCTGCAATGACCTTCTTGTGGATGCATTCCTGAAGCCACATGGAACTCAGGGCAGGATCAGTGCCTATGAAATTGACTAGACCGAAATAGTCTTCCAAAGGAAATAGTCACTTGGAACATTTTAATATCAACTGGATAAAAAGTAAAAAATACAGCATATAATTACATATTAAGATAATCATGCACTTGTCCAGGGGTGGACTCATGAACTATTAGGTGTTTTCCATCTCTAATTTTATATGAGGCTCCACCACTAGCAAATATCATAAGACATCTGAATTTCAATCGCTGGAGAGAAGAAATAACTAAGAAGTGTGTCTTAATCCTAGAGCATCTATTCATGCACTTAATGTAAGTAAGCTCGGGTTCCCTCATCTCAGACAATGTGCAGTGGAATAATAAATGGAATTCTAAATTATAGTTCAGCTCTTGGGATCAGTCAATTCAGCTATGCAAATATAAATGAATTCACAACATCTGCTAAAAATTTGCATTACAATACTTTCATGTCCTTTTACTTAAAGTTGACATTGCCACTTCATTTTGACGATGCGATATAAAATATTATATTTATTAAAGAGATTGGCGAAAGTGACACATTAAATCGGAAGAGTCCTAGCATAAAACATACATACAGTCAGGTGGGTGGATAAAAATCAATGATCATTTTTAAAAAATCAAAATACCCCAACATCTGATTTTTTTTTAATTTAAATCAGATTTATTGGTGGAGTTATTTAAATTATAATACATTTTTCTTTTAAAAATAAACATATTTAAAAAGACATCTGAATTTCATACAAAAAGGGTTAAGGCCTAAACTTATTATAATATCTTAAAACATTTAAATAAAAATTAAATATGCTGAACGAATGAGCCTCTGTCACAAACTCTGACTGAAGGTTTGCTCTTCTACATAAAGAAAGAATCAGGGGAAAGCCATCTAACTTTTGAGGTCAAGCTTTACAAATATGGCACAATGTATTGTATTAAGGGCTTGATCCTGTCAGGGACCCAGGGACTTTGCTATTTGGTGCAAGAGACTGGCAAAGTCATCACAGGTTTTGGGACCCAGCCTCTGAGTACAGGAGACACCATCACGTAACTCATCAGGATCATGTACTGAACCCACGTGGGTGGTGTCATACTCCTATTTGATAGCTTCTCCTTACCTGAGCTCTGACTGGCTCATTTCTCAAGTTATGAATATTTATGGCTCCAGCCACAATGGAAACATACTCTCCAGCTCATGGAAGAGCACTGATTTGCCCAGTAACTACCAGCCCTTTCTTCTAGATTGTTCTGGGCACTTCATGTAAATGACCTTGATCTGTCTACTGTCATGAGTACACTGACAGAGACACAAACAAATAAAAATCTCAGTTGTTTCCCTCTGCCTGTAATCAAATAAAATACTGCAGTGCAAAATACAGGGAGGTTACGAGAGCAGACATCACAGATTGTTGTTCTTTTGTTTTTCTCAGGATGAGTAGGGAAGGAGGTGGGGAGTTATGTAACAAAGGAGAAGGAGCAGAGTGTGCAACCAAAAAGGAGCAAGACTAGTGTCAAAGCAGGACACTGTGGGGAAAAGGGACAACTTTGTTCTGAGTGCAGCCTCCAGTGTTGATTTCAGCATCTAGGAACTGGAGGAAAAAATCTGCCATGGCTGCAGGTCATAAAAAGAGACCCAACCTGGAAATATTTTAAAGAAATTCCTGTACTTCTATGTAGCAAAGGAACAAATGCCAAATGTAAACAGTGCAACAAAGAGATGCAAACCTGGTTGTAAGAATGAAATAACATTATGAAAAATGCTCCTCAAAAGGCCATGACTTTGAAAATGATGATGTAGGTATGTATGTCTGTACAATCTGGATCATCTGGTTAATAACCTTATTTTTGTACCATTCTTATGGACTGCCTACCATGTCTTACTATGCTAGAGAATGATAACTTACATTATTGTCAGAAATTTGTGTTTTGGGTGGAGCACTAACTTATGAATTTCAAGATGTTTGTGTTAAAATTATAATTGGTATGTTAGATTGTCAGAGTATTTATCTATTATATTTTTACTGCTACTGCAGGACTTCTGGAATGACTTTTTTATTACTCAGTGTAATCAAACATCCCAGGTGAAGATTTTCTGTTTAAAGGTAAAGTTTGATTAGACATTTTTGAATGTTAACATTTAATTTTTTTTCAAGCTGTTTGGTATGTTGCTAGACATAATGGTTTAAATAGATATAGATAAGCCTTATGATTTATTAATTATTTTCTTTATA
Organism: Mesoclemmys tuberculata; assembly: GCA_007922155.1. NCBI lineage: Eukaryota > Metazoa > Chordata > Testudines > Chelidae > Mesoclemmys > Mesoclemmys tuberculata. The sequence goes on from ML675618.1 coordinate 10,184,855, forward strand.
AAACTGGGGTTAGACTAAATTATTTAATTTAAACACTGGTACAAACAGTTTCAGTGGGTAGAATCTTTCATTTAAAATCTATTATTTTTAAAGCTGTGCACTAAGTAATACTCAGTGAGTGAGAATAATTCTTTTTTACTGTTTTGTTTCAGGGCTCAGCTGAGGCATAAGGGGTTATGAATGTCTTACATCAATGACATCAGAGTCATCTGCTAGTACCACCAGCAGCAACTAAACATGTCAGACAATAAATTAACTGTATTTTTTTTTTAAAAAAAGGACTTTCTTTGTCAACAGTAAAATTGCAGATGAGTTCATAATCAGAACCAGCAAACTCCAGCAAGACTCCATAGATGAAAAGTTTGTTAGATTCATTTATGCAATGAGTTCTCCCTTTTTTCTTGTTCAGAAAAAACATTTCATTGACATGGTTCAATCATTACAACCAGGCTACACTCCACCTGGCACAGGAGAGATGGTTGGAAGTTTGCTGGACACCATGTATGAAAAGAAAATTGAATAGTGCACAATAAAGCACTGACGGGAAATTTGTTGATCTGAGTCTTAATGAGTGGTGCAGTGTATCCAACGATCTACAATATGTGCTTGTGTGACAAGACAAGATGGGGTTGTCTAATTTACAGAAACAACTGATACATTAGGAAATGCCCATACAGCAGAATACTTAAACAAGGTAGCAGGAAAAGCTATAACAAACTGTGAACAAAAATTCGAGTGTCGAGTGTCACGTGCGTAGTTCTGTCATAATGCTGCACACGCAGCCAAGATGAGAAGAAATCTAGAAGACGTTAATGAATGGAACTGAAACGAAAAACATATGGGCACAGTGTTCACGTGATGCACCTTTTATCCAAAGTCTTAAGTACAACTCAGGAATAAAGGAAACTGTTGAAATTACAAAATACTTTTGTAACAACCACTTTGCTTCAGCTTCACCGAAGGGAGCAGGAGGATCCAAACTAATTCCTCCCGATCAGGGCAGAAGTAACCTGGTCTGACAGGCTGTATGAACCCCTCACTGGACAGGAGGGTGTTAAGAAGCAGCTTTGATCTATGGAAGCCTCACCCCTCCCAATGCCAGGCATGCTTGGGTTGGAGGTGGGGTTTAAAAGGCAGTTCAGAGCTCAGTCAGAGTCTGGCAAGCCAGGGAGGAGTATGTGCTCTGGGAGCTCAAGGGAAGGATGTGAGCTGAGCCAGCACCAAGCCAGGGCATAGAGAAGCTACAGTGCCCAGAGATTGGGACCAGGGCTGGAAACCCAGAAGGCAGCTCTCTCCAGGGACATATGGCGGCTGGTTGGGATGCAGAGGGAGGTAGGAAGTGACCCAAGGAAACTGATTTGAGGATGACAGAAGGCGCCACCGGATGAGCAAAGACAAATCAGCCATCCAGGGCTGTGAGCCAGAACCCAGTGGAGTGGGAGGGCCGAGGTTCCCCTACCCCACCCATGAACTGTACCCAGTAGGTGGATTTGCCACTCAGAACTGCACCCAGTAGGCAGGGTTGCTGCCAAGAACTATATACCCTATAGGTAGAGCTGCTGCCTGTGAATTGTAACCTGTTAGACAGAGCTGCTAGCAGGAGCTGTACCCATTAGGAAGATTTGCCACCCAGAATTGTACCCACGTGTACAATTGTACCCAATTGTAGCCTAGTGATAGGCTATCACGGGAGATGAACCATTGGGTGCAACTGCCACCTGGGGCCCTAACCGCTAGGCAGGGAACACTGCCTCCCTTCCACACCTAGCTTTGGAGTTAGCACTGGATGCGGGCTGAAGGAGTAGGTGCCAATTACCAGGAATCAGGTAGTTGGAATGCCTGGAGTTCAGAATCAAGAAACAAACTGGAGGGCAGGGATCAAGAGTCAGTTACCAGGAATCAGGCTGAGTCAGGATACCACGAGGTCAGGATCAGGAGACAGAACAAAGAGGGCAGGAATGAGGAGACAGTTATGAAAAGTCAGGTCAAGTCAAGATACCAGAAGATCAGGATCAGAAGAGAGGAACAGGTAAACACCAGACCAGCGGTCCATGGGGTGGAGCTCAGTTGTACAGACAACTTGCTGTTCCCTTGTCTGATTGAAATAGGGGCTTCGGTCCAATCAGGAGCCATGGAGATTTCCCATTCAAAGTACAGAGGTGGGTTTTATGCCCCAGACACGTCTGTGAGCTGCTGGGTGGAGGATTGGATGTGATGACTTCCAGAATCCCCATGAACTCACGCTTAAGACCTACAGAGCCTGATACTCCCGAAGATGTAAGATGGAATTCACTGGGTGACTGTTTTGAGTTATTTACTAAAAACTGGCGTATTTTGATGACAAATTGTGACAAAATAGACGGAATTTTCACAGCAAAAGTTGTGAACGTCGGACTAATAAAAAGTGCAGAAGATATGCTGAATATACTGAAACCTATTTCCATAGCCTAGGACAAACTGCATAAAGACTGCTTCTGAACTGCTGATGCTGTTGAAATTTGGGAAGAACGTCAAGAGAAACTGAAGACGAAATAACCAACAATAAAGTAAAATTGCAGGCAGTAAAATAGCAGATGGATCAAGCACTGACTTTACCCCCTTTTTTTTTTTTTGCTAATATTCTCAAACTAAAGTAGTAGGGCAGATGCCTAACTGCTGAAGAAAAAGATGCTAATAATCACCCATCAGTCATGCCTACCATAATAAATTTCAGGGCTAGAAGTGAAGCAATACATTATTTGCTAATGATGTTTTAAAGAAAGTCACACACTGAACTCGTGGAAGTCACTAGCTAAGCACCTGGAATCATGGTTTGTTGCAGTGCTAAACTAACTTTTGACAGCTGTAGCCTCTCCTGCAGGTACAGGAAGAATATTTTCTTCATTTGGACTAATCCATTCAATTTTGAGAAATTGATTGGAAGTTGAAAAAGAGCAGGAAAACTGTCTTTCTCTTCCGGTCTATGAAAAAAAAAAAGGAGAGGGGATGAAATCTACTCATTTTAAAATGAACAGCCTAAGTGACTTAGGTGACTGTCTCATTTGAAAGAGATTTAGGAAGGAAGAAGGATTTTAAGCTCCAGTTACTTTCACCTAGGCATATTTGAAAATTTTCTGAGGCTGACCTGAAATAATCAATTAATTCACTGACTGAAGTTAAATCCCTCTGTTTAATAAGTCATTTAGTTGTAAATGTGAAATATGTTTTGATAAAAGAAGTTTATGTATCCAGAATATTTAAGGTGGTTTTGTTTAATAAAAATAAATTTTATATACTGTTTCGTGTGTTTAATTAAATTCCAGTTACTATCCTAATGCAGCTTGACACAAATCATGGCCAACAAGCTACTTCTCTATTAAATAAACAATATCGCACACCATTTTCTAACATACTAAAAAAAGTGCAATTAATAAGAATCTGAAAATATTAATTGCTTAAATAAATTATATAGTTATAGCGTACTCTCCTAGGCAGCAAAACAATGTACCAAATCTAGTGTAAAGGCTCTATTTAGTTGTAAATCAACATGTTTTAATGGTTATATCATCTATAAAATACACCTTTCTTTAGAAAACAACTGAAGTACAAATGGAAAAATTGATTAAAATCCATTGTTTAAATCTAGTTTTTCCACTGGGAGATTTAAACATGATTTGAATCACCTTGATTTAAATCAATCCACCCTGCAATCAGCCCTATTCCATGAGAACTTATCTGGAACTCTGTAAACACTGAGATGTAACCATGGACAGATGGATCTTTCCTTTAGCTAGCCCCCGCTTGTGGTTGTGCACAGCCCACACTGGAGCCATCCGTGAAGAAGAAACAGACTACTGCATTGCTACACAACATACACAGAATGTAGAACAATTTTAGGGTTCCTATCAATCCACCAGACTTGATACTGCATAGCATGGAAGTGATGTGAAGTGTTATGTAATGAGGCTAATCAACCGTTCTCTGCTCCATAGCTATATTCACAAGAAGGCAAGGAACACAGAAACACATAGTGTGTATTCATTCTAACCTGTCCATTCATTCCTTTCCTTCGGGTAATTACATTACTGTTTGCTGCCTCATAACAACACACAATGGGTAAAAAACAGGCCTTACTTAAGAGCAGTTTTTGCAGCTCTGACTCTTGTTGAGTGGCACCTCACTCTGTGAGTGAACATGCTGGTTTCAGTGGGACTACTTGAGATAGTCCATGTGAGTAAGTGGATCACAATCTGACCCTTGATCAGCTATTATTTATTATACTGAACTCCGAAGAATCAGGGCTTGATCTGAACGGACACCATGCCATCCTGACACGTATCTGTACCTTGGATCAGCTCTTTTTCTGTCCATCCATGTACATTTCTCCAGCTACTACATGCAATATGCTGACTCAGCCCCACTAGTAGCAGCTCATTAGATATCAGGGTAAGCACCACGCAGCCAATTTGGCAGGCTGAGACAGGCACTACTTAGAATTGTGTGGGTATCAAAAGCAGAAAACAAAAGCACTGAGGAAAGGATGATGTGACCTTGTTAGAAAATGTTGTCTCTTAGGATTGATATTGTGTTCAGTCTAGGTTGAGTACCCCTTTCTTCAACGTTTTGTTGTTCTCCACCGCACAGCTTGCTTCTAAATGGTTCTTATCTTAGCCTGTAGTGCTGCAGGGCTGACTGGCCCATTAGCACAGAAATGCAGAAAATCCCTCCAATGCAATAGGTAGCTCAGATAGCAAGGAGTTCAGGGCAATGAAGAGATCCTTTTTAGGTCCTTCTGAAGCCCTGCTGGCAAAGAAGGCTCCTCTTGAAGCCTATCTGTACCTCTCTCACTTCTCTTTGTGCACTTCAGTAACACTGGAGGGAGGGTTTGTAAGGGTGGTTGAATTCCAGCTTCACTAAGATTTCCCTACCCGTGAAAGCTATAATAATATTTAAATGTTATGAAGACAATACACACCCCAATATTTTCCATGGGGCATTGACCTAGACCTCTATAGAAACAAGGAGCCGGATTCTGCTCTTGATTATGTTGGTGTATGGCAGGAGTAATTCACCCAAAATTGATGGAGTTAAGCTGGTGTAAAACTGGCACAATACACCACAGAGTAAGGCCCTCCCTATAAGTAAATAGAACCTGCACATAGAAATATGTAACAGGTTTCTATATTTGCTTTCAGTTTCACTAACAGCACCTGTCTCACGCACATCCCTATCATTCAGTCAGACTGGGAATCACATCATAAGTAGCCACCCCTAGTATCCGCTTCTTCTGGTGCGGGTTATCAGGATGTAAGAGTCTTCAGAAGGTGGTGCTGGAGAGAGCAAACATCTGTTTGTATTAAGGGGACAGGAAAGAAGAGCCTAGCATCTGCATTACCAGTGAAAAAAGAAAGACGAGGAGAGCCTAAGAGGTAGAATGGCCTTGGAAATGGTTGCAGTTATATGAGGAGGTATCAAGTCACATGTTGGGAAAGTATAGCAGTTAAGATGGGAGCAAACCAGTATGTTTTTATCTGGGCATGGGGAAATACATATATATTGAATTAATCAATGATTGAACAACTGTTCTTTTAAAGCTACACTATTTAAGTAACTTAGTCTATTCCTGTCACAATGCTCCTTAAGCAGGTAATTCTGCCCTCTTACATATTTGCATTGCAGAAAATAATGTACAATGGATTTATTTCTTTAAAATATTTATTCTCTTAACTGGCCTGTGTTTTTATTAACTTAAGAGGTTTATTCATTTAACAGGCATTTGCTTAAAAGTATTTCAATGTATAGAGATTTGGTTCATAATACTTTGGTTCATAATAAAAACAACGAGAGTCCTGTAGCACCTTAAAGACTAACAAATTTCTGCAGGCATAAACTTTTGTGGGCTGCAACCCACTTCGTCAGATGCATGAAGTGGAAATCACAGATAGGAGGTATATATATATATATCCAAGGGTAAGAAACAACAATGGGGAGGGCAAGTGCTAACAAAGTCAATTCAGTTAGAGTAGATGATGCCTATTCACAACTGTTGATCAGAAGGTGAGAATGTGTGAGCAATTACACACAAGCAATTACTTCTTGTAATGAGATAACCGTTCCAAGTCCCTATTCAGACTCTGGTCTGACTGAATCTCTAGGTAGTGTAAACCTGCCGACACTTCCCATCTCACATCCCAGTGTAGGGGGCATATCGGAAAAACAGAGTGCCCTCAGTTCTGGAGATTCCTGTCTGTGTAATACATTCAGAGGGTGATAACAAGCCACTGATAATTCAAAATGGCTCAAGATTGCTCTAAATTATGCCAGAGCCAAACTGATTCCTACTTCCATAGAGATTGGGTGAGGAGGCACAAAAATAGCATACAGCCCCACTCAAGTCCTGTGAGAAGCACGGTTCTGCTGAATCTGAGGATTGGGGCCATACTAATGCAAGTACTGTGCCAAAATCAAATAATTATAGCCTTTCATTGAATCCATCCTAGGTGCTAGGGGTTTTTCACCCCAGAAAAACTAAGTATTCTCAGTGTTCTATTTCTATGCCATTTCTCAGTTTGTTCTACACGAGATGTTTTTTCTCTTTAATTTACATGTCTACCCAACAAGCCCATGACTATGAATTTACAATATGCACCTTCTCTTTGAGCCCACCTGACTCTTAATTACTTTCCTCTTTCACTGAGGCAGGCATTTTTGGTAGAATTTGGTGCTTCCTGAAACTTCTTTGTCTACTTACAAAAGAAATACTCTCACTTCCAGACTCACTCAGATTTAGCTTTGCAGAGGGCCTCTGTAGTTAAGGTAAATTTGTCTTTGTCACATTTAGAAACTGTATTTGCAGTTATCTTCATAATGACTGCTTCAACATTTTTTACTTGCTCTGTCTTTTCTGCTGACTCAACATTGATCCGATGAAACAAAGAGCCTGAAAGCTATATTTCAAGAGAAGAATACTTATTTTATTTTGTCAAACATAAATTTCTGTAGTATCAATCAACGCTAACGAGAAACACCAATTCAGTTTCTAAGTCTGTGACGCCACAGTACATAATGTGCCAAATCCAGAGCTGGTGTAACTTGGCATTGCTTCATTTTCTTGAATGGAACAATGTTGATTTGCACCAGTGGGGCTCTGGTCCACTTTCTCTCATAAGGCCTAATGGCGTTTTAGTATACATCAAGGCACTAGTCTAAGAGAAGAGTTATTTTACAGTGTCATACACAGTAGGGCTAAAAAGGACCAGTCAGTGTGATCACCTGACACTTTGTAAGTGCACTTACTATATAATTCTTAAAATGTCATAGCTAACCTGTTCATTGGTGTCTGCAGGTGTTCTGAAGTTTCCTTTCTTCCTAGAAAGCTTGGAGTATATTTAGATCAACATTTCCATCCAACTCAAAGTTAGCTTCTCCACTTTTTGCTCTCTCAGTGACAAGTCTAGAATATATATTTTTAAAAAATCCTCTCAGAATTTCCTTTTAGGGAAAAGGAAAGAGAACCAAAGAAAGAACTGTGTGTGATAGAGCATAGTTAGATTCCTGAATGCTCTTCTGGCAGGTGCTCAGATTCCACAGCCATGAGGGCTGTATAAGACTGCTGATTTTAAGTTCTGTGAGGTATGACTTCTACAGGAAAGCCCAGAATTGCAGTCAGATTAAAAACATCACGCTATAATTAGAATAGTCATCATATGTACTTACCCCTGGCCGCCATTGCCACAACTATCACAAGAAACTACTATTGTGATTTTTTTATCCTCATCACAATATTTGCAATAAGAACGGATTATTTTTGTCATCTTTTTAAATTGTCCTTAAAATAAAATAATCCAATTGGTAGCTCCTCTTGAATGGGTTTTATATTTTTAATAAATAGCTTTCTGAAGCTCCAACTAGAGACCAAATCGTCTCCACTTTTGAGGGTATTTCTGGTGGAATATTTCCTACCCTTGAGTAATATGTGCTGTACCTCTGCAGAACAAGCTGATTCTAACCCCATGAACCCTCAAGAAACCACATCTTGAGAAGGAGAATGCTCAGATTGGGATGAAACAGTCAATTTTCATCCTGGGATGGGAGCTGAGGAGAGATTGGAAGGTTCATGGCTGGACCAAGAGCTAGGTGAAGCAAATAATGAAACCATGTCTGCCTTGAACAAGTTGGGGCTGTTAGGAAATCTCTGGACTTGTGCTGTCTGGTTTTGTTCACCAGTCTGAGAATCAGAGACTCTGGGGGAAACAAACAGCATCTTCATCAAAGTGAGGAGGAAGGCAACCCCAAGGAATTGTGACAGAGGTCTCTCCTTAAACAGAAAAGATGGCATTTTTTGTTCATAACTGTGGTAGAGAGGTCTACTTCTGGAAATCCCCAACTCTGAAACATGCTGAGAAGAACATGAGAATTCAACTCCCATTTGTAATCTTGGGAAAAATACCTGCTGAGAGTGTTGATTCTGACATTTTACCTGCCTGGGAGATACATTTCTGAGATTCCTATGCAATGTTTTAGGTATCAGTTCCATACCATTCTTGCTTCAGTGCTGAGGAATGGGGATCTTGTGCCTCCCTGCCAACTGATACAGAATATGTAGGCCCTATTGTCTTTCAAGACTTTTAATAGACCTGTGTGTGACGAGAGGCAGAAAATGAAGCCAGGCATTTCTGACATCTCTAAACTCAAAGGGTGGTTTCTTGGGGTGACCATCTGCCCTGTACCATGAGAGCACTAAGGTGTGCCCCCCACACTAACAGATTCATCTGTGGTTACAGTTGTCAGGCTCTGGTTCCAGGCCTAGTAGGTGGAGAGATGGTCAAAGACAGATTTAGGGTTGGGAGCAGGCTGGAAACTGTGCTGAAACCAGGGTCTAGGGACAGGCCAGGGGTCACAACCAAGGCCAGCATCCTTAGGCAAGCCCAATCAGTGTCATAGTCACAGTCCAGATGCAGGTCATTGTTGAAGTTGGGTTAGCCAAGTCTGTATATCAACCAAATTAATAGTGTAGTCAGACTCCAGATGCAGGCCAAGGGTTGGAGCTGGGCTGGAGTCAGTCCAAAGGTCTGGGGGTCACGAGGTGGATGCAGGGCTGGAGCAGGTCAATAACAGTCATGGCAGCTGAATGAGCAGCCCTGGTCAGGCTGCAGGTTTGCCTCACAACAGTTATCATTTGCATCAGTTGGAGGAAGTGAACTCCCACTCCTACATTATGATGGGTCTTTCACCAGTCTAAAGAGAGTGTGTTCCAAACTAAGGAACTGACACCTGTTTGTCTAGACTGTGCCTGTTTGCTGAGTAAACTGATCTGAGCCATCTCTAGAACCAGTAAAGGTGTAATCTTGCGTGTTCCGTCACAGAAGAGCAAGCTACCATATGACCTAGAAGTTGAAGACAGTTTCTGACTGAAATCTGGGATCTCCCTTGAATAGTACTGCTAAGATCTCATAGTGTCATGAATCTGTCCATTGGAAGGAAGTCCCTGGATGTCAAGGAATCCAGGGATGCTCCTATGAGTTGTATGTTCTGAATGGGAGTCAGTGTGTATTTTGCCAAGTTCAACTGAAGACCTACATCATTTAATAACAGAAAAAGCACTTTTCATGTGGCAGTCAACACCTCTTGGTACAACTGACCTTTGAGCAACCAATTGTGGCGGTACAGGAATACTACTGTCCCCTGATGACAGAGAGGCAGCCACCATGATACACTCTCAGAGCTATGAAGACATCAAATGGAAGCACTCAGATCTGAAAATGATCCTGGCCTATGACAAAACACAGGAATTGCCAGTGGAAAAAGTATATCACTACATGGATGTATATGTCTAGAAGATCAAGGGCCAAAAAACAGTCCCCTGAGTCGAAAGAAGAGATAATAGCTACCAGAGTCTCCATCCTGAACTTTTGAGACCCCACAGTCTTAGATCTAAGATAGGTCTCCACCCTCTATTTTTCTTTGGCACTTGAGGTACTTGCAAGTAGAAGCCTTTCCCTTTACTGAGTGGGGACTGGCTTTATCACTCCTAAATGAAGAAGGGAGTTTATTTCCTGTCTTGGCAAGAACTCATGTGATGGATCCCTGAACAGGGACAGAGAAGGCAGATGAGGAGGAAGAAGGGAGGTAAAATGGAGCGTGTAGCCTGATGACATTATTTCCAGCACCCATTTTTCAAAGGTGATTCCCATTTCCGATTAGTGTGATTCCAGGAGTGAGTGTCAGTCTCCAAATAGGAGGAGGCAAGCAAATCATAATAGCAGATGGCCTAAGAGAGGGGAGGGTCTGAACCCTTGACTATACTGTCAAAACTGGCATTTTGAAAATGAAGACCACTGCAAACTTGCATGGGGTGGTTGGAAGATCTTTCCTCTGGAATCTGTTTCTCTTTGCTGGAAGTTCCGTTGGTCTCTGAAAACCAGAGAATTGCACTGGGAGGGATCTTTGAGACATTTGCAATCTTCTGAATTTTCCTTTGTTCTCGGAAGTGTAGATGCCTAATGAACATAATGTGGTCATGGTTTTAAGGTATCCAATAATTTGTTGATATTCTCTACAATGTTATTCATCAAACAAGAGATCCTCTACTACTTTCTGGACTTCTCTGGGGAAAACCAGGTGACTGTAGCCGGGATGCCCTGTGCACGTATCTGCAGCACTGAAAGCCACTGGAAGAAACATTCTGGCCAGGAACTACCTCTCAGTAATGGTACTGAGGGGTACTGAATGGTACTGAAATGGTACTGAAACTGTTCCATTTGGAGGAAGTTGTTGTATAGAAGAAACAAATTTTGCACAATTTGTAAAGTTTTATTTGTCCATCAGCACCTGGGAATTTGCCATGAGGAATTGTCCAAGCACTTCTGTTCTATGTCATGCAGGGTGACCTTATACCAGTGTTGCTTGCCCCATTTGTTCACCACAACTGCCACCAGAGAGTTGAGTGGAGGGTGAGAAGATAGGAACTCTGAGTCCCTGGTGGGAACATACTTTTTATTGGTTCTCTTACTCATAGGTATTACTGTAGCCAGGATTTACCAAATGGTTTACACATGTTCCAGCAGAGCCTCATTGATAGGAAGAACAACTCTGGATGATGTCACAGAGTGAAGGATATCCAACAGTTTATGCTGAGATACCTCCTTAAGAGGTATCTGTAGGGAGTCTACGACCCATTTAATGAGGTCTTGAAATTGCTGAAAATCATTAGCCATAGATAGAGTAGGAGGCATTACCATCTCATCTGGTGATGAGGATGAGCTTGCTGTTTAAGTGGTAACTTCTTTGTCTGCTTGAGCCTCCTGATAATCAAACATTTCCTCCTGTTTCTGGAAAGGAAAAACTTGAATCTCCCTATCATCCCACTGAAAGAGAGGCTGGGCCCTGGAGAATTTTCAGCAATAAGCTGCCCAGGGATTCCAATATGGCCATTGAGGAACATTAGGGGGAGAGGATGGAATCAAGGTTTGCTCCCACCAACACTGATGAGGTTCCCAGATATATTCCATGTCTCTTTAAGAAAGAGGGTTCCTGTATGGGTACATAGGAGAGCCATGGACAGATATCAATAATACAGAAGGTAAGTCTCCATCTTCATCTCTTTTTTTCCTCTAATGGGGGAGCTCCAACTGAAAGGGGAAATGATAGTACCAGGAGTGTATAAGGATCTGGAGACCAAATGGTTCTTATTACTGACAGACATTTGGTACCTGCAAGCAATGGAGACCCTTTTCAGCAGTCACTGTTAAATCCTTTGGATACCTAAAGTTCTGCAGTACTGAGTGGAACTGAGTTGCTGGGTGGAATTGTGGTGCTGATGGCCCATTATGAAAGTTCCTACAGGACAGTACTGAGGATTTTGAGTGCTTCTCAGACAGCACTGACCTAGATGAAACCTTAGTCTTACACAGTACCAAAGAGCTCACTGGCATTTCAGGAAAGAGGTTTAGTCCAACAGTACTGATCTTCTATGTTTGCTCTGACCATCTCTTCTAGATGGTACCAGAGTCATCTCAACACCATGCTAACTCTTAGGTCCGGTCTACAATTACCTTTGCAATTTGGCGGCAGTCGATGGGAGATACGCAAGTGACATAAATCACTTGCATATCTCCCGTTGACTTTGCAGCGTCTCCTCAGCGCACCGTCCACACTGTTCCCTTCGACGCAGTGCTACGCCACTTACCGGGGTGGTTTTCCTGCATCGCTTGCTGGATTGACTGAGCGGATCTACACAGACCACTCAGTCTATCCAGAGCGGTCGATCTGACGGAGGCAAATTTGCTGTCGTCAGTGTGGACCCAGCCTTAGAAGAACTATGGGATTTTCCTGAATTGCTGGTACTGGAGGAGCCCTTTACCTCTACGGTACCGAGCCTCAAGGATGAAGTCTCTGATGATATTGACCTGCTTGGAGAGTGAGGTGTTTTTGAGGTAGATTCTTTAAGAAGGTAGTTAGAACTCCTTTTGGGATCTTTAGAAGAAGTCTCTGAGTCTTTCCCCTTTTTAAGAGAATGTTGCGCCAAGATCAAAGGAGTGCTAAAGACCCTTGGAGACTGATATAGAAGAGAGTTTTCTCCTGATCTGACTCTGAAGTAGGGCAAAGGGAGCACTCCATGCAACTCTCTATGCAGCAAATGCACAGAGTGTCCGCTGCTGACTGGGATAACATCTCTACACAAGAGGCAATGTTTAAACCCGGGTGAACCAGACATGTCTTTTTCCCCAGTGGAAATAAAACAATCTCTCAAATAACCAGTGACGAAGTAACTACTACACTAAACTAAACCAAACTAAGTTAGTCCTAAGTCAGCAATCAGTCAAGGTATGAACAATGTGGACATGTTAAGCTCTGTCTCAGGCCAAGGAGATTGAAAAGGAACTGAGGGTGTTCATCCGCATAGCTTGATGTAGCCTCAGTGCGTGGCATGAGGATATCAGCAAAGCATGTGCAGGCTTAATGGACACTGCTAATAAAGATTTCCCATCAAAGGCATGTGGAACATGTGAAGCTGAGCACCCATAGGGACTCTACTGGAAGAAAAACCTATTCTGCCTGGTGAACTGGTAACCAAGCAACAGATTACCTGAGGATAGTCTCCTGAAAAAGGGGACTTCAATTTTATAAAAAGCAGGCTGTCTCACAGTCCATTTTAGACCAGCAGCAGAAACAGACAAGAATGGGTAGGAGGATGAGGAGAACTAAGTCCTAGAACTGTGAAAAAACACTGATGAAATCCCAAAGGGCTCTTAGAATGGTGAGGAAACAGAGGCAGGGATTTCTTAACTTTAGCACCCAGAAAGATAATGGAGCAAATAAGAAATCATCAATTTGTAAGCACCTAGAAGATAATGTGATAAGTGACAGTCAGCATTAATTTGTCAAGAACAAATCATGTCAGATCAACCTAATAACCTTCTTTGACAGGGTGACAAGCCTTGTGAATAGGAGGGAAGAAATAGATATGATGTATCTTGATATTAGTAAGGCTTTTGATAGTCTCACATGACATTCTCATAAACAAAGTAGGGAAATATAGCCTAAAGTACCCTACTATAAGGTGGATGCACAACTGTTTGGAAAACTATACTCAGAGAGTAGTTATCAGCGGTTCACAGTCAGACTGGAAGGGCATATTGAATAGAGGCCCAGTGCCAGAGACACAATACCTAAACTCTTCCCAGGCCCAGCAAGTCAAGAACATGTGGGACCCAAGGTTTGGGTCCAGTAAAACAGCCTGGGAAATGCCCACGAAGGGACACTCACCTAGGGTTGTATTAGGCTACAAAAGTGCAGCATAAAATTTGTACCTGGGGCTGGGGATTCCCTTTTAGCCTTAATTTAGTTAGTTTCTAATCCGCACTGTAAAATGTCATTTTAGAAAATAATTTGAGAAAGATGGGGCTACAATAAATTTATTTCAAATAATGAATGAGAAAACTGGAGCACATTACTGGCTCCTTCTACCTGAACATTCTTTAACAGCTCTGTCCTTCTGCCTCAGTGAGCAAGAAGCATAAGCTTGCTCATTACTTTGGATAGGTCCTTGAACATGATCACTATTCTAAAAAATTTATACTCCAAATGGCTTTTACATGTTTGTATTGAGCACCAAGTGAGGTGAATGACATGAAACTCAGCCAGCTTCCATTTCATTAATTGATACAGAAAGGTTATGGCCTAGGGAGTGATGCGAACATGACTGGGCTCTTTCAATACCTCAAAGCGTTTTGTCCCTGTGATTCTACACTAGTGGTTCTTGGATATCATGCTTGTTCGGCAGTTCCATATGACACCAACAAACATCAAGTCTGTTACTCAGTTCCTAGTGGTTGGACACTCGCTGTCCATAAGTTGTTGGTACATTGTGATTGTTAATGCAAAAACTAGAAAGTACAATGGCTCGGGAGCTCTGTGTGAACACAGTCTCTTTTTACTTCTCTTGCTATTTGTTTTTTTTCGAGCAGAAAAATACATTAGATTATAGATTTCTCATGTATATCAGATTTTTACTACAAATAAAGTACTTTCTTACCTGTATGACATTGATTGTGTATAAAGAAAGGCATAAAAGGGAGTCTAGGATTTCAAAATCTAGCCCAACATGTGCAAATTCTGAAGAGGTTAAAGCAGAAGATGTGTATATAATTTTTCAGAAGTTGTAAATAAATGATTTAACTGTTAAATTTTTGTGTTACTGTATACTCCTTGATAACCTTTAGAACCTGAGCCAACACTGCAGGCATGTTCAGAAGAGCTATTGCAGCCAGAGTTGGCAAATCCCACAGTAATCATATTTATCATTTGACAATTCTATCTGTGCTGTTTCCACAGCATTTAATAATGTCTGACCTTATTAATTCACATTTTTATTACATATTCATCAGTAACTGGCAATACTTCCACTTAACCAGAACTTCAAAAAGATTTAAAACCAGGTCAGTGATCCTTGGTAATTGACTAGTTTATTAAGTAACAGTTAACTTTTAATTCTATATTCCAGAAGCTGAAGTGATTAAGCCAAAAAGTAATAGTATTACTTATAACTAATGAGTAAAGAATCATCGTTCAGGAAGCAATGTTCTTGTGTGGTGCAACCTTTCCTTAACAACGTCCTCTTTCCATCCTCCCCACTCCCATCAAAATAATTACAAAACAGCTCACCACGTACACTGGAGACTACTTATTCTCAATTGGCAATACATGAAAAAATTAATCTAAGCACACCCCAGAAAAATTGAACAGTACCTTCTTGCTAATATGATACTCATTTGTCCTGTTACACTATTCCTTTTCCACTAAGGCCACTACTTCAAACAATCACCAATTTATTTGCCCTTAGAAAAGTATTCACTTTTTAAATTTACCATGAAACCAATTATTTACCCTGGCCATACCACCCATGTGACATTACTAGAGATTAAAAAATAATAATAATAAAAAAAAAAAACCCTCCCAATATGGGATTAAACAAGTGGTCTAGTATCAATGTGATGTACCGTCAAGTGCTTTGAGATCTACTACAATTATCCTTTGCTCCTTGGACCAGCAAAGGCTGGGAAAACTGTAGAGACAGCAGATTCAGCCCTGGGGGTAGGTGAATCCCTCACTTTAGTAACAAATCCCACTGCAGCTGAGCACACAGCTACATCCATTACAGCCTAGCCAATCACTGCAAGAACTCTTGCATCTTACATCACTTGGGGCTCTGAAAATGACAGATCTTCCTGAGTTTGAAGGGTCCCATTAAAATGTTTGCTTCTAGGCCTATCTACCAATCATTACACTCTTGTTATTGTGGCACTTCAGTATCTCCCAAGTCCTCTTCCAACTCACTATCCTTCCCTTGCATAGGATGCTTATACTGTACCCAACCTAGAACTGAAGGCTTTTCCTGCTGGTTCTCAGCCTGGTTCCTTAACAGCTGAAGACCTACAGGGCTTATCTGAACAGAAACTAGACTCAAAATAGCTACACTGATTGTCATTCACAGCTTTAGTTATTTAGGTACAAGCTTATATGTGGATACTGATTTTGAATTAAATGTGCCCTGGTTAAATATAAAAAGTTAATTTTTTACTTTCTGCAGCATGAAGGAGAACACACATTTGTGATCTGATACATGTGCCTTTCAATCTGTTGCAGATAAGGCTGAGGCCAGCTGCAGACAGAGGCCTAGACGCCTTCCCAACATTCTGAGCCAATGGCACTGCAGTAAAAAACTTTCCACAGAAGTGTGAGCATGCCTTGGAGCTGTTGCTGAAGATCCAACACCATCGCAGGTTGCACCCCAATCCACTATTGTTGCCTACAGGGACCAAAAATCATAGAGCTACCGGACCCATGCTAAGTAGCAGAATAGAATCCTGTAGAGATGGAGAAGTAAATATTTCCCCATGGAGATCAAGGATGTTACCATGATGATTTGGTACAAGTGAAAATGAAGACAAATGACACTTTTTTAGCGAGATAAATGAAGAACAAGGTCTGATCTAAGGAGCTGATGTTCCTGCTGCAAATTCCCAAAAATAAAATCTAAATACAATGGGCTAGATTGTGACAGAGCAGAGCTTGCAAAGAAGATTAAGCATAGGCCTGTGACGTAGTCCATACACTCAATGGAAAGTAGGGTCTCCCTCTCCTCAGGGCATCCTACACAGCAGGTTGGTAGCATTCAGGTTAGCAGGCATCACCTTCCTGCAGGAGTGTAGTGTTGGGCAGTTCTTCTCCTGTGGGGTGATCTTGCAGAGTATCATCAAACTAGTGGTTACAGTGATCTAAATAATCATTTCAAAATCATTATTTTAAATGTACTCTCATTTCCGAGTAAGAAATAATACCCTTAAATATATGAAAAGATGTCAAATCGCTTTTCTGGTCTTTCTTTTACTCGGACAACATTCAGTTTAATCTTGCTGAGGTATTAAAAGAAGTCCACAAAAATTTAAAAGAAACAGAAATACACAAAACACAGGGATTGAAAGGGAGGAAGAAAAGTGATGGTTTGGCCACAAAAGTGGTAGTACATTTCTTCTTCCCTCCCCTTTGCCACACCTTTTCAAACGTTTCTTTTCTTCTCCGACAGCAGCAGTGAACTGGGGAGTTAAGGCAGAAACACCTGGAACCTCTCACCAGACTCAGCCCCCAAATAAACCAGCGTTTGAGATGTTAATACTGGACTTCCCAAGAGCCCCAATAACAAACTAGAAAATGATGATGAAAGTGATGTGACTATTTCCTGTTCTAAACCAACCTAAACCAAAAATTAAATGGAGGTACCATGTTAATGTTTTACGCGGTATATCTGGGCTACTAAAGTTCTATCATTTATATATTTGACCAAAGAATCAAGAGCTCATGAATAAGATGTATTTATGCACCATGTGCATAGTTCCTTCAAGTCAAAGAACTGAACTCTACACTAGCTCAAAAATTTTTTCTCTAAAGAAAATCTGAAAGGCTCGTCAACAAAATAACAGTGCAAGCACTTATACAATATGATATGACAGACAGCACTTTGCTATAGGTAATAAAAAGCTTTTATCAAACTCAAAATAATTTACCTTGACAAGAAGTCAGTGAAAGAGAGGCGCACTGGATAACCATGCCGTATGATTTTCACCATCTCTAGGACACCAATATACTGCAGCTGAGCAGACACATAAAAATTATCAAAAGTATCTGGCAGCTTAGAGTTATTGGGCTTGATACAATGAACGGAGTGGGGTGTGCAGCTCTGAAGCTTCCCAATAATATCTGAGAGTGATTTCTGTGGAAAGAAATAAAACCCAACAGATTCTCAAACATTCATTTGTCAGAAGCAAAAGAGTTCCATAACATAACACATATTATTTCACATCATTTTCTTAAAAGGCTTGACCTGAATGCACAAATTGCCTACTCAGGCAAATCACACTTCTGCTTGTCCTTGTAATCTGTAGATCCTCATTCTGTGCATAAAACTCTTCTATAGAGCTTTGCCCAGCAAACGTTTACTAACCCTGAGTTGTGTGGCCACAGTGTTTGGGCCTCCTCGTTCCAGTCTCTGAAGAAATGTGGACGTTCCTTTCTTTTTCAACAACTGTGGGGGAGAAAAGCATACACAAAATATTGTTATCCCAACACAGGCCAAGTACTATCATTTTTCCTGATAAGGCAGTTCCATAATAGAGACAAATATAAAGTTGTGTTTGAATCATGTCATATAGAGACAAATCACTTGAGGCCAGATTTTTAAAAAGAGCTAGGAGAATGGCTAACTGCCCACAAAAATCTGCACAACCAAGGCTGGGAACAAAGTTTTGATTTCAAAAGTGGACACATACTATTGTGCAAAATTCCATTTGAAGACAGTATATAAATGTACTGTTACACTGAACTTGAGTACGTGTGCATATGTAAAATCATTCCTTCTCAGAATGAGGCAAAGTAAAATTTGTTGTCATGGTATCAGCGCTTGTAGATTTAGCATAACATACAGATTGCATATCATAATAATTTTCTCTGCAAAGACTCTCTTCATCACTAGATGGTTTTTGAATGACTGTGTGTATGCAATCAACAATTCCTAGGGATAATGGTGAATTATGGATGAAAAGCCACAATATTCATGCACTAAGTCCTCTTTTTTCCCTATTACAGGTGAATTTAGTTAAAACATTTCTGTTTTTTTAATTATGTAAAATATGATTAGTATGAGCAGGTATATCCTGTACCACCAAACAAGGAAAAGAAAACCTTTTAACAGTGTCCACTTTGTATTTTTGAGAGAATACTATAAAGATATCTTATCTTAAGAACGATCTCAAGAAGCTGGCTTCTTTTGCTGAGGTTTCTAAATTAGGGCTGGAAGAAAATTAGATTTGAATGTCAGATTTACACTACAAATTTACATCGGTATAACTGTGTTGCTTGGGAGTGTGAAAAATTCAACCCCCTGAGCGATGCAGTTATAGCGACCTAAACCCTGCTGTGGACAGTGCTACGTCATCAGAAGGGCTTCCCCCATCAACATAGCTACTGCTTCTCATGGAGGTGGATTAACTCTGCTGACAGGTGAAGTTCTCTCACCAGAGCAGTGGCATCTTCTCTGAAGTACTTATACAGCTGTGCTGCTGAAGCATTTTAGTTGTAGACCTGCCTAAGATTTGGCCAAGAACATGGAAATTAAGATACTTATTCACATCCATGGATACATGTATATCTGTGACAATCTTTGACAACCTGTGACAATCACCCTGCTGGATACTGGAGCTGTTTATTATTTTAAATCTTGCAGAGTGGAAAAAGATCTGATTCACCTCCTTCCTAGCGCAGAGACTGGTCATCTGCTAAGCCAGGCATCTCTTCATAACAACATTTAGCACTTTTATAATTTTTTCATCCATAGATTCTAAAATGGTTTAGAAATGTGAGCAATGAACTCAATTTTATGTGAGTGTTATCTCAATTTTACAGATGGTAGAAAATGCGGCATGCACACAAGTTAAGTGGCTAGCCCAAGGTCATTCAATGATTCAGTAGCAAAGCCAGGAACAGAATTCTGGTTGCTTAACTCCCAGTCTCCTGTGCTCCACACATGGCTATACTTTCTCCCTCTGGAGTCAGGGCTAGTGGACAGGAGGAAGGCAGGAACAAAAGATGAGTTGAATCAAAATGACCCAAATCTTGAACAGTTTCTGCTTTGGATTCAGGATTAAGGATTCTATCAAATCATGTCTCAGTTCTCCATCTATACTACACGTCTCCTTTAAGCACTTCACAGAAATCAAATATGGCTTTGGTAAGAATGTTTTGTATTTGAAAATCTTGTATCTGTCAGATCTACAAGAGAAAGTGTGGGTGTCTGGCTACATAATTTCTGTTAGAAGACGAAAACCTACAATATGTGTCTACTTCCACAACATTTTAAAGTTTTAAATCCCAACGACCTTGTAACTGGTGTATTTATCCCATATGCCTACTGAGGAGTTTCCTGCATATGGATGGTCTAGATTTACTTTGACCTGCTGCAGTGCAGGGGACTGGACTTGATGACCTCGTGAGGGCCCTGCCAGACGGCATTTCTATGATTCTATTTGTAGATCAACAGTCAAATGAAGCAAAATGATCAGGAAAAGTAACAATGAAGAGTCAACAGAGATAAAAGCTTAGCTAGTCAAATACTGCATGTTTAGTCTTCTGGTTTATGAAAACTGCTGAAAGGCTGACTGATGCAAAAGGAAGGTCAGTGTGTTCAGCACGGCTAAAAAAAGCCTACATCAGGAAGCTACCGAGGGGCTAGAAGGAGAAGAGCTCATGTGAGTACATGAGAGTTGTGACAGTATGAATAACAATGCCCTATTTGGGATTTATTTGTCTCTTCTGTGCCAGAGGGCCACACAGCCTCTAGGAGTTACACAGCCTTCAGTCTGGAGTATAATTCCTTTGCAGTCTATTGGCAGAAGGGCACTCTACTCTACATCCACTCTACCATGATCCACAGTGCATTCCAGAATTACGACCTGCTTTCAGATCCAGTTGTGTAGCAGACCGTTACGTTACCCTTCCCACCACCACCAAAGAGAGTACTGCAAAGGAACACGTAACTTTCACAGATGTCCTCACGCTCATTTGTGATAGCGTGCTACAAATCAATGAGGAAATGTTGCCTGTGGGCTGACAGATATAGGCAGGTGAGTGGGCCTGTTTAGAAATGCAAGAAATTAGCTAAGCCTGCAAAAGCGCTAAGGCTGAAATGAGCTTTAAGATCGAGAGGAAGTGGGAAGCAGCAGGGGAATGGGAATCACAATTAACCCACCTCTGAAGACATCAGCTATCTAAAAATATCACTTCCTACTACCTAATCAGATCTCTTCTCACCTCCTGAACCACAACCCACCCTTCTTATTTTGTTCTATCAGTCAGTGACATGGGCACCTCAAACCACTTGTTTCTGAATTACGTCTCCTAGCCCTATCCATCCCCACACAAGGACACCTCTTAGCCCATCTCTTCCCACTGCCTACTGTAATGACACAAGTCTCAGACAGCTGCCAAAGCCCTCCCAAACACATGAAGAAATCACCCCTCTCTGATTAATAAAACCCTATGAGAACTCCCTCTCCCTTTCTCCTGGATGCCCTCTTCTTTATAACCCCAACTTAAGAAAATCAACTTAAGAAAAATACTGTGGTTTTAGCTGTTGAAATGTGGTCATTTCAATTGTAAGGCGCCAGATAACTCCTATCCCCAGTCATTCAAAATAATAATAATTATTATAATTAATACTCTCTCTGGAATAATTCTGTAGGCTGTGTGTTGGAAAAAAGGAGGAGACTAAAGTATGAGAACACATTCTTCAGGGTCTAAGGTCCAAATCACCACCATTGAAGTCAATGGCCATTTTGCTATTGACTTTACTGGAGTGGGAGTAAACTGTTGTCCTACTCATTTCCAGAGGGATTTATATGAAAAACTCCCATTAGCATTCATTGGAGTTACCTGCAAAATCTTCCCACCATGAGATGAGAGAGCAAAATTCTGTAATAGGGTAGCTGGAATTGATACTTTACAGCTGTGTGTCAAAAGCCAAAGCTGTGCAACTCGACAGGCCCAGTGATACACTTGCTCCCATGCAGGAAACACTTTTCCTGCTTTTCTAGAAAGAGGTAATATTCCACGATTGCATCAAACTTGGATTTAGCAATCATGTGGCTTCTATTTAAATGTAATACTCGAAGTTCTTAAGTCCACTAAACCCTTCAGAATAATTTATTTTAATTGATTTTCACTGCTATAAACTTTACAAAATCTTTGATTCAGTGAGGAAGACAAAATGTTGTCTTAGAAGGGACAATGTGGCATTTGAACAGTTGATTGTTCCGGGCAGCCTCCAATTGTTGTGGTTTCTTTTTTTTTGTTTTTAGTTTTGGCTGAAACCAGGTAATGGAAGTGAAGACAAGTTCCGATACTGAGTGGTTTTAATTTCAGCTCACATAGATTTATATTTATATATACAAATGCCTACACTACCAGTTCTCCTGCCAACTTCAACCATACGTTAATATTGTCTACTGTTCTGTTCATCTTTTACTTTTATGGTATAAACAATCAGGTAGAGAGAGATATTAAAAATCAAAAGCATTTAACAAAATGATAAACTTACCATTGTTTAGCCAACAAATCACATATATGCATAAACATAATAATTATTGCGTGTAAACTATAAACCTCTCAAATGATGAATATCAACAGAATAAGAAAGCTGAATTTATCCCTCTAAATTTACTGTGCCTTAAGTTTTTACATTCATCACTACAGTCACCTAAATTAAGGATTGCGTGTTCCCTATATTGATTATATTGATTGTAATATTGTTCTCACTGCTATAATGTTCAGGGAAGAGAATAGATTTCAGAGATCCTTTAATCAGCAATAATATTGTATGGTTTCCTCAATTGCTTTGCAATCAGAATGATGTGCCTGATTATTTCAACACGTAAAATTTCGAATGTTGCCTGGAATTTATGGAGCTTTCTAAAATGCCCAGATTTCTTGGACATTGTAGTCAATGAAGAAGGGTTTTGCTCTAATTCTTCACAGGGGGGAAAGCATTCCAAACTCCTACCTTACTGAGCTCCATGTATTTCTTTGCTTCTCCTCTGGAGTAGGCTACTGATGTTTTCTTATTGAGCAAGGCTGCTTTGGACCCTCTAATTTTAAGAGAATGATATGGAGGGACAAGGGATCCTGTCTGTGTCAGTTTAGACTGGAACAACTGATTGATGACTATATTTTCACTAGCTGGAGAAAAAGAAAATTAATGTACAGAGATAAGATACAGGTGAGAAAATCACATACACAGTGAAAGGAACAAGACACGCAGCAGGAGACAACATTACACAAGATGATGCATACACTATTTCAATGAACAGCCCATTACAATCTGCATTTGTGCATTGTTAGTTATTCTGCTTCAAGTCCAATAGCATTCAATTACCCCAGATTGTCAGTGAACAGTGATTGTTTTCAAATGTATTCAAGTCAAAATGTGCTTAAATTGAACAGAGCAGGGGCACTAAGCAACATCAAATAAAGTTTAGGATTCAGTGTTACAGGTCTGTCTAAACTTCAGTGTTTGGGTGATGCTTATTTTGAATGCTTTGCTATGTTGCAGACTCCTATTTAGTTACTGTAGATTGCACCTTTATGCCTTAAGTAGTGTAAAATGAACATATGCTGTAAAAATGGTAGGATATTTTTTGCATCCAGATGTATGCTAGGCACTTCAAAAGTCGGATAAAGTCACAGTCTCCGAGCGAAAGAAAAAATAATCTGACATGACACAACAAGTGGGAATTGTGATAAAATGTGAGATCTGGGAAGCATGAAGTCTTGAAAAGACTATTATATTGAAATGTGCCAGACAGGCATGGACTTTTTGGACAATAAGTGTTAAATGTGTTTCCAGCTAAATTGGTTTCCTGGGAAATCCCTGGGTGGTGCTTAATGCAAAATTTTCCAACATCCGTTATGCCAGCTTTTGAAGCTTTGGGTACTATATATTTTTGAGTCACTTATTGTGGATAATACAGAAGAGATTAATTTTCAAGGGGGATTTAAACGAGAAGGTCCTGGTTTGGGAGGTAAGAGTAGGATGTTCCATGAAGGGGGTAGGCATGACAAGACATGAAAAAAATATGGCAAAGAAACAATGATAACTGAACTTTAGTGAATGTGTGGCAGCGACTGTTATGCTAGTCACAGGCCAAGTAAACTCACAGGGTGCTCATTTTAAAAAGTTCTCCTGGTGGGAAAAGAAGTCAGTTGGGTAGATTGGGTAATGGCTTTGCTTGGAATGAAAGCAAAGCACCAAACGAATCTGCGAGCTGACAGGGGGTTGAGAATTCAGAATAAAAGCTCAGTTGTCCTTCCATGGCACAAATAATAGACCAGGCTGCAGAACTGAGATGGAAGGCTAGAAAATGATTGTATCATTAATTCTTAATAAACTGCATGGGTGGGGAGGAAGAAGCAGGGGCTTTACAAGAAATCTAGTTGAAGATTTTAGAAAGTGACATTGGAATAGTTTACACTGTAACACAAACAGATAGAGGAATATGAAAATAAAAACTAACTGCAAATTCTTATTAATTTCCCTCATTGCAGTTATTTGTTTATTTATTTTAAATGATCCTTTTCAGATGCTATGATGCTAGATTCCCTATATTTCTTATCGTGCACAATTTGCTTTACAGTAGCACCTTGGAGACCCAATCAGGATCAGGAGCCTATTGTTGTCCGTGCTATACAAACAACTTGAATAAATAAGTAAACAAAAAGGCAGCCACTGTCCAGAGAACTCACAATCTAGGATTATGACAAGACCCAACATGTGTATGAATCAGACAAACATACAGTAGGATGATAGGATGGAAATATGGGGTAACAGTAAAATCATAATGTTTAGCATAACAAGCAGTAGTTCTAGAGGTTACTCCTTACTAGTGATAGACTGTGTAAATGAATAGGATAAAGGATCTGTTTACCTTTTGCTATAGAGACTGCTATAATTAACATAACAGTAACCCAACGAGAGTTCTGTGGCACCTTAAAGACTAACAAATTTATGTGGGCATAAGCTTTCATGGGCAGAAATGCACTTCATCAGAAGTCTCATTGTTTTGCTGAAAACAGAATAACCGTCATCACATATTTCAGGAGAAATAGACTCTAAAACAACTCTTTTGACTCACTTTGACCACCGCTACTCTCTAGTTAAAGCAGGATCCAAGGGGCTGACCATTAGCCCCAGCTAAGGATCCAATGCCATCACCAGAAGCAGTATCAAGATGCCCCAGAAAGTTAACATCAACAAAGTCTATGCTAATAGGCCTTTTGTGTTTGTTTCTGTGGGTGTGTGTGTTATTTTAAGCACAGAGTAAGCCTCAAAGTCATTTATGGGTCTAAGTCCCACTTTCAGAAATGACTTCGGCTTGTAGAAGTGTGTGAATATGTGTGCCTTAGGAGCCTAAGGCTCACTGACAATCAATGGGAATTTGGCATTTTATTCACTTAAGTAATTTTATAAATCCCACTAGGTACCTATCTGCATCTTTAGGTGGTTAAATACCTTTGTAAATCTGGCCTTAGGAGCCTAAGTTTCATTGCAACTTTACAGGATTTAGGCTCTTCCATGTCTAAATCACTTTTGAAAATGAGAAGTAGGTCCTTTATAAAATTTTACCTTTAGTCCTCTTCAGTTAGTGGTATCTATTTATATTTGATTTCTAAATGATAGATACTCACATTAACTATATCAAAGAGTTTTTATCTAATCCAATTTCCCCTATTGCCCTATGAAAGGAGTGTCTCAACTAGTCCCATAATGTGGTAATGAAAAATGCAAGGAGAGACTATATGATAGAAAAGAAAAAAGCCCTTTTTCTGTTTTACCTTTGAAACATTCTGTATGTTACATATATTTCTATGCTGCATAGCAGATTATCATACATAATAATAATAAACAAGGATGGATACACAATTATTATTAGACATACAATTATAAAATAAGTACATTGAACCAAATTTACAGCATCCTTTTACTCACCTAGACACATTTGTATCTATTTACTGAAAAATACAAGCACACCCACAAAAGTTTGAGTCATTTTAAGTAATGAAATATATCCTGCTACAATTGGTATGATTTTAGAAACCTTATTTGTTTTCATCAGTCTTTACAAAAAATATTTTCAAAATTCATATCCCTAATGTCGTAGAAATGTGCAGCTGCTAAAAGCCTGTTTAAATTAAAGTTTCTATTGGGCTTCAAAATAGCTTGTACACGATCTATACTATAGTATGAATATTGTTATTTCTGGTATTTAAAATTAAAAGTTTATTTCAATTATTCATTTATGGATGACATATTTTATAAAACTATGGTGATGATTAGAAAGTTAAGGCATGATGTGGCACATTCTAACAACTTTTCAACAAAGCACTTACTTTTCATTACAAATAGGAGATTTTGTGAAAGGGAATCTTTATTTTTTTCAATAGCTCCACCAATTTCATAGGTCACCTGTAATCAAATATAATGTCATAATTAGTAATGATTAAACTTCTTTTAAAAATCTTTTTGCTGTAAAGTTAAATATAAAATTATAGTTGTAGCTCCTCAGTTAAGGTTGCAACCAGATAAGCCCTGTTTCTAACCTTTCCCCAACCTCACCAATAATTTTGACTAGAATTAGTTTGGCCTTATTTATTCCATTTCTGCAAAATGTGCTGAAATTAAGTCAAACTGATTTTGGTCAAATTCTGGATTTTGACTGGTATCTACCATTCCTTTGTGTCCCAATAGATCAAAACCAGCTTGTTGATACACTTTCAAGCTTTCCATAGAGTTAAATGCCCTTGACAAGTAGGCTGCATATGAAGTAAACAGCTTGAATAAAGCACTGTTGTTCAGATCTTTTGTATGCAATTGTAAAGTGTGTTTGTGTGTGTGTTTGAGACCTTGTTAAGAGATGCAGAGCTACTCTGCTGACACGCTAAAGGTCAGATTCATCAGAACCAACTAGGCACTGAGCCCAATGAGGTTAGGTAGAAGGTCCTTCAAAGAGAATCCATGAGAATAAGGGAGTGGGAGAGAAAACTTGTGCAAGTGACATATCCATGCTACAGCATTTAAGTTTAAAAAGTGCTTCACAGACATTAATTAATTCTCATAACAGCACTGTGAGGTAGGATACTGCAAATGTAATTTCCACTTTACTGGAGGGAGTCTACAGAGAATAGATTAAGAGTACAGTAACTGCTTCAGGCTCTTTTAACTTAAGTCACATTTATTAAGACACAGGGTAAAGGTAATAACCAGTAAAAGGGTGAGAAGGGTCTTTTTCTTGGAAAAGACCATATTGCGTGCATATGTTATGTGATGGAACAGCACAGCAGGACTCTAGTGTCACATATGTTTGTTTCTTCATAATTGGACTACAGAAATGCAATCTCCCTGAACATGAAACTCAAAGCCTTTAGGAAACTGCAACTAATACAGCAGAGTTTCTCCTTAGCAACAAAATTTACCAAGAACTCTTCAATCTTTCCTTTGTTTGCTACACTGGCTTTCCACAGATTACTGGACCAAATTCAAGATCTTGGTCCTAATCTTCAAGGAATT